>SPJY01000232.1:331561-369168 GCA_005191435.1 Raddia distichophylla
ACTCTATGTCGGCGGCGAAACCAAAGCCCCCGACATTACCCCTCCCCCAGACGGAGGAATAACGGCTTGAACGGGACGACGTCAAAGTGGTCCCACGCGTCAGTCAGGCGACATCGCTGTCATGCGGGGGCCAGCAGCTTAGCTGCAAGGGAGCGACATAACCCTTCTATGTCGGCGCCTCGGCGGCATATAAAAGGCAAGAGTAACTACTCTTAATGAGCTAAGCAAGCTCCTCACATGCAGGGACATAACCAACGGGAAAGTATTTCAGCGATCAAAGAATTTTAGCATGCAATTAATTCATTCTTCTATTTCATGCATTGGGGTTCACTAATTAATCATGCATGCATTCATACGTGTACTTCATGCATTGGGATGAGAAACTGAAACTGCATGAATCCCTAGACCTCGCCACAGAAATTTATAATTCGAAGCCTACCGACGGCATAATTCTCGTTTAACATAAATACTTAGTGAGAACTAGTTCAGCATTCTACTTAAATAATTTGGAAGATCAATTGTGCTGTGCATGAGTTGGAGTGGTACGTACAGTTCATGAACAGGCACGATCGATAGTAAATACTTATATGCATGACACATGGTGCATCTTGGTTTTCCAGTATTTACATCTCCAATCATCTCCTCTTCATTTTATTCTCGTCCACATATTTATTTCGTGAAAAGAACGAAGGGAGAATTTTCTTGCATGTAAAGGGAATGCACCAAAAAATTTCTTTTAAAAAGGCTGTGAAGAGAAATTTGTTAAAGCTGTGAAGAGAAATTTGTTAAAGCTGTGAAGAGAAATTTGTTAAAGCTGTGAAGAGAAATTTGTTAAAGCTGTGAAGAGAAATTTGTTAAAGCTGTGAAGAGAAATTTGTTAAAGCTGTGAAGAGAAATTTGTTAAAGCTGTGAAGAGAAATTTGTTAAAGCTGTGAAGAGAAATTTGTTAAAGCTGTGAAGAGAAATTTGTTAAAGCTGTGAAGAGAAATTTGTTAAAGCTGTGAAGAGAAATTTGTTAAAGCTGTGAAGAGAAATTTGTTAAAGCATCTCAAACGATCAAAATCTCTTCATGAAAAAAAATGACCTCTGGAGAGATACCTTGAAGATAGTCTAATTACTTCTTGTTTGCTTGGCAGCTTCGTCTCAATTGCCGTCGATCACGTAATGGTTATGCACATTCCTGATTGTACTTCCATTGTATAAAAAATAAGATTGCTAGTTTATCCCCATTTTTGAAAGGTCTTTGGTACTTCATTTATCTGAATTCTGATAAAGCCCAATCGGAATTATGTCTGGTTTGCATAGAAATCAACAAACAAATAAGAACAATAGGATTTAATAAGAGGAACAATAATGATACCATGCATGCCTACGCCCATATATTATTGTGGTCAAGCAAATTGATCATCAAGATACACTACGCAGGATGGTACATGTAATATGACATGCTTATATGTATCGATCGATATAGTTGCAAGCATGATTGTACGGAAGCAAGAGAAGATCACACAAATTACATCAAATCATCAATATATAGTACATAGAAATCCGGAAGATTCCAAGGAAATCACCGGTTCACCACGAATATTTTACAAGGTGGTGATAATCACACGAGATATAACGAAACTAAGGGCCTCTTTGATAGATTGTTTTAGTTTAGTTTTTATATATTGGGTTGCAACTTTTGTTATTTTGATATACACCATACACTTTGATGGATGAGATACACGGCGATTCGATCAGGTGGCCTCTAGCTAGGGCATGGCTAAAATGAGCCAGCCCTCGAGGCGATCCGCCGCCTCCGGCGCCACGACGGTGAGGATGAGCAGCACGATGCCGACGGTGAGGAAGGCGAAGCACAGGAGCAGGTGGTCGGGGTTGGTGGAGAGGTCGGGGACGGCGCCGAGGATGATGGAGGAGGCTCCCCAGAGGATGAAGCAGGCCGCCACGGAGAAGGTGCGGCGGTGGAAGGGGAGCCACCAGGCGCCGGCGCCAGCGCCGTCGTGCTGCTCTTGGGCCGCCGCCGCCATCTGACGGGCAGCGTCATGCATCTTTTGGGCCAGGCGGCCGTAGTAGGCGGGCAGCGCACCGTCGCCGGCCGTGCCGAGGATGAGCAGCACGACGCCGACCGTGAGGAAGAAGAAGCTCAGCAGTAGGTGGTCGGCGTCGGTGGAGAGGTCGGGAACGGCGCTGAGGATGATGGAGGAGGCTCCCCAGAGGACGAGGAAGGCTCCAGCGGAGAGGGTGCGGCTGCGGAAGAAGACCCGCCCGGCGCCGGCGCCGTCCACGGTGAGATTGAGCAGCGCCGCACCGACCGTGAGGAAGGAGAGGCACGTGAGCAGGTGGCCATGCGCGACACAGGCGGAGAGCTCGGGGACGGCCGCGCCGAGACAGTAGATTCCCCAGAGGACGGGGGGAACCGCCGCGCGGAGGGCACGGCGGCCGCGGAAGAAGAAGGACCACCATGCAGCGCCTGCCCCGTCGCGCCGCTCTCCGGCCGCCGCCGCCGCCACGCGGCCGGGGTCGCGCACCTCTTCGGCCTGGCCGCCGCCGTAGGCAGAGGTGATCGTGGCGTTGGCGTCCATCGCTTGGGCCAGCTAGGGTTTAGGTTTGGCCTCTACACTCGATTTCTACACTCGAAATGGGGAATGGTGGAGCACAGTGAAAGCAAGAGAAAATTAGCAGCATGCTTAAAGTGATCTGATGGCTTTCAGCGATGTAGCTTTCGTGGAATATGGGTAGCTTTCGTGGCATAGAGATCTGATGGCGGTCACAGGCTGATATATGGGCCGTATCCATCCGTGGCTTCTCTTTTTGAATAGATTTATTTGGGGGGTGAGTACTGGGCCTTTGGGCTTTTTCTTGAAGAAACAAGCTTGGGTGCTGGGTCCATCTAAGCAAGTCAAAGTTAAACAAAAACCGCAGCGAGAAGACCAAGGACAAAACCATCTCTCTCTCAGGAAGAAGAAGAGCAAGAGAGATCAAATGAGACGGGTGCCTAGCTACCTACATCCATTTTTTTTTTCTTGTGGTATCGAAAACAACATCCAACTACTCCATTTTCAGCTGCAGGCCAAAATAATTTTCGATTTTGAATGTGATAGGGTCTCAAACTTAGCTCCGACCACTAATTGCTATCATAGTTTATTTGTAAAAGCTAATAAAATTATAACGTTACGGACTTACGGAGATACCCTTTGAGATGAATCTATATGCATACTTTTATATTTTCACCTTAAAAGCATACAAGGTAGTCGAAGTATAAAAAAAAAAATGACGGCATGCATCGCAAACTGACGAGCAATTTGACGAGCTCGAGAGTATGGTAGGAAGATGCACTATTCAAACTACATAAAACGATATATGGCACCTCGGATGAAAAAACTTGAAGGCTCCATGTAAATTCTTTTTTTTTTAAAAAAAATAATCCTCATCTAAACAAGCTAGCTAGCCAAATTCTGAACCGTACAGCCAGCTAATCATTTGCACTACCTCCTTGCTGCAGCTACGTATCCGAGCCAAAAAGTTATGACACGGTAAAAGAAATTAGTAAGTCAAGTACCAAGCTAGCTCAGCTGATGATATATGAGATGATAATACTGCCTTGCTTGGACGAGAGAACACCAAGAAAGTACACTCACTGCTGCAGCTACTCCAGCTTGGCAGCTTCGCATATGTAGAAACGGATCGATCGGAGAGATCACCTTCATGCTAGCTATGGCTATGAGATGCGTGGATGATGATGATAGAGCAAGCAAATCGTGGGCATGCCGGCCGGCCGCCGGAGCAAGGCTATATACTAACTAAGCTCAATGGTGTTCGAACGACTTGAAGAGTTGACCTCATCAGCAGTGCTGAGCAGGCAAGCCAGAAGCGTATAAATATGTACTGATCGATCGATGGGACCAGTTAAAAAGATGAGACTATACGTTATATATGTTACATGTAGCTACTTACTATTCATCGTTTCATTGGATCTGTGATCTGGAGCTGCCAATAGGAAGAGGGCAAGTATAATGTCATATGTGGTTGAGGTTCGCTAGCTACAGCTAGCAGCTTGGACGAATCTACATCTTCTCAATTTCTTCCATACACGTTATTTCTTAGTATTTACTCGGACCGGTCTTCGTGTGATCTTAATATCGCATGAAACTTTCAACATGTATAACATAGCTAACCTTGATCCACTTGGTCAAGCGGCCAGCTCAACATCGATCTGCACGAGTAGTTCGGCTAAATAATATGGCGGGATCTGAATCCACGGTTAGAGTTATGGCGGAGCTTAATTCATACCGTGTATTATTTTCACGGATATTAATTTTCATAGATTCACAGTACCCATACCCAATATTGTATCAACATGCATTTTTCGCAGTGGGCAGTTCTTCCATATGGGAACTACTCGCAGCAAAACATTTGCAGAAAACTCTCCAAGTATATTCAAATTCTTGTATGCTAATCGTCCTGATCCATTGACAAACCGAGCTGCCTTAAGCCTTGCCTAGCCCACGCCGTGACGGCCCGGTTCGCCGGAGACCACGCCACGTGGCTCGCTGTCAATGCCGCCGTGCAGCCACCGACCTCGTTTGAAACCTCGCCGTTAACGGAAACCCTAGGGTTTCCATCAAGTTTTTCGTTACTATTGATAAAACCCTCATGTTTCCGGCGAAGTTTCCATCAACGTTGAGTTTTTCATCAACGGCGAGGTTTCCGGTGAGCTTTGGTGCTGCTCCGAGGGGTGTAATACTCCGGCCCGATGTGTTATGAGACCCATGCATTTGGCCCATGTGGATACGATGGTGGGATTAGTGTCATATTACAAGCTGAGACAGAGTTGTAGTAGTATATAACGCATGTTGGAGTCAAACATAGAACCTTGGGTTAACCCTTTTGGACGAAGCGAGACCGAAAGTCCAAGTAGGTGCTATGCATGCGTGGGCCAGCCTCATAGGTGGGCTAGACTCTAAGTGAATTTGGGTTAGGGTGTTATAGATGGTATCAAATTAAGTATCAATCCTCGTTGTGCGGCAGATCATGTGGGCTTACTTGCACTAGCATATGGCGCATGGCTTGTGTGGGCACAGAGTGGTCACACAGCATGGCATATGGGTCGGAACTAAACGCGCGGTCGTATACCGAGGGGGATCCTGGACATTTGCCGCTTCGGCGGTGTGCTGACAAGGGCGTCAGTCTATTAAGGGTGGGTGGGTGTAATACTCCGGCCCGATGTGTTGTGAGGCCCATGTGGATGCGATGGTGGGATTAGTCCCATATTTCTAGTTGAGACAGAGTTGTAGTAGCATATAATGCCTGCTGGAGCCAAACATAGCACATTGGGTTAATTCTTTTGAATGAAGCGAGGCCGAAAGTTCAAGTAGGTGCTATGCATGCGTGGGCCAGCCCCATAGGTGAGCTAGGCTCTAAGTGAATTTGGACCAGGGTATTACAGGGGGATCCGACAAGCTATATTTACTGAGTACACCGTAACATATCTAACCTTATATCTTCTCTCTCATCAACTAACAGCCAGCGTCTACCTCCCTCGACTTACTTTAGGCTATTGTCTGTTTGAGTGCGGTCACACCACCTTCTACTCTTATTCTCCTCTACTGCCCCCTCCCAAGGCCTCACCAGTCACCACTCGTCATTCCTCCCAGCAACACCCTCTCCTTACTCCCCAACCCTCTCCTTACTCCCCAACTCCTTGATTACCATCCCTAATATGCCATGGTCGTTGCGCTAGTAATAACTACTGGCGCAATATCTGCATAACGTCTATTTGTAGTGGTACATATCATAATTAACCACCACTTCTATAGAGGTAGCGGCAATTTTCTCTCTTTCGATCTCTCTAACAATTTTTTGGATGGTTGTTCCGTCAAAAAACTTTTTTGGATGGTTGGATCCAAATCCCCGGCCTCTTCCACCATATGCAACCACCATGTGCTCTGTACCTCTGCGCCCTTCCCCTGACCTTTTTAAAATTTTGATAAAGTCATTTTACCTCCCATTTCCCATGAACTTCTTCCTCTCCGACAAAATTTCTCCACCTTGCCATCCTTCCTGGTTTTTGCCACCTTCTATCACCGATCCGCCTCTAACCTCCATCGCGTCCTATGTACCATCTCCTTGCCAATCCGCTTAAAATCCCATGGTCCAAAGCGTTCTGCTGCTAATTTTGACCCAAAAAGGTAACTGTTTTTAATAATTTGAAAAAAAAAATACTACTGCAAGGCCAGTCTCAAACTGTCATGGACTATTATTAATCAATGTACTATTTCAATGGCCAACCATGCATTTTTCGACCAACCTGGGAGCTAGGGAGGTCGGTACAAGATAAATCCAACACGACGAGTATGTATACACCAGTAAATGCCGAGGGTGCGGCCCCATGGGCAGAGAGGGTTGATCTAAGATGTCTACAAAAATTAATCACAGTTCGTTCCAAAGTTAATAACACCATCACCATCACAAAAGCTTTTCTAATTGAGAGATATAGCAGTACATAGCGGCTCATCATGCCACCATCCACCGGCGCTTGGCGCGCCAACATCCAACGTCCATATGCATGCATCACGACGCATGCATTAACCCGCCAAAAGCATGCATCACTCACTGAGTCACAGGTCGCTCGCCCGGCCGGCCACCGCCGACGAGCTCCCGGGCTCACGGTCGTGCATGCTCCATAAATACGCATCACCGGCCGGCCTCTCACGTTCCCCTACTCGATCCCTAGGCCCTAGCTAGCTACACTCGTCGTCGACAATGGCGGCGTCCAAGGTCAGCTGCGCTCCGGCTGCTACGGCGCCGGCATGCGTTCTTGCTCTCGCGCTGGCGGCGGCTCTGCTTCTCTCGTCCGCCGCCGTCGGCAGCCACGCCGCGCGCCGCGCGCTCACGGAGGAGGCCGCCGCCGGCGCGAGGTCGCCGCCGGCCGCGCCGCTGATCGGGATCCCGGGGCTGCAGCTCCCGACGCTGCCATTGCCGAGGGTGGATCTGAGCTTCCCGAACCTGCCCCTCTTCCAGCCCAGCCCTCCGTCCGCCGGGAACCCATGAATTGAAACAATCGAGCATGAGCTTTCCCTTCATTAGCTACTAGCGACTGGAGGCCGGGCGACGATATATGTGTGTGTGGTCATGCTAGCTCAGTGCTGTTCTGTTTCTTTGTGATCTTGCTTGGACGACCAAGCGCAGGTTGTAAATTTCCGTGTGCGAGCGTGTTCTTGATCGGTTTAAGTACTCTTTATCCCGATCATGGGCAAGTTATATGTGAGTTATATATGTTGTACTCCTCTCTGCATTGGCTTAAATAAAGGACCCTTTTAGGGTATATATTTCATTGAACCAAAGGGTAAAAAGATCGGCCGATTTGTTCAAATAAAAAAACAGAAATATTAGAGGACGGATGCCTGTCCTGACGGTTTGCGACGGATGTCCTCCCCCACCATCTGCGTCCTCGCCGTCACGCTCTGCCTCATGCGGCCGTACGACGCCATCGACCCCGACGCACCCTTCTCCGTCGCCTTCGCTGACAGGAGCATGGGCTGGGCCAAGTAGGCACGCTACGTCACCCACATCACCCGCACGCACATGATGCCGTCGTGCCTGGCGAACGTGCACCCCCGCACCGGCACCCCCCTGTCATGACCCCCTGCGTCATCACAGGGAATCCGGCACCATGATCTGATACTAGCCCAGACTAGTACCTCATGATGGACAATTCAACGGCTATCATCGCTGGCATTCCATTATTATTCAAAATAACAGAGTAATACAAGGTAGCATCATAGGCTATTACAATAAGACAGATATTACCAAATATTAAGAACGAATAACAAGAACATCAGAGCAGCAACAGCCTTCAGCGACGATATCCAAGCAATTGACCCGGACACCCGCAGCTAGTCCTGCACACCTGAGTTCGGACCCTTCCTGGTCCTGATCAGACTTGCAACCTGAATAATAAAATTATCCGCGATAGATATAATGAGTACGCGGCTACCCAGCAAGCAATCCTTAATAAATGTATGCAATGGCAACGATCGGGGAAATTGGCTATTTTACACCAAGACCTATCTACTAATCAAGTTTTAGCAAAAGTAATGTTTTGTTGAATGCATGAATTGATCCGATCATCTCTAACATCAAGGTAAGGTGCATCATCACACCAGGTCAACATCAAAGGAAGGTGCATCATCACACCAGGCCAATCCCAGCCTACTCTAGTCAAGTTCAATTATTAAAAAGGGTGAATCTACATGTGCAAACCTCTCGCCACGTCCATAACCGTGGACACGGCTATCATGATAGTTTTAACTCTGCAGAGTGTGTACAAGTTTCCCCACAAGCCCCGTCTCATCCACTAGGAGAAACGGTACAAGACTTTTCCAGCCTACTACGCCCACCACTTCGCCAGCCCTCTCTTAAGGTTTCCCCGGCCCCGCCGGTGCCCGCCACAGTAGGGCGCCTTCTACGTCTAGGCACCACCCGGGGGTCGTTCCCCATTTAAGCCATTCGGTCTCAGGAACGCACCTACCCCTCAGATAAGGTCATGAGCCTCACCCTAGGGCAATAGTGACGAAACGTAACCGGACAGCCTACGAGCCAGGGGTTAGTGGGTTTCGTAGTGTACTAAGCCAGGGCCGAAGGCACAAGTGGCTGTACGGTAAGGTTTGGTCTAGTAATACACAAGCTTGAGTCCTTATTAGAGGAGACCCTCGAATCTCCACCACAGTCCCGGAACCATCACTGCTGGGTCTCCCCTAAACAATCTACACTGGTTTTAGTTGTTTAGGGTTTATCCAAAAACACCATCACGAAGCATACGCCTCACAAGGGCACATTTTATAGTGAATCCCAATGCAATCCTACACATCTATTCAAAGGATAGGCTATGGAACAGTAAAGGGTTTATCAAATAAGGTCTAATCATGCTAGTAGATGACTAACATGAATAAGGCACACACACTATTCTGATATGCATGCAAAGGTTAATTACGAAAAGTAAATACGATTAAGCTCCCTCCGTCCAAAGACTGTTGCACTAAATTATAGTCAAGAGAGCACATATTTTTGGACGGACGAAGATAATAAAACATAGGACATGAATATGCAAACAACTAGTGCTTGCCTGGCAGCGATCGGCCTCGCAAGGAATCATCGGCGTTCTCGGGCCACCATCCTCAATGGTGACGTCTCGGCTAGAATCCGAGTCTTGACGATTCTCCGCGATCCGTTAGGGTTCACGACTCCGGCACCACCGATGGCGATGTCCTTGTGCATCTCAAGGTCTTGATAATTTTCCGGGGACCGATCGACACTCACGGCACCGGCAAAAATGTCGGAACGGCCTACGCGCAAACCGAGGCAACAACCAATAAGCAACAACATAGAAAAATCATAAAATTATAAAATAAATACATTAGGTAAAATAAAACAGTAGGAGGCTAGGAAAATTAGTTTGGAGTGAATCGGACCTTCTGTTTAGACGAAATAAAATGGTGAAGGTGTACTGTTCACGGTGAAATTCCCAACCGTGGCATCATATGGGGTGAAATCCCCAATTCCCTGTCTCTTTCCTCAGCCAAGCAACACCGCAGAGAGAAGAGAGAGGGGGAGAGAGAGGGAAGGCCACGGCAGTGGAGAGGGCACGACGGTGGCTCTGGAGGGCGGCGCTGGCGGCGGTGTGGCGGCCGGCGGTGGCGGTGCCATAGGCAGGGTCGGCGGCACGAGCTGAGCCCGGGACCAGGGCGGCGGCTGCTCGGGTGGCTCCCGGCGGCGAGGCAGGACATGGCGGCGCTGAGGGGCGGCGCAGGTCTAGGAGGAGGTGAGGTGGCGGCGGCACCTCCATGGCAGGGCCGGCGACGGCGAGCTGGGCGGCCAGGGTACGGCTAGGGCGGCGGCACGGCATGGACCGGCCCTCCGGGGCGGCGGCGCTGTGCTGCGGCTTGGGCGACGGCTTGGTCTCCAGGGCGGCGCGGCAAGAAGAGGGCGGCGACGGCTCCAGTGGCAGGAGGCGGCGGCTGAGGCAGTGGGAGGCATCCCTAGGGTTTTTGTTGGGTTTATATGGGGTCAGATTGGGAACATGGGAGTGGGCTTAGGCCCAAATCGATTGGAAGTTAGGGGCAGAGCCCGATTGGGTTAATCGGCTAATCAGGTTGCTTTTGGGATGGTTTTGTGTCGGACTGTAGGTCGAGTGCAGGAGATGATGTGATGCATCAAGGGATCGACGATGGCAGTGGTGTCCGATGTAGATCGGAGATGGTCTCTAGCGAGCTAGGGGTTGGATGGTGGCATCGGCTCGGCCGAGAGAGACAGAGGTGGGGTTTCGAAGGATGCTGGCTGAGACGAACGTTCGATTGGCTAGGGTTTCAATGGAGGTCAGTGGAAGTAGAAACTAGGGTTTCGGTTGTTGGACAATGGTCGGACAGCAAAGGGCATGGCTTGGCCAAGGGTTGAGAGCATGGATCAGTCGGAGGGTCGCGAGGGACTGTAGACTCGATCGAGAGAAACAGAGGTTCGGCCGGTTTGGGGTTTCGGGTGAGAGAGATGGAGAAAGGTGGACTCGACCCGGAGTTTAGGGTTTTGGCCGAGGGAGGAGATGGACGGCCAACTTGACCAGGGGTTTTAGGGTTTTGATTGGAAGAGTCGAGCTAGGGTTTCGATCGGGGGAGAACGATAGGGTCTCGACCGAGAGAGGGACAAAGGTTGGCTCTATCAGAAGATCAGGGTTCTGGTCGAGAACAGATGGACAGAAGATAAAATAGGAAAGAGCTTTTTGTATGTAAATTTATAATTTTGTAAATTGTAAATTATAATGAAAATAATTAGTAAGATAAATTCTTATAAATAATTGTTTCAAAATTTAGGGATTTTCATATAGAACAACAATAAAAATTCTTTTAACTTGGTTTTTATTTTTAAAGAAAACTTGGGACATTCTAATATTTATTAGGATGTCACACCCCCGTCAACGCCACCGTCGCCATGCTCACCGCCACCGCCGTCATCGCCTTCTTCACTGACCTCAACATCCTCTCCAACCTCCTCTCCATCTCCACGGTCTTCATCTTCATGCTCGTTGCCGTCGCGCTGCTCGTCCGCCGCTACAACGTCTTCGGCAAGACGGCGGTGGCCCATCGCGGCAGGTTCGTCGCCTGCCTCGCCGCCATCTTGGCGTCGTCGGTGGCGACGGCGGCGTGGTGGGGGCTGGATGCCAGGGGATGGGTGCCGTACGTGGTGACGGTGTCGGCGTGGCTGGCGGCGATGGCGTGCCTGTGGGTGTTCGTGCCGCAGGCCAAGGCGCCCAAGCTGTGGGGGGTGCCGTGGCTGCCGTCGGCGTCCATCGCCATCAACATCTTCCTGCTCGGCTCCATCGACTCCAAGTCGTTCATTCGGTTCGGGGTATGGACGGTGGCGCTGCTCGTCTACTACCTCTTCGTCGGCCTCCACGCCTCCTACGACACCGCCAAGGCGCTCGCAGCCGCCGGCAAGGTGGAGGCCGGCGACGCCGAGCCGAAGCCGCAGCTCAACGGCTACTGAAGAACGACTGGCTACATTGAGCCGTCCATTGCATGCGGCTCAACTCTGCAGTCTTAGCTCAGATTGGTTCATATAGGTTCAGCTTGGTTCAGATTGGTTCAGGTTGGTTCATGTAGGTTCAGGTTGGTTCGTAAGGTTCAGTTTGGTTCAGGTTGGTTTATGTAGGTTTAGTTTGATTCAGGTTGGTTCATATAGATTCAGGTTGGTTCATGTAGGTTCAGGTTGGTTCGTAAGGTTCAGTTTGGTTTAGGTTGGTTCATGTAGGTTCAGTTTGGTTCAGGTTGATTCAGTTTGGTTCAGGTTGGTTCATGTAGGTTCAGTTTGGTTCAGGTTGGTCATGTAGGTTCAGGTTGGTTCATGATGACGTCACATATTTTGTCTTTAGCTCATCCGTCCAAATCCTCCTGGACGGAGCACCGTGCTGTATGGGCTCCCATAAAAAAATACTACTAAAGACAAATAAAAAAACCACACGGCGTAAAACGATGAACCACGCTAAGTAAAAACTGACGACCATCCAAAGGTCAAACCTCACCATGACTCGAAGCTGCCACCCAAGGATCAACACCCGCACATAGCCATATATACACACCCAACGAACAACGACAACCGTAGTGCCACGCTCACTATAACACGACCCACCTAAGACCACCACACAAGCAGCAACGAACTACTCGGGTAACAAAAAAAGGCTCTAGAGAAGACACCAAAAGCACAAAAGAGCCACCAAGATGCCTTCAACAAAGGAGCGACGATGAGGTTGCTACTGTTAACCGTCCACCTGGTTTTCACTCGAGGTCGAGGGAGCACCTACGATGATGCCACCATGGTGGGGAATGGGGCCGAAAGGCGTCGCCATCGCCAGCCCAAGCACAAGCTAGGCAGAGCATTCACCCGGCACATGCTCGACCTGAAACCGTGCTACTAATGGAATTAGAACAAACACATGAAGAACAAAGCCATCGACCACCACCACATGGCTCCTCCAAGAAAACCGCATACTCCGCTGCCCGCAAGACCGCCCTAACACCACCAGCCCCACATGGAGAAGAGGGCCGAGTAGGAGAGCGACAAGAAGTTGCAAGAGCGGTAGAAAATTGAAGGATTGGAGACAATGTTGGTACCGCCGAGCCGCCCAAGCGACGAACGAGGAGGGTAAGCTTGATTGTCGAGGCGAAACCCATCTACCGGCGTTAGCTGCCCCGCATCACAGAAACCTCCAATTAAGCGGCCATCGAACCGCCACTCGCAGGGCTAAATCGACGCCATGAAGGTTCCCGCAAAGGATGTGGGGGATCTGAACACAGGGATGTAACCCTAGAAAACGACAGCACCAACAAGGCACAGAGGGCCAAGAGGGGAACACTAAAGAAGACCATTGTGCGGGTGGGGAGAAAAGGCCTAGGACAGCATACTGTCAGATTCAACTAGGGCAGAT
This sequence comes from Raddia distichophylla, assembly GCA_005191435.1. Lineage (NCBI taxonomy): Eukaryota > Viridiplantae > Streptophyta > Magnoliopsida > Poales > Poaceae > Raddia > Raddia distichophylla. Next base: position 344,538 of record SPJY01000232.1, read on the forward strand.
CCACTACCACCACCGAGTGCCGCCGAACGGGCACCCCGCTGCCAGCACCACCGAGTAGCCCTCCTATGCCCCATCGCCGCCACCAAATCAAGCCAGGGCACCACCGTCCCAAAGGACAGACAGCTAGGAGAAGAGCCCACCAAGACGCCAACGAAGACCATCGACGAGGCGTCATTTATTCATCGCACTCCAAAGCTTAATGATATAGCATGCTTTAAATACCAAAACACCTTAATGGTATATTGTCATGGGTAGTATAGTTGTTCTAATCGAACGATTATTCGATATAAATACACTTCAATCTCTTTAATGGAACGTAATAGAGCTCTAAATAAAAGGGGTCGATCAACCGTCTAATAATTTTATTGTGTTTTACATCTTTTTTATGTTTGCACTATTAGTGGAATATAAGGGCAATTTCAATAATCCCCTAATTTAGAATGAACTTAGCATTGTAGAAATAAAATAGAAGAGAGAAAAAACTGATGAAGAATGTTGAATAGGCTAAGTCACCCAAAATTTGTGTATTACTTATCATTTTGTCACGAAGAGGGGTAGCATATTCAAAGTGGTTTAAACTTATTCATCCAGCCAACTTATCCATTTAACTCACACATAACTAAGTATAACTCAATCATGTTATTCGTTCGGTTAATCATAAGCAGAAAAAAATCTTCCACGCCAAACCAAAGAATCTCGTGGAAAAAAACAGGAAAACGTGACCACTTATCCAAACCAAAAGCTACTCGTCTCAAGCTCCCAACATGTGAGGCAACGGATCCCGTGCAAACGGTGGCTCTCGTGCAAACTGTGTGCACGGGAGATCCCAGCCGCCCAAGCGTAATCCAACGCCCACGATGAAATCACGTTGCAGCCCACGTCTGAAGAGCGAGGAGCCGAGCCAAGCAGCACCACCCACGCACTTGGCTTCAAGGCTGGCTCTGCTAGGGCTTGCCTCCCGCGACGAGCGAGCGGCGCTGCTCCCTCCAGCCAACGCCGCCGACGCCCCCCCTCCCAATGAGCGACGCGGCCACTCCCCTTCCGCAGCCGTCACTAGCGGGAGCGAGCGCCGCCGGCCTCCTCCTCCCGTGAGCGCCACCGTGCCCCTCTTCCGAGAGCACCACCGCGCTCCCTCCCGCCAGCGATGCTGGCGAGGGAAAGCCTCGCCCTCGCCCCTCCCGCGCTCCCCTATTCCCCCTCTCTGTCTGTCTCTGTTTCTCTTATTCTCTCTCCTCACCAATTGTGTTTGATTTTTGTATGCAGAAATTTGGGGTGGAACTGAATAATTTCTCAATTTGGAACTCAATATTTTGTTAGTTTGCCTCAAGGAGCTGGAATTGAAGATGCAGTAATATGGAGATTCTCAGGTGCAGCAGATGAAATTGAAGATGCACTAATTAAGAAATGAAGACATTGTGCTTTGTAATTTCTTTTATAGCAGCTCTGAAGTTGTAACTTGTACATAGCATTTGTTCTTGTAGCTATGTATATAGAAAGAATTTATTATTTCTTTTCCCAGAACTTGTACATTTTGGTTTTCTGAAATGAAATGGAGATGCCGTATGACACATGCTTCTGTTTGAAGCTACTCAGATTGAAGATGTAGTCCTGATTGAAGCTGGTCCAACAATAATGTAGGGTCTGCTCATATTGAAGTTGTACGCCTGCCTGCGCCGCGCAGTTCATTCAGCACGGACTCTGATCGCAAGCTACGGCCTCTTCTTCTTTTTGTTTCCTTCTCTCCCCCGCCTCCGCCTCCATGAATCGCCATTACTCTCTCTCTCTCTCTCTCTCTCTCTCTCTCTCTGTTCTCTTCTTTTTTACCTCTGCGACTGCGGTCAAACCATGGCTTTGGGTGCAGGAATCTACGGCCACCTCGCTCGCTGCACCGCAGTGCTGTACTGTTCTGCGCCGGGTGGATCCGTGTGAAAGACTGCCTCAAGCGCCGCGGTAAAAAAAAGCAGCACACTTGGTGCAGCGAAACCTACTGTGCGGCATCATCACTCATGCACGTCTGAACCGAGAAGGAAACGAGGTGAAAATTTCCGTTTAAACATAGCAAAAGAGCCTTTGGTGAAAGCCTGCCTGTGGGCGGGTCAAGAAAGGGTAAAAAGAACAGAACAGAGGGGAAGAAAGGGGGAGAAGAGGGAGGGCAGTCAGTCATTGGTGGATGCAGTTAAGTGTAAAAAGAGTTCAGTGCAAAGGCAGTGGTGCCCCATGTTTTTTTAACAGCGGCCAGCCACATGGGCACACAGCTTTGCCAACCCATTTTACACCTTTCAGGCTGCACTGTTTCAGAGAACAGTAGCCTGCACCCCCGCTCCCTCTCTCTCTCTCTCTGCACTTTGCAGACACAGAAATTTAGATACGTGCACATGCCGCACGACGCCCGATCAACGGCACGCATGGCGGCGACCTCGCCGGAGCTCCGGCGGCATCTCCATCAATTACCAACAGTCACAAGCAGCAATGTCTCAGTAGTCAGTACAAAAGTTTTACCACGGCATTACAACTAGGAGGGATCACTGCCAGAGATCATGAGGCCGTGGATGAACTCATAAAAATGCTACCTTTATTGTACCTTCGTCATCGGAGATCAGAACATGAGATTATCAGCGAGCTCGGACAGAAAGGAGAGAGTGGTAGGGTAAAAAAAACGAGGCAAAATTAATTTACATGACAGGGGGAGCAAAAATGAAGGGGTTAATTGATGGATTTTGATCGCAAGATGATTCTACATAGCCTCCCAGTTCTCAAAACAACCGCCAAAATCATCCCACCAAACTATCCTCCAATTTGTTCCAACACCTCACTCCGAACAGGTTTACAACTCGAACACTTTTTTTTCATCCTTTTGTTTTCCTTTTCTTTTTGTAAAGAAAATGATGACTAATTAGGGTTACCTACTACTAGTACAGATGTTACTAGTGGCCAGTCAAAACGAGGTCAGGTGCTACTTGCCAGTGCCCAGATCTCTGCAACTCACACTGCTTGCGCTGCCGCCGGCGGAGGGAGCCCTCCGGCCAAGCGCCGACCGCGGCCGGGCAGACGCGTCCTTCGCCGGCGCGTCCTTCTTGTCCTTGAAGAAGCCGAACACCGGGCGCGAGCACACGGGCACGTTGAGCACGACCGGCGTCGTACGGACGCCGGCGGAGTAGGACCGGTCCATGACGCGGGAGCGCGACCGGAGGCCGGAGTGACCGCTGCCGGCCGGCGAGCTGGAGCTGCGCCCCAGCCCCTGGAACACGATCTTGCCGGAGGAGTTCATCCGTGGGGAGTCCACCGACGCCACCGGCGGCGGAGGCGTGGGGCGGCGGCGCGAGGGGCTGGGGCCAGCGCGGGCCGGAGCAGCGGAGGGAAGGTGGGGCTGGGGCTGGGGTTGGGAGCGGACGAGGCGGATGCGTGGCCTTGGAGTGGAGTCGAGGGAGTGCCGCGGGACGTCGTCGTGCTCGTGGCCGGAGGAGGAGGACGACGACGAGAGGGAGAAGCGGGAGGAGGCGAGGGAGATGGACGCCTCCGAGTCGGAGCTGTCGCGGAGAAGCGGCGCCGCGGAAAGGTCCGAAGCGGCGGCGCCGGACGCGCGGCCTCCGTTCCTTTGGAGGAGGATGAGCTTGAGCGACCTCGCCGCCGAAGAGTTGAACGCCCGGGATGGGGTGGCCGCCGTTGTCGCCGGCCATGGCGAAGATGATGGAGACGGGGACGGGGACGGGGACGGCTTCTGTGGGGTCTGGGCCTTTCTGAGCCGGAGCAGCTCCTTCCACCGGCTGGAGCACGTCGGAGCCTTGGGGGAGAACACGTACGGGTCCAGAGCCTCAATAGCAGCAGGCCGCAGGGTCTTCACCATCTCCGGCGTCGGCAAGATCTGCACCGTCGCCGGTGGCTCCTGCCACTCCCGTTCCGTCTCCGGCGCCGCCTTGGGGTGCGGCCGGAGCGGGAGGAGCTTCCCATCGGCGAACAGCTCGTCGGCAGGAAGCATGGTGGCCGAACCCCCCAGGCTGAACTCGAAGTCAATGAAGTCCTTCGAGATCGCCGGCGGAGCCGGCGCGGGTGACAAAGCCGGCTCGCGATCCTGGACTGTGTCGCGGCCGAACGACAAGCGCGGGCTGGGCCATCCGTACGGCACCGCGGCGGGCATGTTGCTGGCGACGGCGGATGCCATGGCCGGCGGCGAGGCGCATCAAAGTTGGAGAAGACAAGGGTGGTACAGTGGTACTGCACTTGGCTAGTGGGAGAGGAGATGAGTAGTGTTAATGCGAGGCACAAAGGACAGGGGTAAAGATGGTAAAGGCCAGTATATATAAGCGGGCACGGTAAATTTACTGACAGGCCGGGGCCAGATAGTCTTGCCAGCCAACGGAATCGTGACGCGTGGTCATCTCCGTTGTGTACTTGCAGGAGAAAACGCTGTCCTAAATACTAATCCGTGGTTTCAAATTTGGCGACATATCGTACGAAATCAAGCTTATATGCGATCACCGTACAATCGAACCATCAAAATTTTTAAAAAAAATTAAATTTTTTTTATATACTCTTCAATTTACGCTAACTCTGTATAAAATTATAAGTTTAAATACATGCTATACTGAAATTACAAAAAATATAATTTTATAAATTTTGAAGTCGTCAAAACGATCAGTTTTCTTTTTTGATAACTTTTAATATAAATGATTTTTACTTTAAAATTGCATACATAGGTATAGTAAACAATGAAATACATCTATTTTTTAGAATTTTTTATAACTTTCAATAGTTCAGTTGCATGGTGATTGCCCCATAAGGTTGATTGCACAACATATTTTCCTTTAAAATTTTGGAAAGACATGAGCATGGGATCCCGTCCATAAGCGATACGACGTACGATATAGGGGGCTCGATGTCGTCGAATTCAACGGGGAGTCGAGCCACCCTCTTTGCATTAACACTGATCTCTGAGGTGGACAACATACTGAGTTTGAACGAGCCATGATCGACCTTGGTCACTGACAAGCTCGAATGGATCACACCACTGAGTTGTTGGAGAAATTGATCACTAACGAGCTACAGGAGAAACTGGTCGGTGATAAGCTCACCTAGACCCTCGTTCGGGCGCACACCATGGCGCTAGTGGCCCCGTGATGTCCCTGGAGTGTCCGTCCTTGTGGCGGCGTTGTTCAGCATATGGAGGAGGATGGAGAAGGCGACACCAAATATAATGGACGGTGGAGGGAGCACGCAATGGCGCCCTACTTGGAGGAGAATGGAGGGAGGCGACTTTGGTGGTGGCGTCCAGCCTAGAGGAGAATATAGAGAGCGGGGATGGCAGTTGATAGAGGGAGACATGAACGATACATGATGGAGGGAGGCGGTGGTGGTGTTCATCTTGGAAGAGAATGGATAGAGATGAAGGCTACGCTCAGATCCACCAGTGGAGGAAGCTAGGAAGGTGAAGGTGGCTGACCTAGAGGCGGAAGGAAGCGTCGACGGAGGCAATCCGACCATCTGACCTAGAGAAAAGGCTCGCATACTAATGGGCCCACATATTAATGGCGTGATATAAGAGCATCTCCAATGGGGCCACATCAGCTGGCTATAAATGCTCCACATCAGTTTTTTGCTTAGAGCATTCCAATGGGGCCACATCAGCTGGCTATAAGAGCTCCACATTAGTTTTTTCTTATGTTCTAATGTGGAGGAGAGAAGGAGAGGAGAGAGATAGACTAGTTTTTAACCAATAGATAGTCTATAGCATATTACAAGGTGGACACACACTATTACATGTGGACCCAAATTAATTCTAGAAACAACACTATAGCTAGCACCATTGGAGATATTGTCTATATACTATCTCTTAGTGCCGTGTTATTTTCTTATAGTTAGCACCATTGAAGATGCTCTACCGGCAGAGGAAATCAGTCCACATGCCTAGGCGGGAACGCACGGTGCTTGATATACTAATCATTTTACTGTTAGCACAGATATAAAAATAATAATGATCATAGTTTTTAAGTTTGGATGACATATATACGGAGTATATATTTTTTTGTTGGGGTTTCTGGGTACGTACCGTTGGTACGGTAGTTTACGCCTATGCCTTATATGTTTCAGAGATTTGGCGCGTCTCTTGTACTACCTCCTAACGTTTTTCTCGGGGCAAGTGCTACATTTCTACCGCGAGCCGCAGTAGAGGTAGGCGGAGGAGGAGGCAACGGCGACGTTGCACTTTGATCGCGCCGCGACAAGGCAGATGCGCTCGCTTTGAAGAGCCTAGCTGATCGCGAGCTAGGCGACAAAAAGAGCCAGGCACTGTACTGTGTACATGTGTGTAGTGCATGGCTCCACTACGACTGCAGCCTCCTGCCCTACACGGCTACACACACTATTATATTGTGCATGCATGGCCACATGCTTTACTGCGAAGCTCAACTAGAAAATATGCTCTATCTTCAAAAATAAAGCTAGAAAATACTATAAAACCATCCACAACAGTATTTTTTAAAAAGATTATATTTTCTTTGCTTTTTTCCTGAAAAAAATTCTCCATCCGCTTCTTTACAAATTTCACTCGTAAGGATGTTGTTGAAAACAGTACAAAATGAAGAGAAAATCGTAAAAAAAAAAAAGAGCAGAAGATAGAATGACAGAAAAACGTTGCATATGTGGTCTAACGTACGGTGGGTACGTACCTGCCATGGGCCGGGGCATTTCATCTCGGGTTTGACTGCGGCCATGGAGCCGAGGGACAGGCGTCCAATTGCTTCAAGTCCCATCGGCCAGGCATGGCCCCACCCAGCGCCATCCTGGATGGAGTGTATGCCGATCCAAAACTGTGCCGACATGGCCGACGACGACGAGACCGCGTCCCGTCGCCGTGCCGGCGACGTACGCCGCGAGCGTGACGGCCGGCAGCGATGGCACGGCCGCGCGAGAGGGCGGCGTCAAGTACAGGACCGTATCGTGCGTTGATGCGCTCGCGTACGCCGCCGTGTGGAAACCTGGAAGGAAAGGACCTTTGTACCTATATATAGGCCAATGGTGGACTGCAACCTAGATCCTCCTCGTGTCACGCCCCCACTCCTGCTTCGCGACGCATCTTTGCATTCATTCACGTAGAGGCCATGCACACCGGTCATGGCCACTAATTTAATGCTATATCAAATAAAATAAAACAGATAGATATAGATATGCAGTGAAAGTTAAATAGTAGTAATTAATAGTGCTTAGATCTTTCTAAACGATCCATTGGTGTCATCCATGGTTGGACAAGAGATGGGTTAACAGTATTTTTGATGACGATATAATAGAAAAAATTAAAGATGAGCAGTGAAAAATGAGTGTGAATAATAGATAAATAGTAATTAATAGGATTCTCTTCATAACATACAGTAACTATTAGATCATTACAATGATTGAGACAATACTTGTCTCTATCTATTGCCATGTTACATAGAGACAACAATTTAGATAGCATATACAACTGTAGAGTTTTTAATAGGAAATTTACTCACACACAGAGTTTTTTTAATTCTGGTGTAGAGCGGACACTTTCTTAAGAGACGACCTAAATATCTATATATGTTCGCTCTCTCTTATATATCATCAATTAGCAAACATGACACTGTTTAGATATGACTTAGAAACTGCTGACGTTAACTGTTGTAATGCTCTTAGCGATGGGCGCCTAATGTAATGTACAACTTTGTTGGACATTGTTTAGTGCATGTGGTGACTTTAGACGTTGTTCTCTATCTAACTCATCTTTCTATTAGTTTAACCTCGTTTAAAATACAAAGATTTTTTATTTTGAGCTCTTTCTTTCTAACTAAACGATCCATAAAATGTGCCAAATGAAGTTAATTCAGCCTTTAGAGCAATCTCATGAAACTCTATAAGTTGGATAAGCAGATAAGGTAGATAATAAAGCTAAGGAGAATTGGGTCATAAGCAAAGGGAAAATTTTGATTTTTATTTCAGCTTTCGGCTAGCAATCATCAAGTCGCTTCTAAAAGCTTTTAAAGATAACACATACGATTGGACTAGTTTTGAGAAGAAAACTAAAAGACCCTTGAACTTTAGTTTAACATTCAATTCATTTTCAACTCAGTCATTCTTTTCATTCAGTTTAGTCATTTCGAAGATGCTTTAAACTTATTCGATCAACGCAATTTACTTAACCCAAACAGGAAGTGGGGTTACTTAATTCCTCTCTACGTACTTACCCCACTAATCAACTAAACCACACATGTCAACCATATTAGTTGTGGAACACAAGATTTTGTTTGTTTAAACTAATCCAGTTGGGTTAATATTAGCTAACCCAGTGGCGGAGCTCGTGAATTTCCACACCTAGGGCTGCTATATCAAGCGCCTAAACAAGTCATAGTATGACATCATGACATGTACAGATATACGGTGTACCGATAGTTCATAGAAGCAAAGAATTTAATGCATAATTTAGAGGATATCACAATTCGATGCTTAATTCTAAAACAAACTTGATAAAAATATGTACCTAATTTGGGATTGATCGATTGAAATAGACTAATAGAGAACTAAGAGCAGAGAGGGATTGATGCAAAATTGAATCGGTGATTCATTTCTTATTTTCATACCTAGACAATGTCACACGCCCTGCCTTGCGCCGTGCCTCGAGGCCTGGACGCGCCGTGCGCCCGTGCCTCGCGCCCTGCCGCCGGCCGCCGGCCCGCCGCCGTGCAGGAGCCGAGCCCTGCCGCCGCCGTGCAGGAGCCCCGCCCTGCAGGAGCCCCGCCCTGCGCCCACGCCCGTGCAAGAGCCGAGTCGCCCCCGTGCCTCGCGCCCTGCCGGCCTGCCCTGCCGCCGCGGCGCCGCCTCCCCCGCCCTGAGCCCCGCCACTCGTATAACTTCGTATAATGTATGCTATACGAAGGTATTACGACCCGCCCCAGCGCCGACGCGCCGGCCGCCGCAAGGAGGGAGGAGCCTAGGGTTTGAGAGCGTGGCTGCGTCTGCGTGGGTGGCCGGGTGGGGGGAGAGGCAATGGGCTGAGGTGGCCGGATGGGAGAGAGGCAATGGGCCGAGGGGAATCGGGTGCTCTGCTGGCCTGCTAGGCTGTTGCCTGTTGGGAATTTGGGCTTGATTTGAGTGCTGCTGCTGGGCTGAGGACTGGGGCCGAATAAATTTTGGGGGTATAATAGTTTTGTTTTCGGCCCACGCCTAGGGCCGTGGCCCTAGTGGCCCTAGGCCCAAATCCGCCCCTGAGCTAACCCATTTAATCTAACCTTAATCATACATAAATCCACACATTTTTAAGGGCTGATATTTTTTCTCGAAATTTATGCTTGGGTAATGGTAAAATTTATCGAAACATCGTTTTCAATCCGCTGCTGATTTTAAAATTTGCACCGAATTCAATAGAACCTCTCTTAAAACTTTGATGTTTCGAAATTTCTTACGTGAACAGAACAGAGGGCTGCAATCCCTGCACCCATTTTGCTCTCCTTTACTCGAGCAGAACAGTTCACTACTTCACTTCATCCTACTACTCCTGAATACTCCCTCCAGTTTGATAATTCCTGTCGCTGGAGCGTTTTGTGTTTAGTTGAAAAATTCCTGTCGTTATAGGATGCATTGATTGCAAAGCAGAACTTTACGTGGCCATAGAACCATTTGTTGGGTGTGCATGTAAATAAAGTGTAGCATCAAAATTCAAACCTAGATATACAACTCATGGGAAAGTGGGTGCAACCACTAAGCTACAAGCATTTATTTGACCATATTACTACTACGAGATATTTAATACTTCCTTGGTATGTGAGATAATGTCTAAAACGACAGGAATTATCAAAATGGAGGAAGTATCACTTCTGCTTTTGAAATTTGGGCCGAATTCGAGGCAGTGGTTTTTCAGCCTTCTACTGCGGTAACGGCTCCCACATTCCCCAATCTTATCCAGGCGTAAAAATAATTTACCTGGTGGGATCCCCCACGTTGACCGCGTGGAGACTCGAGGGCAGGGCTCGGAGGGGCACGTGACGCGCTGCGGGCCTTATCTTCTCGGGACGGCATCAGGACCGTCCGTCGGATCCGACGGCAGGCGCGGGCAGCATAGCACGTGACGGCCAGCTGTCTTCCCGCGCGCTGGTAGCCACGTGGCGGCCGGAGTTAACACCGACAGGCGCAGGCCGCGAGGCGCGGCCGCCCCTTGTGGAAAACCGTGCGGGTTCTTTTCGCATCCGGCCCCCCCTTGTTCCGTGGAATTGCGAGGAGACGAAATTTTATTTACCCACGAAATAGTTGCCGCAATCTTTTGTCCCATGCAACGCAAAAGGTTTGTACGGCTATGGACTCACTTTCACATGCCACGTGCAGGGGATTAATCTAGTGTGGTGTATTTCGCTAAAGTTTTGCCTTTTAAATTTTTTTAGAAAGAGTCTGCTGATTCATTCCTCAAGCATATGGAAACTTACACCGGCAAATTGAAAATTACTCTGGTACCAGAATCTTTAACAAACAAAAAATTACAATGAAATTTGTAGAGAACCCGAACGCAACACATGCATGATTATCTCCTCTCTCACCGTATTGGGATACAGAGGCAACGATCATTGAAGACGTCGGAATTCCCCGGAGTTCCTTGTCTTCTGGTTTTTGCGGCCAAATCCTATTTTAGGGTTAGGTTTTGCTGGTCGTTTTGTTTTCAATGGTGGTATTGATGGTGGCCCTGTGAGTTATGATAATAAATTTTTTGTGAGATTCTACAACATGATTGTTGACGTTGGCATTCTCCTCATTATAGTTTTGGTAGGGTTTTTAACCTTCGTTCTGACATGTGCGTGGGCTGGTGGGACTTTTCTCTTTCTATGGTGGAAGTTCCGTCTTGTTCAATGTTGATTAAGCATCCACGTCTATCACTCTATCTCCACACTTCATTAGATACTCCCTCTACACTTCTTTCTAAATTTTCTTCACATTTACTACACTATAAAAGATTATTTCTCTCCATCGGATACTCTATCTAAAGTTACAGTGTTTTGGAGTAACTGCTACGGATGCTAGCAACACTCTGAAAGCCATTCTTGAAGCATTGTATTAAGACGTAACGAGGCTGGCATAGGTCATTGAGAGCATACCTAAGCTTGCTGAGTTGCTGGAGAAGCTGAATTTGGTGTTCAAGTTTGATCTTTTGCAGGCACACTCCTCGGAAAGTGCATAAAATGATTGCTACTACAAGAATTTCATGCATGCAACAAATTATTGATCGTGCATGCATTAATGTATCTATAATCTAATTAAAGTGTCGTCATTGAAAAATCTTTTTATGACAATGATGTTAATCCGAAAATCAGAAATGCCTTTTGTTTTAGGTTTAGTATTTTTGAGCTGATCTAAACTGCTGAAATGACTGAATTTCGAGAGCTTCTCGAAATAGTTTTGAGATTCAGACTTGTCGTTGGTCCGAGCCAGACAACTGATTTCTAGGGGGCTGCCCCACTGAGCAGCTAGGCGAAGCTCGCGGAGCAGCTCAGGGGAGCGGAGCACGGGCAAAGTAGCTACCCAGAATTTGCTTTCTCTCCCTTTATTATTTTTTGGCCTCCTTATTTATAGGGTGGCATCGGGGGAAGGCACCCCAACCTCTAGGGTTGTTACACAAATGCGTTAATACACAAATGCCCTCGCCACCTTAGCAAAAGCAAGGTTACAAGGGGGATTACAGGGAGACCGGGTCGTTGCGCTCCATACGGGTATCTTCTTGTCGTGCGATATGATCCCTGACGCGTGTGGGGACCTCTGTACTTGTTGTCTCAGAGCATCTTGGCGATTAAGGAAACTCCGCTCTTTCGCGTCCCTCGGATCATCGTTCCCTTGAATCCACCATGGCCCCGCCTTCGAAAGGCGAGACTTCCTCTGGGTCACCGCCCCTCTGATCAGCCGTTGCCTCGCCTTGGGGTGGCGAAGCTCCCTTTGGGTCGGCTGTAACTGCTCGGGTTCGTCTGTCCCAAGTTCGTAGTGGCCGGATTGGTGTCCCCTGGTACAACAAAGTCTATTTCGTTTGACTTGCTTTATAAAGCGATAGGACACACCTTTAAAACAATGAAAAAGGGCTCTAAAAATTTAAAGCCTATATTTTTTCGAAATGGTTGAATTTCGAGAGCTTCTTGAAATAGTTTTGAGATTCAGACCTGTCATTGGTCCGAGCTAGACAACTGATTTCTAGGGGGGCTGCCCCACGGAGCAGCTGGGCGAAGCTCGCGGAGCAGCTCAGGGGAGTGGAGCACGGACAAAGTAGCTACCCAGAATTTGCTTTCTCTCCCTTTATTATTTTTTGGCCTCCTTATTTATAGGGCGGCATTGGGGGTTCGTTAATACATAAATGCCCACGCCGCCTTAGCAAAAGCGAGGTTACAAGGGGGATTACTGATAGACCGGGTCGTTGCGCTCCATACGGGTATCTTCTTGTCGTGCGATATGATCCCTGACGCGTGTGGGGACCTCTGTACTTGTTGTCTCCGAGCATCTCGGCGATTAAGGAAACTCCGCTCCTTCGTGTCCCTCGGATCATCGTTCCCTTGAATCACTGCCCTGCCTTCGAAAGGCGAGTCTTCCTCCAGGCCACCGCCCCTCTGATCCGTCGTTGCCTCGCCTTGGGGTGGCGAAGCTCCCTTTGGACCGACTGTAACTACTCGGGTTCGTCTGTCCCAAGTTCGTAGTGGATTGGAGTCCCCTTGTACAACAAAATTTAATTCGTTTGACTTCCTTTTTAAAGCGATAGGACACACCTTTAAACCAATGAAAAAAGGGGCTCGAAAAATTCAAAACATGTATTGTTTTGTAAACTTTAATAAACCGTTAAAATGTTAACCTGAAAAGAATCAAGCTAATTACAAAGCATGATAAATGTTATCCCGCAATCACGCATAATAATTTTTTTATGATTTGATAAAAATTTTAAATCCAGACCATTTGGATTATCGTGTAGCATGGGGTCGGGCCGCAGCAGCAGCTGCACGGCACGAGCAAACAGTCCGAAATCCAAGGGCAAGGGAGGGAAGCTTAATTTGCCGCCAAAACTGAACTGGCTCCCGACGCTCGGACGGTCAAACCGTTCGTCCGTCCGTCCAGCCGACGGAGGAGCGCCATGCACAGCACAAATCGTTTACGCTGCTGCGAAAATACGAGACTACCCTCCCCCTTGTCGTTTCCCAGCGCGCGTTGCCGCGGCAGCCGGAGCCAGCGGACCGGAGGGGGGCAGCGCGGTGATTTCTTCCGCCCAACGGATCGCGCGGCCGTACGGCGCGGGGAGGCGCTTGTCGCCTTGCGAGGGACGCGCGGATACGGTAACGGCGTGTGCTGTACGTCCCGTCCTCGCACGTGTTGCACGCACGAAAGCCACCGCCGTATGCTGCTTGCCTGCTCGTGCTACTAGGGTAGTGGCAGGGTGGCACATATGCCGTGCTCCCCTGTACTGTACGCTGTACTTGCTGTACCGGTTGATGGGTCAAACGCGCAGGCGCAGCGGGGCTTATTTACATGGCGGTAGAAAATTGCATCATGATTTTAGAAGTAAAAAAGATTTATACTACTATGCAGGGATATACGGTGGAAGAGAGGAAGCATGTGTACAAACTTTGTTTGCCTAACACAAGTACGGGAAGTACGATATGAAAACACGGAAAAAGATAACGTATAGAAAAGCCGTTGCATGGTTGCCCCTACTATTATGTACTCCTGTAACTTTGGTTATTTCCATATCAGCATCTCAAAATGGTATCATTTGACCATAGTATGGCTAATTGCAGGCGCATAGATAGATGCACGCCCTGCGCGCGGAGTTGCTCCGACCCATGTTCATGTAATGCACGGCATGGCATTATGGCACTATGGCAGTGAGTGTGCATGCGCGGCCTAATCCTCGTGACCACATGGGCTCATGGCATGGGGGAGTGTTTCGATCGTCTACAAGTGTGTGTGCTTGTGTGTCGATGCGTCCATGCACCGATGACCGATGCACGGCACGAGTCCTTGAGCCTCGGACCGGACGGGAAGGTGGGGCCCGCCTGGTCAATCGCTCAAACCCAAGCAAAAGATTCATCATGATGATTTCGCCCATCACCTGCATGCCGTGCACGCGGGGCAGGTGCAGGTGCGGCGGCGGCATGAGATGAGACAAGCCATATGCCGCGTCCGCGCAACCGTCCATCCAGGCGCAGCAACGCACGCCGACGCGTGGGCCATCGGCCTCCATGCCCTGGCCCGCCCCCACATGTCACCCACCTCGCAAGGTAGTGAGCAATGGATGCAAGCCCGATAGGGATGCAAATGGGTTGGTTCCTTTGACCCTCTATAGTTCATTTGTTTGGCCCTTTATAGTTTATTTGTTTGTACTAAAAGCCCGAGCAGCATTGCTTCCATCGGGTTCTAGCCTTCTCGTTTTTTTTTTAGTGGAAACAGTGAATGTATTTGAGCATTTTTCAATAGCACGTTGAAGGTGAACTTATGACTATGGTGATTTTTTTTTCTTCTTTTCTATTTAATTACTACAACGTCAAGTTTACCTTAAATTAAAATGTCATTAAATTTTCATGCTATAACGATTCGCGGATACTGGTGATACACCTTAGATAGATGATGTGGCCCCTATGAAATAACAAAGTAACAAGTCCTTTTGAGGCCAAAATTGTCAAGACCCCACCTCCCAAACTCTGCACTTTCTCTTACCAATTAAGGCCTCTTTTGGTTTGTGATTCTGGTACGATTCGGGTTCGATTTATAAAAAGTTGTTATTTTCGTGTAAAACATTTACTATAACATTTTGTAATACTTTTTTAAATATTTTAAAAATCTAAAAAAATTGTAAATAATATTTTAAAAAACTAAAAAATATCTGCAAATAACATCATAGACGTACGCTGCCCGTTACGACGATGGATCTTCTTCGAAAAGCATCCGTAGCAGACACTCTAAAATACTGTAGCTTTGGATAGAGTGTCCGGTGGAGAGAAGGAATCTTTTAGAGTGCAATGTAAAATGTGAAGTAAATTTAAAGATAAAAGATACTCGTAGAGTGAGTAGCTAAACAGTGTTGGGATAGAGTCGACCGGTTGTTTTAACGCGGCGGGTGCAGGCGGAGCCAGCAGCGACACGACGCGACGCGCCGGATCTCCTCCGATCGCTGCGACTGGACTAGCCTTTCCGCGGGGCTAGCTACCCTCTCACCCTAGGAATCTCGCTACCTACATCACCCTACCAGTAGCAGCAGCTAGCGAGTGGCAGGAATATTTTTGTGCTCGCGTCCTTGCGATTCTTTCGGCTGTGCCCTGCCCTGCCCTGCCCTCTCACCTAGGGTACTTTCGATCTATACTCTAGCTCCTTGGTAAACTTCTCGTATAATAAGCATATCGATCTACCGGTCGATCTCCCTTGATGCATGGCTAATCAAGCCCATACATGCATGCATGTTGATGACAGCTTAACTCGCAGCAATACTTGCAAGCACACACACACACTCTCTCTATCTCTACTCTCTAGGTGGCCGGTCACGAATTCTATTAATTTCTGCCCATCCTGTCATGCTCATGCATGTGAGCCACCCTCCATTGGCATCTACTAAAATGTTAAGCCAAAAACAGCCGCCCTTTTTTTTTTTTCCCTACAAGTCTTTGTTTGCTCGCGATTAAACAAAGCGCGGCATGTCGCGTGTGGAACCTACCGGCGCAGGGGCCGTGACAGATGATGCCCTCCGCCCTCTGGATAAGCTCCAAAAGCCATTACAAGAAATTTTGTTTCTTTGCTTTTTTTTAAAACAAAAAAATTCCAACTAGAATTTCGAGATTATACCAAGATTCCATGACGCTTGGTATCTGCCACCGTGGCCTCTGCTTTAGAGACCAGAGAGCGCGAGAGTGTGTGCGCGCATTAATTTTCGATGGTGCTTAGTCAGCTAGTTATAAGGATGTTAACTCAGTATTTTGTTTATGTGGAAGAGAGAAAAGAAGGGGACTATAATATGTGAGTAGGTACTAACTTACAGTCAATCTATAGCTGATTGCAAGGTGCATGTGCATTGTTGCCTGTGAAACTATATTATTTTTACAAACTTTGCTATAGCTATTCCATCGAAAATGTTGTCTATATGTTATCTATAGATGACATGTTTATTTCTTATAATTAGTCGTTGGATATACCAATGGAGACTCGACTTCCGCTGCGATCGCACGTCAAAGGTAACGATATATGATCTCCTACTTGCACGAGTGTTTGCGGTACAAAATTTTTTAATTGTGCTAGCGTAGCCTACCCATTCCACCTCACCAACGAATCAACAAGAACCAACGATCATAAACGATGCAACACAAACTCACGTGAACTTTTGCTTTTGCTGAATCCTGCAAAAACTCAGACATCGAGTCGGTTGATTACGATGAAAAACTCGCAAACAAACATGAAAATTTGGTGCCGTGGCTTCATGTTTTTTCCCTTGCTAAATTTGTACCTCTTCTTTAACACCTTCCTCTCTATTTAAAATTAAAAGACTCAATTCAAATACGAATTCTAAATATAAAGAAACTCTTTCTCTACTTTTACTATTATATAAAATCTAGTTCTACTAGAATATGAAACAGACTCTTGCTACCTAATTAAGATTAGATCCAACAAGCTAGTTGGCAACATGAGCGAAGGAGCTGAGTTAGGGAAACAGGGGTGCGAACAAAGGTTGGTGGAGCTCGAGTCGAGGGAGGCACCAACATGAGAGATTGGCTCTGGGAGTTGGTCGTCGGGTCGAGGGAGGTGGTACCAGTGTTTTTCATGAGCTCTAGGATCTAGAGGAGAGGAGGAAGAGAAAGAAAAAGAAAAATAAAGATTTGGACCATATAATTGAAGAGGATGGAAGGTGAAAAAGGTTATAGTAGCATGAAACAAAATATTCATAACTAGTACTCCATGTATTCTAAAATATAAGACATAAAATTATAGATATATACTTACTATATTGGGCCAATTTAGGGGCCCTATTAATTTGGGGGCCCTGTGCGGTCGCACAGCCCTCGCATGGTCTAGACTGGGCCTGGGAGGCACCAACATGAGGGACTGGCTCTGGGAGTTGGTGCTTGGGTCGAGGAAGGTGGTACCAGCGTTTTCAATAGCTCTAGGATCTAGAGGAGAGGAGGAAGAGAAAGAAAAAGAAAAATAAAGATTTGGACCATATAATTGAAGAGGATGGAAGGTGAAAAAGGTTATAGTAGCATTTTTTTTGTCAAGGAATATAACTTATAATGGCATGATTGGGATTTCAGACTTTGCGATGATATTAAGAGATATCAAACTTTGAATGGAATGATGAAATTTTCCACTCTTTCAAATCTCAAAGCTTGTTCGATGCTAAACGAAGCCATAATTACGGTAGTAACCATGGTGTTTGTATCAATGCCAAAATTTGGATGTGCCATAATTTTTCTAGCCACAAGACCCTTTCAACACTCATTTCAGAGCAAAACTTTACCACAGTGACATGGCCCAACAGTTCACGGTTGACTACAAGCACACCGTCTCTCTCTCACACACAGATAAAATCGTGGCACGCCATCCTCTTTGATTCGCGGCTGGTTCGATTTAATTCGATTGGATCAAAATTTATTATTTTTTATAGACTATTCGGGTTAACATTTTGTGATAATTTTTTTGAAACTTTGTAGATATTTATTGAAAGATTTTAAATATTTTTTGTAATATTTTTTTCCTCTTCTCATGGTTTTATTTCAAAATCTTTAATTTTTGTCTCAATCAAATTAAACCCAACCGAACCGCAACCGAACCGCAAACAAAGAGGGTGCAAGACTGCGAGTGTTATACAACGGACGGTACGCGTCCATGTACGGACGCACATCGTCATGTCGGGACAGAAAAACCTCGGACGTCGTCCTCGTCCTCGTCATAACCTACATGGATCGAGCAGTACCAAACATGAATGCTGTGGCTATATATGCATATACACTGGCCTGCACGTACGTCTTGTCATGTCACGTTCCTTAAAGATGATGTATGCCTCCTGTCGCCCCAACATCTCGCTAAAGATCCGATGCTTGTGCTTGTTCGTTGCCAGCTCGCCCCTTGCTGAGTCTGTACGTGAAACTGCAGGAGTGAATGTGACCAGTGATGCTGTCTGTGCGTAAAACGGCAGCAGTGATCGGCGATGACAGTGTATAGTTTTCTACTTTGTGCGAACGGCTTTAGTTTTGTTCATTTTGCTTGATCCTGCAGCCCTTTGCTCTTTTGTGCATGGTAGGAGTGAAACCATTTTTTACCCTTCTGTGTATGTATGGCACAATAGTTATTGATCTTCGAATGAGAAGGGAAGAAGAGGGAAGTTCCTCTTAATGCTTTGCTTAATTGCTTCTGGCCTACTGGGGAAAAAGAGACCCATTTTTTGGTCTTGAGCAAGGCCCAGTGGGAATGAAGTAACTGTCCGGCTGATGATGGGCTTCCAAAGGCCCACCGCTACATCCATACTCTTTTCTCTTCGTCATGCCTGCACCAAGATCAGATTCATCCTGGTAACCGCAGAACAAACAGAAAAGTTCCTGGAATTATACATCATGCTCAATACAATGCCCTTACTAAACTCTTCAGAGATCACCAATGTCATCATACATAATCCATTGTCCGTTCTAAAAAAGAAACTCCATCGGCATCGGCACGAACTTATTAAATAAAAGCTAACATCTTAGCGGTCCAAATATGGCATTGGCTCCCTAAGAAGGCCACGAGACTCAAAACATGTCTGATAGAAAGAATACACATTCAAAATCTTCCGAAATAAACAACTCCTAATTACATACAAGAAGTGCTAGGCCGAGTTTTTGTCTTGCCTCTCAGAACTTCAAATGGAATATCACACTGGCAAAAATGTTTGCTACCAGCAGATTCTTCAGAAAAATTAGAATACCCCAAAAAGTGTGGCAGCAGCAAAGAGCAAAAATAGAACTCCTCCTAGCAGGCCAACCTGGTGAAAGGCACTTTCTGTAAGCCATATGAACTCTAGCCAAACTCTCAAAATGATGCACAGCAGGATAACAGTCACATGCCAAAGCATTCAGTTTAAATCAAAACAGTAGCCACCTTAAACAAGCGGCATGCTTTATGTGACTGCATTAAAACTCATGCTCATACTTATGAAATGACTAGAGCCACAACAACCAAAGCATAGAGGGATAGAGGATTGACCATAAGCGTTCTAGTTGTCTTACCAGCTTCTCAGATAGGTAGTTTGCTAGGAATGCTCCCCCGATAATTGCAAGAGAAGTTGCAATTAGGTGTCCAGCTATGGCCCCACTAGCAACACCCAAAGGAGACTACAAAAACAAGAGTCTGGTTTATGATACATGCTAAAGCAAATCTACAAGCAAGTGCATCATCAAAAGAAACATCTATAGCAAGGACTATTCCTAAGTCTCGAATAGACCTGCGCAGCACCCAAAGCAATTGTCGCCAGCATAGAGCGATCCCCCCACTCCTACATATAAGCAGAAATTTGGCAGGCAATAAATCAGTTGTTCATGAATCGACAAGATCGACGGACCAGGCTCCTATAATGCTAGACAGATAACTTCTCTGAGCATAAGAGGCAACTTACCGCGAAGAAAACAAGACTGAAGGATTTCCAGAGGACCTCAAGAGGACTGGTGAGTTTCTTAGAAACCTGGAACAAAGAAAAACAATCTTCAGTACATAAAGATGTCAGACAAGGCAGGCAACTTGTTTGGTGAATTCAGTTTTCTCCAGAACACGATTCGATAAGTTGTCAAGAATTAAGAGCCACATGCTAAAGATATAAATCTTTGGCTAGACACTAGGTAATTGCACTGACGTTTAATAGACTTGATGTAAATCAAGGTATATTCTTTGATGAGAATCCTAAGTTCGGAAAAGTAAACCTTTTCCTTGACAAGCTCCTCAGCTTCAGCCAGTTCACCAGATTCAGAGTTCCCCTTATGGTTTCCACTTGCATTATCAGGAAGTGCCCATGCATCTTTTATTGACTTGAAACCAAAAAATGCAAGGAGAGCAACTGCTGCATACTCTCCAATGGGCAACGCTGCAAAAGCACCATGTTTCCAGAAGTATTCCCATTAATACAGACGACATAAATTTATCAGAACTTCCCAAATCTAAAACCAATTATATTGTAAATAATGGTAAATATGCATATTGCATATTTTATCACAAAAACTACAACAAAATATTGAACTTTTATTTTAAAGCACAATAAATTGATCTAATTAAGGACAGTAGTTATACTAACTTGTTTGAAATTGTGCTGGTACAGACTGAAAGATCCGTCCAATTATAACACTCACAATGGTCATCAGGGAAAGAGCAGCCATTGACCCAAGTAAAACCTACTCATAAAAATGCATTAAAAAAATATGACTGTTAAAAACAGTTAGCTAAGAAATTACAGATTTTTCTACTGCAACTTCAAAGAACCATCATAACAAAATGCCACTGCAAAATCACAGCATAAAGTGCAAGTATAACAAGAAACAGAATTGCTAGTGTAGACAATTTTGTAGTATGACACTATGAAAAGAATATCACGTTACAATAGCCAATTGTGGACTCCAGTGAAAGTCTTAAACACAAACGTGTCTTCCCAAATTTTGTATTGCATGCATCCGCCAGTTAGGGCACCTAGATGTGTCTATTGCCATTCCCTACCAACACACTGCCTCCAACACCTAACTTCAGGCAGCTGCCACGATGCCATCATCAGCTAGGTTCAGGCACAATCCATGCTTCAGGATGGTACTAGTATCTGAGCTGTGATTTGTTGCTTGTCATGACTGTGGGTCAAAGACCCACTAGGGCACAACATAAGAGAGCACGGTAGCAAAGTAGCCTACCACTTATAATTATTTCGCAAATAATCATTTACTTTAGATAATTCCTTATTTCCAAAATTAGATCTTGATTATTACCCTGTTTGGTTTGGCTCACAGCTGCATATGGCTTTTTTTTCGTAGATGAGCCAAACACTTCGGTTTCTCATTGCCATTTTTCAAATATCTTAAAGTTGCTTCTAAAAGCTCTTGAAGCCCAGCATCTTAGCTCAGTTGTTTAGCTGTAGCCATACAAAACAGCGCAGATTTCGCTTTCCAGGAACATGGCTTATATCCGGGGCCTATGGCATATGATTGGATCAAACAAGAAATATATAAAAAGTCATTATACTACCTCCTCCCTATCAGCTGACCTTGTAGGAGCAGTAAACATCAGTTCGTTAAATAGAATTCAATAAAAAGATATATCTGTCTTTTACCTACACAAACTGGGATAAACTAGCCATTGTTTTTTTTATATGGTTTTAGTTTTGCAGCGAACTTTATCTATTTAAGTACTTTGGAGGGGCACAAATACAATTGTCTGGATCAAGAAGATACCAACAGAAGAGGAAAAGCTAGATACGAGTAAATACGGAAACTTGCATAATGAAAGTGAGACAAATCTAAAATGCCCAATTCAGCAACGTACCAATGCTCTTTGATATTGCATGGCGAGTAGCGCAGCAATGAAAAATGTCTGCAATGACAGAAAGGGTCAGCCTCATCAGATTCACTCATTTACATGAATTACATGAATGTATGTACTAAACATATAGCATTGCAGAACGATGTTGTCAGCCTCATCAGATTTTTATGTAAAGCAAACGATGTTGTTAACCTAAAAGCATTGCGGAACAACACGTTTTAATGTAAACTACAATTTGTTTTAAAAAAACCTTTAGACTGTATCTAGAAGGACAGGAAGAGAAAGAAGTAAACTGAAATGAATTGTGTATAAACCTTATCTCCGATCTCTGATACAAAAATCAGCGTAAATGCTGCCGTGAAACCTGACTTTGCTAGCATAGATACAAGTGCAGATGGTTGCCCTTTGAAGAAAATAAAAGCAGATGCCAGCGCGCATAGAAGTAGCACAGAAGCAACAGATTGCAGGTGACGTTTTCCTGAAAGTGGTTTTGCCCTGCACACATTGCCAATGCTAGTAGTATATAAGAGGTCGAAGGGCAAACAAGAGTGAAGGGAAAGGGGTAATGAACACTCACGGTTCTTGGCTTGAATTTCTGGTGGTAGCAGAAGCATCCAAATGCTCCCCATGGCTACCAGCTCCATCTCCTCCATAGCTCCCAGCTCCAAGATTCACATTGGATGCTCGCACTCTAACATTATGCCTTATCGGTTTGAGCCATGATGATCGTACTGTCGAAATAAAAAACCATGCAATTCGAATTCAAATTGTACAACAACGCCTTCTCAAAATCAAGAAAGGCGCGTAGAACAATAGAAAGCCTCCACTCTTTCAGCTTACAAGCTGTGTTGTCACTGTCGGGACACAACGCGTGCCCGTAATTTTCTCGCCGTGTCCGTCTGGCGCTTGTGAGGGAGCAGATGCCGGCGACGCTGAGAGGAACCAGCACGGCGGGGGAGCAGACGCCTCTGAGAGGGAGGGAGGGGAGCGGGCACGGCATAGGGAGGGAGGAGAGGGGTGACGCGGGGTGGGAGCCAGGGAGGAGAACGAGGCGGGGCGGCGCGAGAAGCAGGCAGCTGGCGGCCGGCAGCGCGCCGGAGTAATGGAGGGACGCGAGCAGCCGGGGCTCGTCGCCGGCGGAGAGGGAGCAGAGTACGGACTGCCGGACTGGGGAGCGAAGGAGGAATCAGCAGGGAGGAGAGAGGAGAGAGGGGGTGTGGATAGACTTGGGCTAGGCCACCTGGATTTGGGCCAGGGCCGGGTAGTTTGGTTTTTATTTATTTTTATTGTTTCTATGATAATGAAAATCGGACGCTGCCGCGCTTAGATAAAACAAAGGGGGCGACTAGACAACGGAATCCCATCAGGAGCCCACCCCGACGGGATCACGACCTTCGGTTTTTCCTTCGCGCGCGGAGCGCGCCTGTGACCGTTTTTCCCGGTTTGCTCCAATCCCTGGCACCCCCTGGTTCATACCTGTTCTATCCCCGCGCGCGGAGCGCGCGTGCCCAGCGACCTCTCGTCCCTTGCGCCGCCTCCGACCTCACCTCCAGCGACCGTCTCCTTCGCCACGCACGGAGCGCGCGAGCGAGGCTCCACCTCCTGCAACGCCGACAACTACATCTCC
Source organism: Raddia distichophylla (assembly GCA_005191435.1). Classification (NCBI taxonomy): domain Eukaryota; kingdom Viridiplantae; phylum Streptophyta; class Magnoliopsida; order Poales; family Poaceae; genus Raddia; species Raddia distichophylla. The sequence continues at coordinate 367,645 of SPJY01000232.1, forward strand.
ACTCCCCACCTCGGCCTCCTGGCAAATCAAAGCCTCCCGGCTCCACCTCGGCGATACCGGTGACCTCAGAGCATGTCCAACGAGTGCGGAGTTCTCCTGGGGACGCCATGATACCATCTTCGTCAAGCCACCATGGCGCTGTCCGCACGCGTCCAGGAGAACACGCGGCTCCAATCCGGCCTGATGAGATGCCCTCTCCGCCGTTGAATCGTCCAGCGAGAACCTCCTCCGGCGGCCATGCGCATCTATCGGATAAGGTACTGCAACCTCCCAACTCTCAACCCATGCCCCCAACTAGATTTTCCCCTGCTTGTCGCCTTGTTCCAGTTGTGCATGCAAGATGTTTGTGGAAATTTCTTAATAGCCGAGATGCTCTTCCTAGCGGCCTCTCTGTTCAGAAAAACACATGATTTGTGTTGGCCCCTTACACAAAAGCTTTTTCTTGTGTTGTTGCAGGATGTTCGTATATTGGCACCTGGAAGAGATGACAGCTCTATCGGCAGCAAGAAGAGTGTGGGTACGGACATGGCGATTTACCCTGCTGGGGTGGAAGCTTTTAGTGCAGGCGAACAGTCCGTAGATGTGCAAACTGATCAAGCTCTCTCTAAACAAATGGCAACATCAACTGCTGATTTGGCCCGCTCCAATGGCAACTAGGAAGAAGACTGTGTCAGTTCACAACCAATCGCTCCATATGTTGGGTTGTAGTTCTACACTGAGGGCGAGGCGAAGGATTTCTATAAGAAATACGCTCGTAACGTGGGATTTGGGATTAAGCTTTCAAGCACTAAAAAAAGCAGTGCTATGAAGGAGTACAATCGCTTTGAGTTTGTATGCAGGTTCGAAAGGAGCACAAGAGCAAATGAGTCTTTTGGGAGCTCTGTGAATGCAACCCGCAAAGAGAATAAGCAAATTAAAACAAACTGTAAAGCAACGATGGTGGTGTTGAAGAGAAAAGACAAGTGGGTGGTCATCATTGTCAGCTTGCAACACAACCACCAGTTGATGGCCCCCAGAAACAGTCCGTTTTGATAGATCACATAGGCGCATCTCAGACGACGACTATGTGTTGATTGAGATGCTGCACAACAACAACATACCCACCCGACAAATCATGTCTTTATTGTCCGAAGCATATGGGAATGTGAGGGATGTGCCATGCATTAAGAAAGATGTCAGCAACCTGAAGTTTGTGCTGAGCCATACAGAAGGAGGCAGTGACATGCAGAAAACGATTGAGTACTTCGATGAGCTGCGGATGGATGATCCGGCGCTGTTCTACAGCATGCAAATTGGCGACAATGGTGCGATCGACAGTCTCTTTTGGGCCGACGGCGCATCGATTGAGGCATATATATATGGTGTTCGAGGATTGCATCCTTTTCGACACCACCTATTGCACAAACAGGTATCGCATGGCCTTTTGTCCAATAATAGGTGTCAACAACCACGCTCAGACCATCCTCTTTGGCTGTGTTTTTCTAAAGGATGAGACCACCGAGACGTTCAAATGGATGCTTCAGA
>SPJY01000232.1:369380-419354 GCA_005191435.1 Raddia distichophylla
AATAGGATATTTTAATTGTTTCGACAATCCAACATTTCTGTTCCAATAGCCTACTTTTCTTGGTCCAACATGTCAGCATATTTGTTCCAGTAAGCTAACATTTCTGTTCCAGTAGTCAAATTTTTTTTGTTCTAACATGTCAACATATTGTTCCATACATATGTTCCAGTAATCAATTGATTTCAGAATTTTTTTTGATATGAACAGAAAATTTTAAGGTATACTAGTTTGTTTCATCAGACTAGACGTATTTTTGTTCCAAATGGCTTTAGTACATTTGTTCCAACAGACCAAATACCAAAACGTTCCATCAGACTAGACATATTGTTTCAACAGGCCAAAATAATTGTTCCATAGTATATGCAAATTGTTCCAAGAAATTTTTATATAGCATCATGTATCTTATTTTGTTCGTAAAAATGTCAGGAACACGTTGGTGAAAACGGTTTGTCGATTGGAGCTACCAGTCAAAAATAATCGCTATTTTTAAAAAAAGAAAAGAAGAAATCTTTACTAACATCATCATGCATGCATGCAGGTTGGAGAGAGAGAGAGCGAGTGCTGCCCCATGCATGCATGCAGGTTAGAGGGAGAGAGTGCGCGCGAGTTTTGTGCTGCGGCCATGCATGCATGCAGGTTGGAGGGAGAGAGTGCGCGCGCGCGTTTGTGCTGCGCGGGGTGAGCTGGGCCGGCGTCCGATCCAAAAAATTTTTGTCGGACGTCCGACCCCAAGTCACGCCCAAACAGTAATGTGGTATCGAAAAAAAATAATGGGGGTGTCACCTAAATGGGTATGACAATAAACAAAAGTCACATATACAAATGGGTTTCGTGCACACATATCGCCCCCCTCCCCCCATAACAAAAAAATAAACTAGCATATGCAAACAAAAACCCAACATACAAGAGAAGTATCATACAAGAGGTATCATGCCTATATATACTACAAAAACCCCTCAATAGGGAAAAAAAACCATATATGTGCTTGCAGTATATGGTATCATGCATGTGGTATCATGCATACAGTGGTGTCATGGCTATATGGTGGTGCAAAAAAAAAAACCATGCATATATGTGCTTGCAGTATCGGGTAAATGGTATAAAAAAAAGCCTAATCACACAGATGAATGTTTCCTATTGTTGCACCCCAATCGAAAGTGAAGCAAGTATCATATTAAAGGTATCATGCCTATAAAATCAGTAACAAAATCTACTGTCTACACACCAATTGGGCATATAATACTCATTTGATAATCAAGCATCATTGCATCATAAACATCAGCATAAAACACCAATAACCATTAACCATTGTTCCAGTACAGTGTGGCCAGTGACAGTACCGTGCGTCTGGGCCTTGCCGGCTTGGCGGCTTGCCGCCGGGCGTTGGGCGTCCACGGTCTGCCCGTTCGGCCTCCAAACGCGGCACAGCGGCAGGTGGCAGCTCAGCTCAGAGCTTCAGTGCACGGCATCACTTACCACCAGCAGCCTCAACGACGCCGCCGACCTGCCGACGCGCCACGCTGCAGTAGCCTCGCCGCCGACCACGCCAGACGCCGCCGCTGCACCGCGCCAGGCGCCACCGCCCACGCCATACGCCGCCGCTGCACCGCGCCAGGCGCCACCATCCACGCCAGAGGCCGCCGTTGCACCGCGACCACGCCAGACACCGCCGCGGCCTAGGGTTGCGCTCGATCTCACCGCCTGCCCCGAAATGCGGATTTTGGATGGGGATTTTGGGGAAGACTATTGGGGACATGGGCCGTCGGATTGTTTTGGGCTTGAAGATTCGTGTGGGCATCGGACGGCAAGGGGTTGTCCCGTTGCGCGCGAGGGGCGGACGGGATACCGTAACAAAGAATTTCTGAAAACAAATGTTATAGTAGGACAGAAAAATGTTGCAAAGTATATATCAAACCAAAACGATGCATATTTAAAAGCAAAAAATTGCACTAATTGACAAATATATGTTGCGGTAACCAACGGCTACACCAAATCGATGTTATAGTATTTTTTTTTTTAAGTTTCAACATGCATTATTTTAAGTCAACAGGTGGTTTCCAAATTCATATGATGAATGTGATGACTTCTTGCTCGTTGAAGCTTGAAACTTAGATTTTTACCTGGTGAAATTAAAACTTAACGGTTGAACAGCTGAACGGCTGAAATGACTGAATTTCAAACGCTTCTCGAGGTAGTCTTGAGATTCGGATCCATTTCGTTTGACTTGTTTTTTTAAAGCGTTAGGACCCACATTCAAAACAGCGAAAAAAGGGACTTAAAAAACTCAAAGCATATGGCTTTTTAATACGTAAATAAGAAGTGTACAATGGAGTTATTCAGATTATAAATAGAAAAACCGTCTTTAAAACCATCATATGTTGATGTTTACTCCGGTTTTCATAGTTTAGGTACGTGAAATAGACCATTTTATAGTTGGGGGTTAAGTGGATTTCGTCGATAGTTCAGGTCTGTAAAATGGACTTATTCCTTATTTTAAGTCAACAGGTGTTTTCCAAATTCATATGATCGATGAATACGATGGCTTCTTGGTCGCTGAAGCTTGAAACTTAGATTTTTGCCTGCTGAAACTAAAACTTAGATTTTTGCCCGCCGAAATTGAAACTTAGATTTTTGCATGCTAAAACGTGGATTTTATACTACTTCTCGTATTGTCAAGTTTCAACGGTAGGTTTTCTGAGTTTCAGCATATATTTTTCAACAAGCGTTTTCCTAAGTTTTAGAAAGAAAGAAAAACGTCACGCTGACGTCATGCGTTCGATTTTTCGGACGTCCAACTTTGAGACACCTGCCTGGGACTTTCGTTCTCCTAGTAGTCAAAAGATGGTTGCATGTGAGAGAGATCTCCATTGGTACCATTAATGAAACAAAATGCAATGGCTTATATAGCAGTAGTTAGCTGTTAGCATGACCCGATTAACAATGGCCGTCTTAGCGGAATGGAGCAGGCAAGGCCTGGTGTAGCAGGTCGCAGATGTCGACGATCGATGCTTTGTGTGAACAAAATATTTAAGATGCTTTCTGTCTGGTAATGGAGCAGTTAATTAGCAATTAATGTATAGCACTTAAATAAAAGTTTCTAAAACTACACCGTATCTAACTCAAATTAATCACCATATATAATGCGGTGGTTATTTAATCTCCATCCGATCGAATTTCTTAATTATATAGTACATATTTCCACCCGAAAGTTACCACGCATATTTGAAAACGAAAGCTTTGGCTGCATGTCTCCAAGATTATTCAGAGCCTGGAGATGGACAGTGCCACACAGATACTAGGTATGTACGACGTAACAGTTCATCTGTTGACGCCACACATATTCATCGAGAGGTTCATTCGAGAGGGGAGGGGAGTACGTACTGAAATTAACGGCACCTGCGTGAAACGTACGAGTATGCTACTATTGCCAGCTACCAGCTGGTACTCGTAGAGTAGACAGTGAACAGTGACATGTATATGAACATGGTGCCTACCAATTTGTTCAGGGATCGACATATAGCTTTGGGTGCTCTAGCTAGCTAGCTAGCCTGGTGCAAACATGCACATGCATTAACGGATGAAAGTCGACAGTACATTAGACACTGACAATGAGGCCCATGTAGCCAGGACCCACCGGTAAGTCGCTCCATGGGAGAAGCCAGAGGTGAGCGTATAGCAGCACCCTGGAGACATTTTCTTATGCCTGACTTGACTGACTGGTATATATGCATGCATGGAGAGGTTTGGGATGAGAGAATCTGGAGCTCGGCCAAGTGCTCCGGACAAAATCCACTTCACTGGTCAGAGACATCAACTTTGCAGTCTACACCATGCACCTCCCTTTCTCATCTTGTCTCTGAGTGAGCAAGAGCAGCATGTGCTGTGCATGTACTGCGAGAGAGATTGGGGAAATGGTGATTTGCTTTCTGTTTCTCCTCCATGTAGTCGCCATCTCCATGGCCGAAGCTCACAGTGCCCTATACTAGCAGGACGCTCCTCATCAAAGCCATGCAGAGTATCGAGAGAGAGAGAGGGAGGGAGAGGGGGAGCGAGAGAGAGAGAGAGATGGTGCCATGGTGGTGGTACTGCCGTGCTGCTGCCGGTTAAGGTAATTTAAGGCAAGTGTATATTGGGCCAACACTTTTGCAGCGTGTGTAGCTACCGATCCATAATATGAAACTTAGGAAGAGTGGAAGACCCTAATTGCAGCGTGTGTAGCTAAGCCTGGTCACATAATTAAGCCAGTGTGACTGTGGCATGGCAGCATCAAAAGCTTCATCCTTTGCTCCCCTTGGGAAGCATTCTATTGTCTTGTGCTCCATGGCCTTTGCTCTTTCTTTACTTTAAGTGATGCCTTTGTGGCAAACAGGAGAGCAAGTGAGCAGCCATAGAGTTGTGGTACGACGTACCTTGAGTTGTAAGAGAGAGCTAGCATATTCCTGCCCCTCTATATAGTCCAGCTTCACCTCCTTGCTTCTACCACAATCCTTCACACCTTTGCACACTGTTCTATACTCCCTAAACCTAGCTTTCTCTGTCTAGTGGCAATCCTGTATCATGTGTTTTGACTATGCTATGAACTGAAGATCTGGTTTTGTTTCTAGCACCACCACCATGCACTACTCTGAATAGAGAGATACAAGTACGTTGGTTCTTCGTTCTCTTGGTCTTCTTGCACTGTTGGATGAATGAGAGGGTGAAATAGAGGTTTGATCAAAGATTGTGCGTGCCTGGCTCCCTGTATGCCACACATGTAGCCCAATCCTTCTTGTGGTTGTCTGCTGTGGGTGGCGTGCAAGGAGCCAAGCATGCATATATGCATGGTTGTTAATTTCTCTCAATTAAAATTCTGTCATTTGATGTATTTCATATCGTACGCAAATCTTTTCGATCTTTTCTTCTCAAGTTCTTAATTGCAGGTAAAGATGAAGGATTGGCACATGTGTTTCATGCTCGATCTCCTCTCAAGTTAGCTTGGGCAGAAAAAAAAAATCTTTAAGGTTATTGTTTTTGTTTGCGACTTTGGCTCACTGAGAATATTGCTAGCCATGGCCTCTGCTTTATTTTGATGGAAATGGCTAGCTAGTTGTTATTTAATAAATGCTTGGCTAGCTGCGACCATGTTTTCCGATATAGCCATAGCTTTTTTTGTCCCGTTTTGATCGACTAAATGAATATTCATTCAATCATTCATATAATCGAATCTCTAGAGTAATCTGCATGTGTTTCCATCTTATTTGTTTCTTTCTTTTATATATACATGCACATTCTATTTGACATACAGGTTTTTTTTTTTTTGTGATCTTCAGTGTTTTTTTGTGATCTTCAGTTCTTGAGTTTGAGGGTATAAATATGTTAGGTTTTGTGTCGAATATGTGTACAAGTAGTCAAGTAGGTTACATGGACTCTTCGTTGTAATAGGCAAGATTGGTTTAGAATTGGAGCCGGACTCTAGTCAGGACTCCACTATATAAAAGGGGCAACTTTAGTGTAACCATGACAACGACTACATAATACCAGCATAGGCCTGATGAGGTCAACAACCGTGACCTGTGCAGCCGGTATGCTGTGGTATTATGGTTTGGGGAGGAGCGCTCATAATCAGAGCCCCGTAGGTGTAGGCGAAAACTGAACTGCGTTAACAAACATTTTGTGTCTCCTGGTGTCGTTCGTGATCTGCATTGGTGCAAATCATAACAAGTGGTATCAGAGCCATGGTCGGTAACCCGAAATGTATCTAGAAGATCTAGGAAATCGCACAGTGTATGGCAAATGATCCGATGTGCGGTGATCCGATATGTGATGGGGAAGATTGTTGGGTTTTAGCCTCACATCGGATATTGGTGATGGAGGAGCACAACTTAAAAGGTGGAGGCACCCCTTTTCCACCAGGGCTAGTCTTTTGGGTTGAGTTGGGTCAGGACCTAGGTTGTGTAATATGTGTACAAGTAAGTTACATGGACTCTGCGTTATAATAGGCAGGGTTGGTTTAGAATTGGAGCCGGACTCTAGTCAGGCCTCCACTATATAAAGGGGGCAGCTTTGGTGTAACCATGACAACGACTGCATAATACTAGCATAGGCTTGAGGAGGTCAGCAGCCGGCATGTGGCCGTGATCTGTGCAGCCGGTATGCTACGGTATTATGGTTTGGAGAGGAGAGCCCATAATCAGAGCACCGCAGATGTAGGCGAAAGCTGAACTGCGTTAACAAACATTGTGTCTTCTGATATCATTCGTGATCTGCATTGGTGCAAATCATAGCAAGTGGTATCAGAGTCATGGTCGGTAACCCGAAACATCTCTAGAAGATCTAGGAGATCGCACAGTGTAGGGCAAATGATCCGATGTGTGATGAGGAAGATTGTTGGGTTTTAGTCTCACATCGGATATTGGTGATAGAGGAGCACAACTTAAAAGGTGGAGGCACCTCTCTTCCACCAGGGCTAGTCTTTTTGGTTGAGTTGGGTCAGGACCTATCTAGGTTATGTTTCAAGTTGGGACAATAGATGTGAGAACCTAGCTCCGAGACCAAGTGTTGGTCTCGGGGGAAGCCGGATCGCTGTGAGCCATTAGATGGGCCGGATGACAGCGGACTCTAATAAAATATATCATAGTTTCCACCGTTTCATTTATTTATTCTTATGAAAGTGGATGCTTTAATTTAGGATTTGTTCAAGAAATGGCTGATCAAGATGCAACCATAGTAGCATTCATTTGATGTTATATATTAATTATTCGACCAAGAAAGTGAAGGTTGTTTGCTCTTTCGCGTTTCTTTTCCTCGGTTGTTAATTTGTTTTAATTATTTTCATGGAGTAATTCTCACTTCTGACCGGATTATGTTTCTCCATTACGAGCTAATTATCGTATGCTCATGCTTACTCAACTGCTTGCAAGAGCGCGGTGCTATATTAGCATCTTTGCACAAAGGTGCAAAAAATGTTGAGTAATCAAGTGTTTTTTAGAAGAGGGAGATCGAGAACCCAGTAATCAAGTGTTTTTTGCTAGAAGATTTCAAATACAATAATTTTATTCCATTTTTGTAATATTTTTGGGGTCGGCTGTAGTTAATTGGCTATGCATGGTTGTGTATATTTGTTGGTAACTCTGATGAATGAATGCACGTTGTTAATTGATTATATATCTTGCTGAAACAATACTTGAATGTATCCCATTAATCCTCTGGCTAGTTAACTCTTTAAACAAAAATGCTATTATTTAATTAGAGCTCAGATTGAAACTCTAGCTTCTTAAAAAATGAAGTTAAGATTATGAATGTTAAGTTGGTTCTCTTATGTTGTATTAAGTTGATTATGAATGTTAAGCATGTATATTTATTTATTTTTCAAAATGAACATAAATTGGATGTTTGTTACTGTTTTTCCATGTGCTCCACCGCTGAGGTAGAGGCGATGAGCAAGAAGCCAACAATATTAATGCAACCTCGAGCCAATTATTGTGAGGTGCATGACTATCACTAGCGGTTCGAATACGGAACCACTAGTGTAAGGTTAACATCAGTTACACATATCGCTAATGATTTATCACCACATGTTGGAACCGCGCGCCGATGATAACAACCACGGGTGATAGTATGAGATACATCTTGGGTTTCTAATCTGAACTTGTACGTGCTCATTTCATAACCCGCGCAGCTTTTGTGGCTGGCTGGCCGGTGTACATATCAATAATAGATACAAGCGTGAACACTCGCGTCGTCCAGTCGCCATGTGGCATGCCTCCCCGCCCGGCGCCACCACGGCCGTCCGATCGTGCACGCCCTTCAGATCTGGCCGTCCATTCGATTTTTACGCATAAAAGAATTTTTTCCTCGCACAAAACAACAGCGCGGGCGGTTCGCTGTGCTGGCTAGCTGCGCCGGCTTTCGAGTCGTCGCCCGCGGATTGAATCCCACCCGCGCTGCGCTTTTTTCGTTTTTCTTTCCTCGTCCGCCCACGCCCACAGCGCGCGCCCGCGCGCGCTAGCGTGGGGCCAGCTGTGCCGCGCGGCGCGTGACCGCACGCCAACCTCACCACGGGCGCGCCAACGCGGCTAATATTATATATATTTATAGCTGTGGATCAGTCGTGAGGTGCCCCCACATGCGTTCATTCCTTTGGGAGTCGGGACCGGAGTGAGAAGCCTTTTGTTCTTGCCTTGCATGCACTAGCTAGGGCACTACCTGAACTGCCTGCCTGCAGATGCATGCACGCATGCACGTACGTCGATCGCCTTTGAGCTGGAGGACTCGATCGAAGCAAGCTGGGCTCGATTGCTCGAAGACCTTAACTTGCCTTTGTCCTGTCGTCCATGGAGCCATGTACGCGATGCCAATGCGCCTAGCTATATAGCTCAGGTTGTTCAGCTTTCTCTCCTTCCAAAGCTAAGCCTCCTCCTGTCTGGCTCTCTCCCTCTAGCTAGGCTTGACCCCGTTTGAAACACGGGACGTGCCACGGCAATGGCACCATGCCCTGATGCTCCCGCTGCATCGCCGGCCGATCGATAGACAGGGTGTGATGACGCCGGAATATATACCGGCCGATGGGAGGCGGCGGCCCTCACCGACGAGGGCAGCAACTGCCACTGCTAGAAAACCGAGCTTTTCTATCGGTCCATCAATGTCGATCGGATGCGTCACTATCGGTTCAACGGCTAGGAGATATCTAGGGTGGGCTTTCACTATACACAAATCGGTGGTAATTCCATAGCATTACTATTGGTTTGTATAATCAACGGTTATTAGGTCAGAGTGGATTTTCACTATCGGTTAGATGCATGAACCGGTAGTAATTCTTATTGAGCGTTTGGATCTAGCTCAAGGTTATGGTTCCATAATTGAGGTAGTAGGAGTCATTGACAATGGTGATCGTTGACTCAAAATGTGGCTTCCCTGCGAAGGACTGTCAATTTAGCTTTTTTTAAATACTGAAAAAAGATTCTAGTCTCTACACCAGATATATGTACGACCCTTTACAGAAGCTCAGTCAGACTTGCTAATTAGCGCTTAAATACCAGTCTTCCATCACAAAGTTAAGCAGCCGGTACATTGAAATGATCAGAAGGCCAGATGCTGAATATCCAAGTTGCCTTCCCGTACCTGCAAGGGAGATATACAGTACATCAAACCCTATACTAACATCCTGCTTAACCAGTTCCATCAAAATCCAGCAGAACTTAAGTATGCCATCAATTGTCAGGCTCACTGCCCCAGTTCACTCATGCGTTAGTCTCTGCCTCCCTGGTGAGGCAGCCATTGTTGCATGCAGATGCAAGCTAGCAAGGACCTCTGCAATGGCAGCAGCAGTGCTACCGAAGACGCACTTTTTTACTAGGATGCATGCATGCAGATGCAGGGAGCTAGCTGCCAGTGTGTGTGTGTGACCACAAAGGGAGAGGAAAAGGGTAGGTACAGTGTGGATGATGGTGAGTGCTGAGGGAAGGAGGACACTGCCATGTCCTCCTGTGGCCATGTTAGAATCCTCAGTGTTTGGGAGGAGCACCTGGGTCCCCTCCCCTGTTACACCTGCACACAGAGCTTGCATGATGATGATGAAGACAGCATGGCAGCTCTGCTTGGGAGAACACCTGCGGCGATGTTGGAGACCTACCAGGCAATGCATTAGTGCCTGCTCGGGAGTCTGACAATTGATTTCACTGAAGCTCGAATTAGCTGTAACAGTGTACATGAAGCAGTGGCAAGAAGCCAAGAAACTGAACTCATGAAAGATTAGGAATATGATTTGAGTACATAAGGTGAGATAAATTTATCACATTCACGCCTCATATCCCAACCCCATTGCCATCCCTCATTTCCCACTGTTCAAACGACCCTGGATTGCCAATGTGTATTATACACACAATACTCAAATTCACCATTTATTTTGCAACCTATCACCAAATACAAATAGTAGAAAGAATGTGCATTCACAGTGAAACTATATATGTCATGGATCCACAATATTGTACATACAAAAGTTGTTTCCTGAACAAGAGCCATTTGTACGCACTTCTTTGACCCAACATGCTGTCAAAGTCAAACTATAAATAAAATAAATCTATACATAAAAATCAAACTAGCAAGAAGAATTTCTGGAACTGGTGTTCACCTATGCTACTTTATCTCTACATGGTCTTCATACTTGTGACCCACTTGAGGTCATTCGTGATCTAATACTGTAATGTCATGGATGCTTGTGTCGTCTCTTGTGACAACAAAGGAGAAGAGTGTGCCATGATGGAGGATAGCAATGTGGAGGATGTAGCTATGTTATTTTCTTTCCTCATGCTCCTGACCTTAAGATCCATAAAATCGCTAATCACAGCGGGCTTGCTGATCTTCTCTGAGTCAACATCCAATTGACCTGTTAGCATGCCGAGGACTGCTGACATACTGGGCCGATGTTTTGTGACATCTTGTGTACACAAAAGCCCAACTTTCAGGAACCTGGAGGCTTGTGCAATATCCAAGTCATCACCCAAAGAACCGTCTATGATTTTCTCCAACTCTCCCTGCTCATAATACATCCATGTCTGCAAGAGGAGAACCCCATTGGTGATCTCTGGGAACTGTAGCAGTAAAGAACAAAGACCCAGATTTAGAGGATTTGCTCCCTGGCTGTCATGCAAGCAAGGACATTTTACATGATGATGATGCTTTCATTTTGAAAAGGTAGCAACTGGTGTGTTTGGCAGCAGCCAGGGGCATATATTTAACAGCTGAAAATTGGATATCAGGGCTAAGATTCAGAAAGGCAAGAGTTGCATATATCTGCACTAGTTCTCTTATAGGAAATTAAGACCACTCTTATGCACTCCAAAATTATGTACCAAATATCGCACTTGTATAACATATCACAGACAACTTCAGCATAAAAAATAATTCATTAGTGATGCCAAATACCCATCAAGGAATGGCAAAAAGAAGTCAGATGTTGCTCTGCATTTTATCTAACCTTTTCAAGAAGCATCTGATCTTCATAGGGTAACCTTGTATCGGTGTTGGATCTCCCACTAACTATTTCTAGAAGAAGAACACCAAAACTATAAACATCTGACTTCCGTGTCACTTGTCCTCGGATGGCATACTCAGGAGCCAAGTAACCTCTGTCAAGTAAAACTAAGTAAGTAAAAACTTCAAGTGTATTGATGTTTTGATAGTGCTATTACTATCATTTGTGAATAACTATTTACTTGTTTGATATTTGTAATTTTAAATGCCTTAGCTTCTCCTCTGAAATACATGACATTAAAATATGCATCCGGAGAACTTGGATATACTTTAATATGGATAAACAAGCTAAGTGATAAACCATCCACTGATAATAACTTTATACATATAGAGTTCAACATAACAAAGTTTACTTACAATGTTCCTGCAACCCTTGTACTAACATGTGATGCATTTGGAGGTAGAAGCTTTGCTAAACCAAAATCAGATATTTTTGGAGTTAGATCCTTATCAAGAAGTATATTGCTTGCTTTAATGTCTCGGTGAACAATGTGGGGATTGACACCGTCATGGAGGTATGCTAATCCATGGGCAATACCAACGCAAATATTTACTCGAGTTGTCCAATTGAACTGGATGTTGCTATTACCAGAACCTAACAAAAGAGAAAAACTAAACATTAAAACAGAATATTCTTGGGGGAATATGTATGTCAAAGAAGGGAATGGAAAAAAGGATCCAAGTAACCAAAAAGTTACCTAGAAGTGTTTGGGCAAGGCTATTATTTTCAAGATAGTTGTAGACGAGGATCCTTTGGTTCCCTTCCACACAATAGCCATAAAGTCTGACAAGATTATCATGAGATATATTGGAAATTGCTACAAGTTCATTCAAAAACTCTTTTATTCCTTGTCTTGACTCTAAAGATAACACCTTGACAGCAACAAACTTTCCATCCCTTAGCCGCCCCTGCGCCATGAAACTTGTCAAACGTTAAACACATATAAGTTTTTCCATAGGAATTTGATTTCTCTAATTAGCTGCAGGGTATGCATATTACCTTATATACAGATCCAAAACCTCCCTCACCAATCTTATTGGACAGGTTAAAATTCTGTGTTGCCCTTACTAGTTCCCTATAAGTGTATCTCATTGTATTCGTATCACCAGGGAGGTCTGTACAAATCAGGTTAGATGTTGCGATAAGAAACATATCAGGGAAGAAGGGTGGACACATAATATTCCACAGAATGTAGAACGCAGCATGTGTAAGATATCTATACCTTCGTTATGCTGTGGACTTTTTTGCCGTGTTTCCCTTCTTTTCTTGCAAAAGATCGATAAACAACTCATTGTTGAAAATTGCAAAATATTATACCAGCCTTGCTGCTGCCAGTTCAATGAATACAGCTCGCGCTTATGATATCCACGCAAACATTTCTGATGTCATCAATCTTCAAGATCCGCTGTCATAACCTGAAAAGATATGTCAATCATTATTATCTACTAAGAAAGCTATAATGGATAATCATTTCAAACACTCCATGCATGGACAAACAAATACACAATATGCTTACAGAGTTTCTATGAAGCCAGGATTTTAGCTAGAGATACTAATGGTACCAGGAAGAAAATTATGTGATCTTAATAGGTTCATAATCAGGTGATCGACAGCCATGTGGCATAAAACAGCCTGAAAAATGATGGTCATGTTGAGCTAGCTGAACAGTTCTTTTGTACATAAAACTTACGTGTCCTGTTGAGAACATGCGCCATGTGCATGCTATTGCAGTACTGTTTGTGTAAAAAGAACAGAATGAGGTTGCCACCTTGGCAATTCAAGAGTAGAAAGGAAGAAAGCAATGGATTAATGAAACAGGTCACATTATGGCATTTGTGGTGGCACAGTAACGAAAAGAATTTTGTAAGTATCGTGTGACCTGGTGGCTGAATATTTTTGGACACTGAGGGCAGAAGCTCTGCCATTTCATTACAGGAGGAGAGATTACAACTAACACACCTAGAGAGTATTCAATACAAATATGCCCAAAGGTCAAAGACGCCCCTAACACCCCGCTACATCAAGGAGCCAGGAATGAAGGGGGGTTTTAATCTGGAAACACAATTTAGTGAGCAGATGAAAGCAACTACCTTATTTCATTTTTTTAAAAAAAAGCAACTTAGGCTTAGAAACAAGTACAGACTAGACTAGGTAATCTTACTTTAATTTTAATTAAGTGAGCAGGTGAAAGTTACTAACTTATTTCATTTTTAAAAAAAAAACAACTTAGGCTTAGAAAGAAGTACAGATTAGACTAGGTAATCTTACTTTTAGTTTTTTTAAAAAAGCAACTTAGGCTTAACAAGTACAAATTAGACTAGGCTTAGAAACAACATTTAGCAGCACAGTTATACAACAAAAAGTCAAGGTAATCTTACTTTTAGTTTTAGTTAGTCTTTTAAAAGATGGAGCAGTTATTTGGGTTCCTACATGTGCATTTACAATTTGCGGACATAGTAGAGGATATCCTTTTTTTTTCTAGAATTCAACCAAGAGCAGTACTGCTGATGTAATCCAAACATAAAGAAATATGTTGAGGCTCAAGACACGCATGGGGTTTTAATCATGCAAACACAATTAAGTGGGCAGGTGAAAGCAACTACCATATTTTCTCTCTTTTTTTAAAAAAGCAAATACAAATTAGACTAGGTCCACTATATTCCAGAATTACTATCAGGATATATGGCATTGTTGGACAGGCATCACCACATGAGTGATTGGCACTTTGGAAGACAATGCATCCAATTAATTTAAAGAAAAAAATTGATGTCTTTATCTCAAGAAAAAACTGATGTTGTAATCTAACTAACCGTGCTAGCAATAAACCTAATATATCCCACAAGCAATAGTTTAATGAATGATTAACCTTAATGTTCAGAAAAGTCCAACATTTCGTCTAAGCATTTTTGTTCACATATTTGCCCATTTCTGCTATCCTGCATTTCTTCAGCGCACTTATACAGCACAAACCCAAAAGTACTAGTTTTGAGGAGTACTGCGGGGATGCGGTGATTTTTGGTCCCACAGCTATAGAGAAACAGAAAAGTACTATTGCCATACTTATCACACGGGTCACAGGGCACAATCTAGAACAAAACTAAATCCATTCTTCCTTAGGAGCCTTAATCCACCTCACGAATTATTCACAATTTTTTTTTATCGATCGATAAAAGAAGCAGCACCCAATGACCCAAGTAGCTCGAACATCCTAATCCCTGGGTCTGTTGGTCGACAGCAAACTGCTGCCATCAAAAACAGCAGCAAGAGCCCAGAAGTGAAAAACAAAAAAGCAAAACCCAATCTCTCTCTCTCTCTCTCTCTCTGCAAAATCCGGAGAGGCAAGCCGAGCAAGCAAAGCAAGCTCACCTGGACCACCGCCCCGCGAGGAAGCCGAACCCGCCCAGCCGAGGAAACAGCCCCAATCCGACTCCACTCCTAGACCAGCCGCCGGCCGGCGACCCCACCACCGGAGGCTCCACGAAGTCTCCCGGCTCCGGCGGCGGCGAGCAGGGGGCGGGCGTGGTCGGCGAGAAAATGGCGGCTTTGGCTTGGACCCGGGACCTGGACTGGACGCTCGCCTGCGGTGGGCTTGGTCTCTTCCCACAGTGGTTTTTGACCTCTCCGCAGGACGAGCAGGAGAAGAGACCTGGCGCCTCGACGACGAAGAAGAGGAGGAGGAGGAGGAGAGCAATAAAAGCGGCCGGTCAAATCGTTGACTCCTCGGCCGTGTGGGCCGGAGCCGGACCGGGCCGGCGCCGCGCAGCCGTGTGGGCCCCACCTCGCCCGAGTGGCGAGTCCGAGCGGACGGGTCTGGTTCAGGTTCAGGTTCAGGTTCAGGTTCAGGTCACGCGGCATGCGGTTCGAACCGATCGAGTCAATTGACCGACCTGACCGGACCAGGTCAGCGTCTCGGGAGTGGCGGCGTATTAGGCGTGTGTACGTGGCAGCAGGCTAGCAGCGGCGTAGCACGTCGAGGAGGAAGCGAAACTTCGTCCTCGTCGATCTTTTGTTTATTCGTTTTGTTCTTGAGAACATTGCTGATTCGTTTTTTTTAGTATACGCCGATGCGTTCAAATGGTCTATGTTTGAATTCCACGTTTGTGATTCAAATCGGCGATTCGCTCTAAACGGATGATGGATTCTTCTTCATTTTTTTACCCCGGTTTTCACGCTACATTTCAAACAGTTCTAGGTAGGGGCGGATCAAACTGTCTGAAATACTAGAGTGGGAGTAGCATAGGGTTTTGTGAATTATAGGGGCTGTTTGGTTGCCCGCATCTGGGTTGGCCAGGTCGAGATGGTGCATGGAGCAGGTGTTTGGTTGTTTGTTTGTACTCTGGAGCCAGGCCAGCCTCATGCATCTTCCCTGTTCCAGTCAGGCTCGCCACGAACGGCCGAATTGGTCGTATCAACTGATGCAGACCGAAGCCAAGGCACATGTATGCAAAGGCACATACTTCAATATTTTTTTAACTCGTTTTTTCGCTATATCTTTTGATTGGTTTTTTCGATTACCGAACCAATTTTAAAAATGGGTTCTTGACATTTTTTCGAACAAAACTAGACCACGCTTGCCATATAAATTTCAAAATTTTAAAATTTATTTTTGAATTTTTTATTATCTATTGTTTATTTTGAAATTTTTTTTTTCGTTTTCAATTCATAGATTTTCTAAACTTATTTTAAAAAATTTATTTGCCCTACTTTTAAATTTGTGTGTCCCACTCTAATCTGTACGGTCAACCAAACAATATCTCTGCGCAGCCTGGCTTATCAGGTACAGGGTAACCAAATAGCATCACTTACATCTTCTCAGCCTGGCTCATCTCAGCCTGAATGACTCATACGAGTCAGGCTGAGATGGTTCGTGCAACCAAACAGCCCCATAAATGATTAGTAGACACTTAACTCGTGGCTGCTTACACTCTAATTAATAGGTTTAAAGTTCAAACATTGCTCATTGTATTGTTTTGTTACTTTATAGTGTTCTCGTTTTTCTTTCCACTTTCTTCCATTTTTTTTAAAAGAAAATTGTAAAGTTCCATGTTTTCTCACTTTCTTCCACATTTTTTTTGGTCTAATCTAGTTACGCTGTTACTTCGTAATTTCTCTTTTCTACTTTGTAATTTTATCATTTTTATTTTCACTTTCTTCTATTTTTTCTAATTTAGTTTTACTTACGGCCAAACACTTCTTTATTTTAATAGTATGGACAATCAATTCTTTAACTTTTTTTCCATTTTTATTGGGTAAGATATTTTTTCCAAGGTTATAGAAGACACTATAATAGAGGGTCTTCGAAAGATAAAAAAATCATAATGTGTTGTTTCAATATTCATTGCACTGCATGTTGTGTTGTTTTCACATGAGACTTCATTTCAACCAATTATTTTATAATTTTACTACTTTATAAATTATAACCCTTATATTTATATGCCATTTTTTAGAAATATTATGTGTCAAGCAATGTTTTTATTGTGTATTAAAAAATTATATAGTTGTGCACCTCCAGTTTTCAAACCGTGGATTAGTTGCGGGTACCATATTAGTTGGTTGAGCTTTTGCTATCGTTTAATCAATCCGTTTTCACCCTCCTTACATGATATATTTCTTTAATTGTTATGTATTGATGCTCGTTTGATCGGAAGCTAGTCTTTCCTTTTTTTCTTAAAATTTAAGATGTGACAAAACTATGTTATATATCAACAAGTTTAGATCATCAATTGAGGTATAAATGTCCTTCGAGATGAATCTCCCTTCGCAACGGTCGAAGCTCACAGATTAGATCAAATCATTACTGCGCGCCACTAACATCTCTTGACGCCTGAGGTGACGCCTAGAGAGGTGGAATAAGTTGTAGTAGGGAGAGGGGTATTTTGTATCAAAGTTTAGAAGAAAAAAAATGGCATATAATATATGAGAGTATCCTATCAATTTTTGGATATCAAAAAATATTATATCTAACTTGATGACATATACGAGTTTTGGACATTCATCGAATTCTCCGATCCCCATTCTCCGAAGGCTAGAACCCTAACCCCACCCTGGAATGGACGATGGCGAAGTCGACGGCGGGTTCAGCTTCGACTTCGAGGGCGGCCTCGACACTGCCGCGGACGGCGGCGGCCCCGCACCGCCCCATGGCCATGGCCGCGGCCGCGGGAGCTTCCGGCAGACCGTGTGCCGGCACTGGCTGCGGGGTCTGTGCATGAAGGGCGACTCGTGCGGCTTCCTGCACCAGTACGACAAGGAGCGCATGCCGTTGTGCCGCTTCTTCCGCCTCGGCGAGTGCCGCGAGCAGGAATGCATATACAAGCACTCCGGCGGGGACACCAGGGAGTGCAACATGTGAGAAACCCCGCTGCCTCTCCCCTCCCTCGCCCCAAATCCCTCCAATTTGGCCGTGCGCTGCCTGCGGATTGCTTACCCAGGGGTTTAGGCTTTACGGCTCTTGTTTTAATGGTCTGCCATGCATATTTTGTTGGGTAAGGTAAGGTCTAGGCTCTAGAGTTCCGATCGTGTGATCTGTGGCACGCGGTTTGTTAGGGTTTCTCAAAAAATATTATTTTTTGGTTGTGGATGGGTGCTCGAATCCCAGTAATGGGATCGCATTTGGGGTGCCGATGAAGGTAGATTGGTCAAATGCACAAACAATTCTCCCTCTAGAGTAGTGTTGACATGATCTTTGAGTTTAGGATTGAATAGGTTTCACAATCAGCTTATAGTTGTTCCGCCTCTCTGGAATTTGACTGTTATCAAGAGGAAATTATTTGTTCATGTGCTTGTAGTGTGCTAGTGTATGCCATCTGCACCATTTAAGAACTGTTTTATTATTTATGGATTATGGTTGATAGTGCCATAACGTGTAGTTGTTATGGTTTTCCAAATTTTACTCTTTCTGTGGGGAATGATTGAATCATTATATCTTCAGGTGATATGTGGTGTTAGGATTGGCTGCAAGTGGTTATTGAACCATAATCTCTTCAGATGATAATGCATAGTAATTGACGCCCTCCAATTTGGTCACGCGCTACCTACTGATTCTTAGCTAGGGTTTTAAACTTTAGGGCTCTTGTCATCGTGGTCGGTAGTGTCTATTTTTTATGATTGGTAGGGTCTAGAATTTTGATCATGTGGTCTGCTGCATGCAATTTTCAGGGTTTCCCAAAATTCATTTTTCTGGTGGACGAGTGGGTGATTGTTAATTTGAATTCTGGAAATGTGAGTGCATCTGCAATTATCCCTTTAGAGTAGTGTTGACATGATCAATGGGGTTTAGGGTTGTATATGTTTCATGTGCAGTTTATTGTTGTTCTGGTTCCCCAACTCTTACCAAGGGGAGTTTATTTATAGACTCAGGTTCTTTTACGCGATGTACTAACTTGATCAGGTTATGTTTGCATTTTGTGCGCTAGTGTCAAAATGTAGGGTCTAGAGTTGCGTTCTAATGGTATTTAGTGACATAATGTGCAGTTGTTAGGGATTTCCAAATTTGACACTTTATGTGGGAAATGATTGTCTAGGATTCTCGTAATGGAATGCATGGTGTTAACTGTTAGGAGTGCCTGCGAGTGGTTATTTGTATGATATTTTAGGTGATAATGCATATTAATTGATGTTCTCCAATATTGTCGTGCTCTACTTACTGATTCTTAGCTAGGGGTTTAGACTTTAGGGCTCTTGTTATCGTGGTTGGTAGGGCCTATTTTGCTAGGGTCTAGAATTTTGATCATGTGATCTGTGGCATGCGATTGTTAGGGTTTCTCAAAATTCATTTTTCTTGGTGGGCGAGCAGGGGATTTTTAATTTGAATTCTGGATTTTGGCCATGTAATCCTTGTTGTTAGGATTGGCTGTAAGTGGTTATTGAATGATAATCTATTCAGGTGATGAAGCATAGTAATTGATGCTCTGCAATCTTGCCATGCTCTACTTACTGATTCTTAGCTAGGGGTTTAGACTTTAGGGCTCTCGTTATCGTGGTTGGTAGTGCCTATTTTTCGAATCTAGAATTTTTATCATGTGATGTGCAGCATGCAATTGTTAGAGTTTCTCAAAGATCTTTTTTTGGTGGCCAAGTGGTGGATTATTAATTTGAATTCTGGAAATGTGGTTGCATCTGCAATTATCTCTTTTAGAGTAGTGTTGACATAATTGATGGGGTTTATGGTTATATATGTTTCATGTGCAGCTTATAGCTGTTCTGGTTCTGTGTAATTCGACTCTAATTAAGGGGAATTTATTGCAGACCTAGGTTATCTTCCGGTGATGATGTATGGTAATTGATGCTCTCCATTATGGTCATGCGCTACCTACTGATTCTTAGACTTTACGTGGTTGGTAGTGCCTGTTTTCTTATGATTTCTAGAATTGTGATGGTGTGACCTGCGGCATGAGAGTTTCGCAAAATTCAATTTTTCTGTGGGTGGTTGGAGTATTATTAATTTTATTTCTAGAAATATGATTGCAACTATGATATTGGTGAAAGTATATTGGTCAAATATTCAATTTCCCCCTTTAATAGTGGTGTTGACTTGATCGATGGGTTTAGGATTTTATAGGGTTCACGAAGAGCTTATAGTTGTTCTAGTTCTCTACTTCTCTGGGATACGACTCTTACCAGGAATACGGCTTTTACCAGGTGGAAAATATTTGTAGACTTGAATTCTTTTAACGCAATGTACTTACTTGAGAGGCTTATGTTTCAAGTCCTGAGTTCATGTGTATGTAGTGTGTTGGTGTCATTGGATGGGTATAAGAGTTGTGTTTTCTCATGGTAGGTACTAGGTAGTGACGTAATGTGTAGTTTTTAGGGTTTTTAAAATTGATATTTCGGGCGAATGATTGACTAGGATTCTTATAATGGAATACGTAGCACTAGGGATGTCTGTAAGGGGTTATGGAACCATAATCTCTTTCAGTGATAATTCATAGTAACTAATGCAATTTGGTTGAAATGATTGCATATGTTGTGCGAGTTTTGGGCAGTTTTTTGGAAGGCGCTAGGCACAAGTCAGACGGTTCACTGACACCTATTGCCTAATCTCTTGTAGATGCCGCCTAGGTGGGGAAAAAGCCTAGGCGGGCGCCGGCACCTAGTGTCGCCTGGCACAACCTAGGGCCGATTTTTTTAACATTGGTTTAGGGATTGATTAACTTGGATTGATACTTGGATGAAGCATAATATTATTTCATACCTTAATTGGTAGATTTTAATTTATCTGATGCAACTTTATGAATTTTAATGCTTTTCATGAAACTAGTTTTGTACTATTTAATCAATGATTTATGGAATCTTGAATTTGTATGACGATTATGTATTGACTCAGAAATGCTTGTCCACTTATACTATTCTACTAGGATTATAATGTGCCTTGTGCCTTGACATTTTAGTGCTAGTTTAATATATTCCCAGTAGCCATTGTAAAATGTTGTCTGTGCTACTACTTAAACTCCTAAACTGTGTATCGTTTCAATATGAACTGCAGGTACAGATTGGGGTTTTGTCCTAATGGCCCTAATTGCCGATACAGGCATGTTAAGCTAGCTGGCCCCCCACCTCCTGTTGAGGAAGTCTTCCTGAGGCTTCAACAGGCGAATATTTTCAATTATGGCTCATCAAGCAGATATAATCAGCATAGAGACAATAACTATAATCAGCAAGGGGAGAAACCTCAAGACAAACAAATTGTGTTACTGCACAATCAAAGTTCAGCAATGAGTGCTGCTCCTGTAGCGCAACAAGTACAAACATCAAATCCACATCACGAACCCCCAACACCACCACCACAGCAGCAGCAGAATATCCAGGTGCAAGGTGGCTCTGATGGCTCATCTAAACCAAGGCACTAGAACTGCAACCCCACTTCCACAAGGGCCAATCTAGGTGTGTGGGGAGTTTCTGGCCAGGTTTATGAAGCTTTCAAGCATTTTGGGTGAAAATGATAAACATAGTCATACTCGCACAACTGTATTCACCTTAGCGTCTTAGAAATCTGGAACATCATGCTCTATGTTTTGATACTTTATGCTTTGTCTTCCTGGTAAGAACGATGGGCTTATTTATCTGGACTTGTTTTGCAGTGTTCTGAACTGACTTTAGCAAAATATCATAATAAGTTATTATACTATTATGCTAGCAAAAGCTACCTTTTCTGGATTATGAAACTAAATTACATCATGACTAGGCAATTCAAGGCTATGTTTATAAGATTAATTTACTTAATAGGAGAGGAGTCTTCTGCCTCATCTTAGATGTACCTGTCGGGGGATCGATTTCAATGTTGAGCCAACAGACTGTTGCTCTATATAGCCGACTAGCCTGCCTAGGCGCCACCTAGATACTACGCCCTGCTCTCCCCGCCTTGGCCGCCTATGTTTTTTTCACGCCTAGGTGCTGCCCAGGCGGGATTAGGCACTTTGAACTTAATGAAAAAGAAGAAGAAGAAAGGTTCATAGAATTTTCTTCCCCTTCCCCAAACTAAATCGTCCTAGGGCCCTTAATTCGTATTTTTCACCACTCAGCCGTCCAATTGATTTGGCAAGTAGTGCATGATTTTTTCTTCACTTAACCACTTACCTTTTTATGTGGTTTGGAACGATGCTCTAGCATCTTATGAACACATTAATGCACTTTTAGGTCTGTAATTATGTGAGTAGCATACTTTGATCTCATTAGTGGACAAACTAATTCAACTGCCACATGTGACATTGTATGGTCTCACTGTCTAAGGACGATGAGAAAGTGATTCCACACTGTTATGTGAAATTTCAAGTGTTTTTGAAGGCGGCTAACTGGCGCCTAACGCTCAGGAAAAAAGTGCCTAGGTAGCCAAGGCAGGCACCCGGTTCCTAGCGCCTAGGGCCAATTTCAAACACTGGAAATATCCAAAGCACAAAAGTATTATCACACTTTGTTTTTAGTAGGGGGAAATTGCCCAAATACCATTATAGAAGAATTTACATTGCCAAAATACCACTGTCCCCACATGTCATAGACACATTGGGCTCCACATGTCATACACACATGAGTGGTATTTTGGCAAAGGAAAAAAGTGCCTAGATAGCCAAGGCAGGCACCCGATTCCTAGCGCCTAGGGCCGATTTCAAACACTGGAAATATCCAAAGCTCAAAAGTATTATCACACTTTGTTTTTAGTAATGTAGCGGTAGAACTTGGAAGTTCCATGCCTTTTTGATCTCTCTGTCCTCAAAATGTTGAATGTCTAGCATGCATTTCAAAATTTCCATATTTTCTGGTCTATATCATCTTCCTTTTATTAAATTTCCGATGTATAATGGCTCTAACAAACTTTTCGGTTGATTTTATGTAAAAATTAGGTATTTCATTGTTAAAAGTCGCAATCTAGAGAATCTGGAAATATCTGTTCAGCAGGGCGTCTGGGCTACCCAAAGGAGTAATGAGGCTCAACTTAATGAAGCTTTTGAATCCATGCAGAATGTTATTTTAATATTCTCAATCAATAGAATTTGACATTTCCAGGTAGAGCATATGCCCGTCTTAACTGGAAATAATTAACACAATACTCCCTCCGTTACAAAAATAGATTTTGCTTGTCTTTTCAATTTTTCATGGTATGGTATTAATATTTCTTGTAGATATGCTCTTAAATTAGTTATTATATTTAGATGGACGGGTAACCCTGAATCCTTCCTTAATCTAATGACTTTTTTGCCCTTTTGTCGTTTAGCTCCATGCATATGGTACAAGGAAGGATTTAATGACATACTTTTTAACATAGGGTTGCCCCTATTAATTGCATGCCTATTTCCAACATACAATAACAAGTAATTAGTAAGAGCATTTGATGGAAAATGTCGTTTAGCTCCATGCATATGTTACAAGGAAGGAGTTAATGACATGTTTTTTAACATAGGCTGTCCCTATTTATTGCATGCCCATTTCTAACATCTCCACTAATAAGTAATCAATAGGAGCAATTGATGGAAAATGTTGTCTTAAAAAAATCAAAACAAGTATATGCAAACTAAAACAAACTTGGTAAAAGAAATTCAATTTCGGACAGGAGGCAATATCCTACTGCTTTGCCATTTTTTTGTAATGGAATATTTTAAAATTCAAATTATGCTATTCAGTTTCGTATTACAAATTACAGCTAAAGTCTCTTTCTTTCTGAAGGCTGTGTGAAGATGACTTCTAGAATTGGTGGTTACACCGGTGGCGGGAATTGGAAATATGCTTATGGAACTCCACGTTATGTTTGGAACTTTTCACTTTAGTGGAACTTCCACAGCTAAGTTTTTGACTTCTTGTCCCTACTTATACATATTCATCATCATTCCTTTTTACTGTTCTTTTCCCAGTCATAAGTATTGAACATAAGCTTTTAGATTCACGACACATTATGAATTTATGATGCATGCTAATACTTTTTAATTTTAATTCTTTATGCCTTATACTAGGAACAAATTCAATAATTTATTCCTTTGCCTTGTACTCAAATAAGCTAGCCAGTGTTGGATTTTTGTTGGAGTAAGCCAGACAAGGTTATTCTTATAGGGCAAGCTAGTAAGCAATAAGCCATTTAAGGAAATTTAATACTTGTAGCCTGAACTCTGAATACATGCTCAATGTCTCGGATCTATTATATATTTTTATATATTCTGGATTACATGACTAAATGACCATGTAATGAAAAAAAATCTTTTTAAAAAGATTTTGTAACATCTCATGGAAACAGAGAGCATCTAATACTGCCTATATTGAAATGTCCTTTCAGAAACCACATCATCCGCGGAATCCCTACAATGACAATCTACCTGTGAAAGAGCTGTGCACCACCTATTCTCAACTTTTCAGTTGCATTTGCCACTATAAGTTTTAGCACCTGTGTTTTCTGTACATTAAAAAAAGTGTGGCAGGAACTGTAACCCCATGGATTAACTTAGTTTTTTACTCTTAATGTTTCTTTGGTCATATTTTTAAAAACAGTTGAACTGAGTGCTTAATTATGTTAGGCCTAACTTGTGCCTTACTAATTCACAAGGCATGACTAGAATGCTTAATTATGTTAGGCCTAACTCATGCCTCACTGATTCACGAGACATGGTTAGATGATTGCATCAGAGCAAAAACAAAATCTTGAACTTCTGCAGATCAGTCAATACGTCCAGGAATTAGATCCATTCATCAGTGAGCAACTGGCTTCTCTGCTTTATCTGGAACCAGACAGTGAACTTATGGTATGCTACTTATTTCATACTTATTTATCGTGTTACATGTAACCTGCAGACAGTTGTCCGAGTTTCGCTTTGCAGCCTTACAGATGGATTGGGATCCTCTAGGGTTTATTCTTGGTGTTGTTCATGGGATTCACCTGATCTTCACCATTTGTCCTAAATCTAATGCTTGGAGTCACTTTGCCGTTTTGTTTTTTATTTAATGCAGAAGCCCTTTTAATACTCCCTTGTGTGTTGGATTGGGAACAAAGGCTCCGTTCAAACTCCACCAAATGGATTGATATCTTAACCATGAGGATTTAGCAACACCCCTGCCCCCCTATGGATATGTAGTAATTTGCTTTTAGCTTTTAGTCCTGCTTATCAGGACAATAGCTATTTAGTGTTTATGGAACAAGACACGATACATTTATAGCATCACATTTTCTTAACAGGGGGAACAAGTCCACATGCCATTGATATTGTCCATGAAACATCCTGGTGAAGGAAGTGCTCTGTAGAATGTAGTCCATAATGAATTAATGTGCACAAAGAAATAGGACTAAAAACGGTTCACTACATGCAAAACTGCGATGCATAGCCCTTTTCCAATGGAACATGACTGTGGAAAGGGCTCAAACTTCAAAGAACAATTGAAAAAACAGCTCATATTGACTTGGGTTAAGATTAAATTGGAGTGGTCACTTATCAAGGTACTAAGTATACAGGCTAGCTAACTTGTAAACTCACACAAGTAAAAAGTACCATTGATTTTTGGTAGTTGGTTACTGCTCTTTGACTTGAACAACATTGCACGTTGATCCCTCCATCTGGGTCACTTGTTCTTTCTTGTTCTCATGGATAGATCTCGTCATCCTACTTTGTTTATGCCAAATTTGGAGCTGTGGAACTTGAAATTAATCCTTTTAGCTTGTGCAAGCATATATTTTGAATTAAGGGTGTCACATGTTTAGAGAATTTTATATTGGTTTTCCTATTTTTTTGCATTATATGGCATTTTGACTATTTATTTTCTTCTGATACACTTTTTGTTTGGTTAAAACTTAAAAAACATTTTTACTGATCCCATGTGGACTCTACTTTTATTTTCATTTGTCAATCGTTCATTCCAATTAGTTCAAACTTTGAATTTTGTTTCAGGCTGTACTGATCACTGTGGACACTAGAGGGAGGAAGAAAAGGCAAAGGGAATTGGTGCTGGTGAGGCAGTTCACAACCAAAACATTGCGCTATTTGGTGACAATGTAGGAGAGGAAGATAAAAGCGAGGACGAAGACGAGAGTAATGGCCCAACTGCTCAAGGAAAGGGAAGGGGGAGGGCTGCAATATGCCGGTGCTACATGCTGTTGGATCCATGCTTGGAATACGAGGATTACCTCCTAACATAATGGGTGGGGGGTTTGTCTTTGGTGATCATTTTGGCATGCCAGATCTTTTTGGTGCTTATCATGGTTTTCCACCATTTGGTGGCCCAGATTTCCTAGTGAATGGTGACTTTCCTAGAGGTCCTATACCTGGCATGCCCTTGCCAAATGGGCCTCCCCAACCTGGTGATCTCTTTCCAATGAGTGGCCTTGGGATGATGGTGGCTCCAAATCATGGTCCTTTCATGGGAGGCGTGCCAATGGGTGGGCTTGGATGACAAATTGTCCCATTAGCTGGCTCCCTTCATGACCCCACAGCCTCCAAAAAAACAGTCGAGCTACGAGACGGGATCAAAGGGAACCAAGTAGTGACAGGAGTGACCGATATGGTACATCATCAAACCAAGGAAACAATGGTAAAGAAACAGCTGGGAATTCCAGTGGAGTAGATGAAGTAGAGTTAGAGTATCAGCATGATTGTTAAGTCACAGTCTAAGGACAGATATGGTAGAAGCAGCTTCCCAAGACGATGAAAGTTAGAGTGATAGGGATACAACACCTAGGCGGGCAAGGCATAGCAAGAAGTACAGTGGTTCTGGTGTAGATTTGGGTTTGAGATAGTTGGAAGGCCGATGGTGATTCTTATTCTGGGCCGTAAGGGTGACCTACATGCTCCTGACATCAAAATGAGCTGCATTTGGACACTCACCATTTTCATCTCACCCCCTCAGAGGCTCAGACTAGAACCAAGTGGCAGATTACTTGGGATCTGCATTATTGAATTCTGTGACTTCAGTCCTTGTCATTGAAGAAAATACATATGGGTGGTAATGCAGTTGATGGTTCCACGAGGTTAACGTGGTAGCCTGGTAGCTGGTATAACTGTTTGATGGTGTCAGGAAATTTTGTTTTGACACCTTCTGTACCAGTTTTTAAAACAATGTACAAGACATGTGTCATGGCGAACTAACAGTAGGGCTATATTGAAGCTCTGGCGCCGGGATTTATAGGCAGTTCCAAGCCATTTTTGTAGCCACAAGCGGATGTAAGGTCTCAGCATATTCAATTTCTATTGTACAAGCTGGTGAAATAGAATGTGTAATGCGTAATGGCGATGGGTTTGCATATGTGGCAGTAGGTGCATGCCTGTTGAATTGTTAAATTGTACCACAGATTTGGGCGTGTACCATTCTACATTGGCCTGGCATTTTTATCCCAGGGATGTCGCATTGCTGCCGGCGTAGGAGAGATGGACCCAGGTCTGTGGGTAGTGGCATTATTTGCCTGTTGTGAAATGGATCAATCATCAATGCATACAGAAGTTGATTCCAGTTTAGTGTTTCCATGCTCTTCTGAAAAGGAAAACGTGTAGATTCAGGCCTATGCGTGATTATAATTGATACCACATACTATTGCATTGAGAGATTGTCATACTATTGCAGCAGGAGATGCCTAATGATTAATGAAGTGTGGTTGGAGATTAGCCTAGACAAATGCGGTTAGCCGTATCCCTTATTATTGCCATCAAATTTCGCAGTGTTATATTTTGGACCACACTAGTTAACAGTGTAATAAATCGTCCTTGTTCACCAACACAAACATGCAGGGCACCACGCTTTTTGTGTGAGCGAGGCAGCAAATAGGAGCACAAAATTCACAGCAGGTGAAAAAAAACCAGCAATGGGTATGTTCATTCTCTCATCTCTGGGTTTCAGGGTCCCAAAGCTCGAGTGGCACAGGAAGGCAATGTGGTACCACCACTGACCACTCATGCTTCAACATTCTTCCAGAAGAGAGCAGCAGCCAAGCAAAGGCTTCTGAATCTCAAGCTGACACACACACACAATTACACAAACACACTGTCCTTCCTGCCCATATGCATCTGAAGCAGACAAAGCCATTCCAACCACACAACACCATATGCATCTCAAGCAGATGGCACTGTTCATCCATCTATAGAAAGCAAGCCAGAGGTTCTGTTTCCTTAAACCAATACAACAGCAGGAGGATTTCTCTTGCATTGGATGGTGTTGCTACCCTAGTGGCAGTGGAGAGAGCAGAGAAGCTGACAGTTTTGGCACGCTACCATTGTCGATAAACATCCGAGAGAAATGTACTAAGAAAAAATCGAGGCAATGCTCCACCCCTAATTCCGTCTCCAGGTTTCCGAATTGTCGTCGCGAAAAGCCGGTCAAGATTAGGAGATGACGAGATCTGGATCCAAATTCGGGCCCCAGCCGAAGATCTGAAAGAGATAGGGAGGAATCGCCAAAGCAGATTGATATGGGGGCTGAGGAAGACGCCCATATCTCTGAAGAAAAAAAAACAGGAGTGGGTGGGTGGCCTGTGCGCGCCACATGCATCCACTTTAAATTTGTCACAGTCCACCACAGATCGGCAGCGCGTCGGCAGGACAAGAAGGCTCTACGGGCCGGCGCAAGGAGCAACAATGGCATTTGGACATGAAGAAATGGATGTGTGATGGGGAGAGAGGCATCACATTCACATTCAGAGTCAGGGTCATATTCAGAGTCACATACTAGCATCCACAGAGGCCTCAGGTAAGGGTGGTCATCTTATCTTTGCCAGCCATTAGTTCAATGGGTGGCCACTCAAAGGCTCAAGTCAGATTGGGACCCAAAAGGCACATGGGAGGGCTGGACCAAGCCCTTGCAAGTCACTGTAGTGCCAAAAATTAGACCAAGTATACAAAGATTCAGGTGAGTCTCCTCTTGGATCTATCCATGAGCTTTCCAGGATCATACAAGATACTTTTTACTGAGAATAGCTGTAATACTCCGACCCAATGTGTTGTGAGGCCCATGTGGCCCATGTGGATGTGATGGTGGGATTAGTCCTATATTGTTAGTTAAGATAGAGTTGTAGTAGCATATAATGACTGTTGGAATCAAACATAGCACCACAGGTTAACCCTTTTGGACGAAACGAGACCGAAAAGTCTAAGTGGGTCCTATGCATGCGTGGGCCAGCTCCGTAGGTGGACTCGGCTCTAAGCGATTTTAGGTCAGGGTGTTACAATAGCACTTGATAATCATCATAATAGTAACAGTAATATAAACCTGGGGGGAGAGAGATTACAGCATTCCTAGGATGACACGCCTTTTAACATTGGAAGTACTGCTCAAGGTTGCATGGTAGGCTTAGCTCTCTGGTCACTAGCCTCTTTTGAACTGAATTTCATGCATGCAATACTCTCCTTACATGTACAAAGTTTTACCAATGGAGGGATACCAAATTGCATTTCTATTGGCATTAGTACATTATGGAACCAAAACATCGTCAATATACAGAATATGACCAAATCAAGGATGTGCGACATTGCGCAGCAAGTCTAATAATTAGAGGCCCTAAATTAACGGCATTGGTATTCCGTGAAACAAAAGTGTTGGCATGTATACCAAAATGTAGTCGTTACCACTAAAACTTGATATCATATGACATAATTACGAGGCAAGAGAATAACTTAGAGCTACACTTGATCTATGTGCTTTGGCTCCAGGTCACAAAACTAGGAAGAGCTGCAGAAACATACAGAACAGACCAGCCTAAAGCTGAGGACCATGAGCTCCTTCAGAACTCGACTGAGCCCACTGACGCGATTCCAGTGCTTAGGCTTCTAGATTCCTGCCTGCTTACATAGTTGTCACAGTTGTTGCCGAGCCTCCTTCCAGGAGCTGAGCTCAAGAGCTCAATGCCCTGCTTGCCCATCTGCTGCACCTCCTGCGGCGATAGTATCTTTATGCAGGATACGCTGTTCACAAACTCCCTGCATATTACCAGCCCAATAAATGTAAGAACACAGACAGTAAAGCCAGATATACAGGAACTTATTTGGATTGCTAAAACTTACTGCCACGGATCATCACCAACTAGAAGGACATCATCCTCTCGGTCAACAAATACAAGCTGCCAGCCTGATCTCAAAGGGTCTTCCAACTGGCCCTCAAGGCCAAATAGGCGCCCTACCTCACTACGAAGTTCATGATAGCTGCTAAATCTAGTAATGTCAAGCAACCTTCCAAAGGTTCCAGATTTGTAAACCTATAGAACACATTTCTGTTAATTCTGAGTGCTTCGGGAAAAAAGAATGAAAAGGAAGCAACTTTGTTGACTAATGGCGTGTAGGGCGGACAAGTCAATTCACTCACCTTCACAAAGGCTGCAGGCGGTTGATTGACTTGATCAGTATTCTCTGAACATGGAACATATCCTGATCCATCCAAGTCGGCAGAGCCAGTTAGGGCTTGATTCAAGGGGAAATCATTTTGAGAAGGGCTCAGGAAATTCGATGTTGGAAATGGAATTGTGCTTGAAACATTGTCATTCTGAAGGCTTGGAATGCCACCTTGCATCAAAAGTGACTGAGAATCTATATTAACACCAAACAAGAGGTGAATTTGGGGATCAGAGCTACCATCTTGATCCACCAAGCACTCTCTCCCAGGCAATGGTGCTAATGCAGAGCTTTGAGAGAGATTAGAATGCGTCAAATCCAACCGTTCTACCTGCGACGAAGTAACATGAGGTCTAGAAGGGACCACACACTCCACGGCAAGTCTCTTAGATGACCATGGGTCAGGGACAGGCACATGGGTGGTTCTTGGCACACCTGGGAGGTTTGAAGCTGCTTCTGAGGGGAACGGTCGCAATGTGTTATGCATGGACGAGACATTTGGTGATGGAGAGAGGGAGCTGATATTTGTGTCTTGAAAGTTCTGTTGCTGTGAGAATGCTGCAACTGTCTGCAATGCAGAAGGTGGAGACTCAGTTGCGGATGAAAGCTGAGAAAAAACCGGCAATGTATTTGGTACACACTGAAAGTTGGGCAAGTGCTTCTGTTGTTGCATTTGTTGATG
Source organism: Raddia distichophylla (assembly GCA_005191435.1). NCBI lineage: Eukaryota > Viridiplantae > Streptophyta > Magnoliopsida > Poales > Poaceae > Raddia > Raddia distichophylla. The sequence goes on from SPJY01000232.1 coordinate 399,853, forward strand.
CTGTGGTGTTTGCACACACTGTGACTGCTGCTGCTGGTGTGATTCTTGCTGTTGCTGCTGTGGCCGGAGCTGTGGCTTCTGATCAAATGACTGGCAGCGTTGAAGCTGTTGCTGGAGGTACTCAGGCTGTGTATGGCCTTGGATTGTGTTTTCGTTCATGTTTTGGTGGTACATCTGCTGAAACTGAGGCTGTACTTGCATCAGAATCTGACTTGACAGAAGAGGGGATCTACCAGCAATGTTCTGGGGCTGCTGGAACTGCAGTACTGCAGGTGATACTTGCTTCGTTGTGTTCTGCAATATTGTCTGGTACATGTCGGGTTGCAGACCAAGTAGGGAATTATCTAGCCTTGGTTGCATCCAAGGATTCATACCAAGCCCACCAAAATTCAAAGACTGAAAACCTGGGCTTGCACCATTTTGAAGCCAAATAAGAGAAGAGGTCAAGTCATCCTCCTTCCCACCTGCAAAAAATGAGAGAAATTGTCATCGGAAACATTAGACCGATGCATTAAAAACTGAATTGATCAGCCATTATTCACTGCCTTGGCTTGAAAGGATTGAGTAGAGATGCAATCCCTTGTACCATATAAGGAAGGCAAGCCTGTTGGCCATGGACGCTTCAGTCTAAGAGGAAAAGGAGATGGATACATCGGGAAAGTTGTCAGAGGTTCAATCTCCCAAAGAGACACCCTTGGTTGCCTCTCTCCAGCGGTGGATTCATCCCATCCAACCTGCATGGTTCAAGAAAGATGATCACATGCTTAATTTAAGCACATCACAGCCAAGGCATAAAATGTCTGAAACACACCACCTAACTAGAAAAAAGAATAGAATGGAGGTCTTCATATCGTGTGAAATCACATGTAGAAATTAATAAACATATATTTTTTTGTTTGTTTCAATATCTACCTTCACAGAACGCCAGTGTGAGTTTGGCCATCGAACAGGATCAAGATCACTTATTCCTGTTATTGTTCCCATGTATCTGCAAGAATGAGCACTTGAGCAACTCAGACCACTTATATATCATCTCAGATCGAAAACATGAAGATCGTTAGGATTGATGAGAATACCAGATAGACATATATAGATAAAGATTATATACAAAGCACCAACGCAAGGACCCAGGTATGAAAGGTGGCATCAAATGACCTATCTACATTCCATGCCGAGGGCAAGTGGAATCAAGACAAGAGAGGAGTACACCTACACAACAAAATTCACGAAATTAACACAAGTTTTACATACCGTCTAACACTAGATTCCTCTGTCTCGAAAAGCATCCGGAAACGCATGCCAACAGATATACGAGTATGGTACACAGCTTTTACGTACTTAGCCAGTGGTATGACGAACTCTGAAGGGCTTGCTCTGCAAAACACATGGAAAAAATTTTGAGTATTTGAAAGGGAAAATGATCAGATATGTATACCAAACTGTTCTACCTTGGATTAAAGAAAATAGTAAATCGGCTATTTGTTGATGCAGCATGAGCAGCTGCAGCGAGCAGACCAATATGCATGCTATCACTAGACAATACTGAAGATGGCATGACCGTTTGTGGCCTATTTGCTCGGCGAATTCCCAGAAGCAGCTGATTGCTGTCATTCCTGATCAACCAAAGAAATACATGAATATAGATCAATGCAATCAGCAGAAAATATTTCTGCTGGGAACAATAAGGCAGAGGAGATCATTGAGCAATTGTTCTTTATAGAAGTTGAAAAATAGATATACCAGATAAAAAGGACAGAGTCTCCAGCAACCAGTCTCTTCGCACTTACAAAGACACTCCAACCTGTCGTCAGAAGATGCCGTTTTGGTTGGCCTGCACCAAAAATTTCATATTCCAAGTTCTTTTTCATCATACTTGTTTGTGAAACTTAATGTATGAAATGAGGTCACTGAGGCATGAAGCACATACATGGCTTGTACCAAAACAATTACAAAACTAAAAATCAACAAAAGTAGCAGGAAAATAACTCACCTCGAAAGATATGACGGAATTTCCACTCATTACCATGAAGGTCTTTTGCAATCAACTCCTGACATGGAGGCTGCTGGGAGAAATCCTGCAGAATTATCAAAGAACATTTTGAGCTATGATAGATTACTTCACTTTATCTGTAGAATAGAATATGTCTGCAAAAGGTGCAGCAGGAAATTGCTGATTAAAAACCCATACCAGTGGTGGAAACACTTTCTCTGCTGCTCGGCGAGGAACGGAGAATCCACCATGTGTACTTGTGTCGCTTGCAGTTAATGTTTTGCAAAAATAATTTGTTGGTTGTTTGCTGGCAGTGCCTAATTCAACTGGTAAAAATGGATCCTTGAGCTCTTGCTGCAAAGATAACCACGAAAGAAAATATAAGCTTCTTAAGTTCAAACTGAGAGTATATAAAAAGAAAGCGGTAGGTAGGAAATTTTGTATTACGGGGCTGAGCGGTTGTAGCGTCATCTGTGCATAAACCTCATCTGTCTCAGCATCAGCCTGAAGGAAGATATTGCAGCAAAGATAGTGAGCCACAAAGATAATAATACTACTTTATTTTGAGACACAAGCGCTATACAGCTCCAGACTTACATGCATGGTCACATTATGTAGTTGGCATATAAGCTGTGCAGGCAGATTAGGATAGTTGGGGATCTGGGATTCAATTTCCTTGTTTGTTGACGCAGATACCTACAATACAAATTTATGCAAGATTGTCAACAGCTCAAAAACTTGTAGTTCTTGCCGAACCATTTAAGATCTGATGATGTCATGCGGCAAGATAAGGAATACAGAAGAAAAATCGCAACAAGAACAGTACAGATACTTAGAGAAATTCTGCAACATTTCAGTGTGCATAATCTCTGTAGCAGTATGTCGCGCTTGCGAGAGGAAGAAGAATAACCTGTTCGCTGTGACCTTGAGGAAAATACACCACCCTACTACCGACTGCTGGCAAGGAAACAAGAGGCCCGGCGCAAGCATGCCACAATTCAGAATTCAGGCACTTCTGCTCTTCTGGTACTGAAAAAGTGAAAAGGAAAAATCATTTAGGCACTTCTGTTCTTCTGCTACTTAAAAAGTGAAAAGGAAAAAAAATCATTTGTATCTCCAGAGGTGACAAGGGAGGGGATGATTTTACCCAAGAAAAACGACAACTGATAAATAGCACATCAATTTGCTTTCAGACATGTAAACGAGCAAATTGTAAAGAATCAAACGATTGCATCATGTGACTACCCGCAGTAACCGAAACACCTCTGTTGTTGGAACTTGGAAGCATAAATCACCCAAACAAGAGTAAACTGATAGCTTCAGCATTAGATAAGTCTGTCCGGATCGTTTAACCAGAGAGAAATTTAAATCAAGAGAAGTAAAGTTCGTTACCCCACGAACTTGAGCCACCAATGGAAGCGGAGCGTATTAGAGCAAAAATCCGGTACAAACCGCCAACTGAAATACTAAAATGAGATGGGATGGTATACCTTCCGGCGACGACGGCTGGTCGGGGAGGCCGCCGGCGGCGGCGGACGGCGAGAGCTTCATTCTTCCCAGCACCACTCAGCACAGGCTGCCCAGCGCAGAACGAAGCATGGAGGTGGTGCAGAAGGAGGAGAAGACGGAAGAAGAGGCCCCCCTCTTGCTACACCAAATCACGAGCCTGAAGCAAGCAGCCGCCCGGCGCCATCACTTTCTCCTCCTCCCTGAACTGGCCAGGCCACCCGCCCCCAAAGGCGCAATCTTTTCGATCCAAGAGCTCGAGATTTTCACATCACATCACGGCGCGAGCCTCTCGATCCAAGAACCCCCGGCTCCTCCACCTCCGGGAACCGCGAAGCTTGCGGGGAATGCGCAAAGGCGGCGCCTTTCGAACACGGGACGCGCCGGAGCAGCGACGCCTCCGGCGATTGAAGAGCGCGGCCGCCTCAGATCTCGCCGCCACGGGCTCCGAGACGAGAGCCCCCAGCCCCGGAGGCGCCGCAGATCCGACCGCCGCCGCCGGAGGGGGCGAGGGCAGCTACGAGCGTGCCACCGCCAGCCACCACAGCTGCTCCCCGTGCTTGCAGCTGCACGCCAGGAGAGACAAGAGAAGTGTGCAGCTCAGCTCCTCGCCTCTTGCTCTGCTCTGCTCTACTTGCTGCTTCTCCTCACTGGTCACTGCTGCTGCTCCTATGCAGTTCTTGGGGTTTTAACCCCACGAGTGGCGCTCCTCCTCCTCCTCCTCCTCCTCTCTCTCTCTCTCTCTCTCTCTACTCGCTCTCTCTCTCTCTCTCTCTGTCTTCTTGCCTTGTTTTCTGTATTCGCAGCATGCTTCTGGTAAGTCTCCGGGCCTCTTTTCTTCCGGCCCGCGGCGACGTATCTCTACTCTACGCACGTACGCATCCATGTATACGGACGCCGCCATGGCCCATGGCCACACGCCGCCTCTTGACATTCGCATCATCGTCATCATCACAGCGCAAGAATAATGAAGGAGAGAGAAGGGGGAAAAAGCTTCTCGCTTTCTTCTACCGCCTCGCATTGGCAGCTCGCATTTGTGTATACACTGCCTTTTCCATGGCCCTGGTTGACATCGCCCCATCGATTAACCAATGGCGTCGGCGTCGAATCGAAACGTGTTAGAGAGAGAGAGAGGGGGGGAGGGAGAGAGGTGACACTTCCATTTCGGTCATGGTCACCTTCATTTCACAGATCCCCCATGATACTGCCTTTTTGACCCCCTGTTCATGCGCCCTGATTAACAAGTGATTAGGGGGGGGGGATTTATTGTCAATCTCCTGGCTTGTTTATCACGGCCTGATACTGATAGTGCGGTGCGGTCAAACCAACATGTCGCATATGTGGTTGTATGTGCTACTATTAATAGTCAAAGTGAAATTAGACCTCTTGGAGGCTAGCTAGCTTGGCTAGATTAATCTGACCTCCTTGCAACACGACAGCCTACAGTAACAGTGCTCCTTCCATGCGTATTGGCGTAGCGTTTAAACCACATGAATTTTGCATGAAGAGCACACCCAACCTCTCGAATTCAAACAGGTCTTCGATTTTTGGAGCAGTAGCTATCAGAAACTACCCGTCGTATCTACTGTGTCTCAAATCCCCATCACTATCGCATATACGTACAATATGTACGTATAGATATGGATAGCACCGTACAATGGCCAGGTGTACGTGCCTACACAGACACAGAGGTACGTGTCTGCATGTTTCTTTCACTGGCTTATTTTATGGAATTGTGGACTGATCTCGACTGACTGAACATGAATAAAATTTCGATCGATTCTGAAGTCACAACTTTTGCATCAAAAAATTAAGGCCCGTTATTTTCGGTTTAACTGCTTAACAGCTTAACGATTTATCTACGTTTTTAAAATACATATGATTTAAGTTTTTTGATCCGTTTTTCGCTATTTTGAATGTGGGTCATGACGCTTTAAAAAGCAAGTCAAACTAAATGGATCCAAATCTCGAGGCTACCTCGAGAAACTCTCAAAATTCAGTTATTTCAGCTGTTCAGCCGTTTAAAACAGCTCAAAAGAACAGGACCTAAATTGCGTACATCAACCGATTCACTCAAAAGAATTTATCTTAAAGTCACAGGCTTTGCATCCCAAAGTATTAATTTGCATGGACCACTAATGGGAAAGATGACCAATTATATGGAGGCACCCTTAACACGTGGAATAAGAGCTGACGACTTAATTGCATCTACTAAGATTTAAACTTGAGACCTCTAACTTTGATACCATATTAAGTTATGTACCAACTAGTTTTTGTGTGATTGCACACCTTTCCCTTATCAACTTAAACTTTTGGGTGAACTATATTCAACTTAATGCGGTACAAAAGACTGAAGTTCGAGTCCCGATGGATGCAATTTGTCGCTCGCTCCTATTCCACGTGTTTGAGACTTGAGGCTTCACTTGAGGGAGAGCGTTAGAAAGTTTAAGTGATTTCCTAGCTTTCCTCATCAGTTTAGACTTTAGGGTGAACTGGTTGGTGCATGCAACTTAATACAAAGGACTAGATATGTCCCGGCAACCTGGTCAATCCCTAATCCCAAATTCACATGCCCCGGCTATAGATGGCCAAACGGGCGGCCTGGCTTGTCCCATTCAGGCACGACACGATTGGAACGGCCCCAGACATGCATGGCATGGGGAAGGGAACAGGCCGGGCCATGCCGTGCCATGGGCTGAGGCCAAGGCCTAGGCACGGCATGATGGCCTGCCAAGCCATGCCGGGCTGGCCCGAGGCACGGTAAGCCGGATGGGCCATTTCAGGCCCTCGCTAGGCCGGAGGCCACCAGCAGTTCAGCAATCTCTACTGACAGGTGCCAGCATCGTTGTGGTATGGAGAAAAGGCAAAAAAGCCCAGGCATGGCACGGGGAAGGGAACGTGCCGGGGGCGGGCCACGGGCTAAGGCCAAGGCCTAGGCACAGCGCGTGGCCTGCCAAGCTGTGCAGGGCCGGCCCGAGGCACGACAAGCTGGATGGACCATTTCGAGCCCTCGCCAGTCCGGAGGCCGCCAACAGCCCAGCAATCTCTACTGACAGGTGCCAGCATCGTTGTGGTACGGAGAAAAGGCAAAAAGAGCTCCTTATGAATCGAACCAGGGGCCTTATGTCCTCAGTTGAAAGCCTTAACACCACCCTGCTAGCCACCAGGGCGTGGGAGTCTCTGTGATAAAACTATCCTAATACTTCCTGATATACATTTCTAAAAATCAAAATTTTTAAAAGTTAATCGTGTCGGGTCAGCTCAGCGCACCTGGCCTTCAGCCCAGGGCCAGCACGCCCTGAGGTGCGTCGTGCCGTGCCGTACTTTGTCCGAGCCAAAATGTCGTGCCTCATGCCGGCCCATTTGGCCTAGCCCGCTTGGCCATCTATAGCCCCAGCACCTTCACACACTCTTCTTTATCTGCCTCCATCTCTCTCTCTTCTATCCCACAGCCTTTTTCCTCCTCTCCGATGAGTCTTCACCCCGCGCTCTCTCCTCACCATGTTGTTAAATCTGCCTTCAGCACCTACTACCTTCTAATGATCGTTGGACACATCGTCAATCTACCATCCGACTCAATCCCTGACAATTCCTCCCGCAACCACTGCCAACCATTTGCCTTTGCCGCCACACGCCATCCCTCTGAGAGAAGGGTCACATTGAACCCTAACCCCAAGCCCTAACATGGGTGAGCGAAGAGGAGGAGCATAGTGCCGGCTTACCCAGATAAACCAAAAGGAGAAAGGTGATGGCAACAAATAGATGAGTCAAAATTGATTGAAACTTCAAAAAATTTTAAATAGCCGCGCGAGAGATAGATAATTCAAATCCAAGAGAAAAGTAGTCCAGGATTAATTAAAACAGTAATTACTATTCCTATGCAAATTCGAAAGGCATCTTCCATGCATGCAGATTAATTAATTATCACCTGCGCATTTAGGCGTACGTGTACATGTGAACGATGCGAATCTCCGAACTGTTCATCATCAGCGACAATTGGATAAGGACCACGAAGACTGAAAGTTTCCAACTATACATGCACGTTCACACAAAAAGCTAGCATGCCCATAGAATAAGCCTATCTCTCTCGCCGACATATTTAAGTCAAGATCAACTGGTATAGTACAAGGATTTAGGTCCAGATCATTGCACCCCATAATTAATTAAGGTTATGGAAACAAAATGTCTCACAGATTTCATACTCTTCGTACATAGTTTACAGTGAATTCGCGTCACCACACACAGATGCACATGTCTTACATATATAGACACGAAAAGATATTTTTCTGATATATATAGTAATTATTAAATACCTTTAACACTATTTCTTTTATAATTATCCGGCCGGTGCACGAACAAGACCCATGGACAGAACAAAGGTAGGCACAAACAATGCAAGCGTTCAGAGAAAGCCGATAAAAACGATTGCCATCTCGACGCAATTCTAGCCAGCTCCACATGGCGATCGATTGATGCAAACAACGACGTCGACGAGATGCATCTTGGCATCCACAACACACACGCCCAATCGCCATGCTATGAGCTTTGGATAATTGGATTCCACTTGGACAATGACCTGACCAATGCCACCAACTGTGTGCCCTACCCTTGCAACAAAACAACCCCCATAGACCTGAAAAGCCCCTTTAAGTCCATTCCCTAACGATATATCAAGCCAACAAGACATTTCTATCCCCCCCAAAAAAAAGCAACAAGGCATCTCTTGTCTTAGAACCTCACAAAAAACTTTTGCAACAAACAGCTCCAACAAATTAAATCTATATATACGTCCATTCCCTAACGACCGAGCTAACAAGGCATCGTGTCATCTATATATCCACACAAATAGTTAAGACTCGGTTATGCATTCTCACTACTACATGTTTTTGCATGTATGTCGAAATCCGCTCTGAGATTCGTGCACGGCCATCCCTTCCCCCTCATAGATACTTTTGCAAAAAGGTCATTCAACTTTAATTTCAAAAGCAATCTAGCTAGTCCTCTTCTTCTTCTTCTTCCTCCCTTTTCCCAACTCTCACCCGATAGCGGTTTTCACGACAGTGTGGCTCTGGTGCCAGCGAGGCAGCGACCTTCTTTCCCTCCAGCGTGCAACCTCCTTGTTGGTGTGGTGTGTGGCGATGGCGGCGTGGCGCGGCGGCTTTGACACTAGCGACCATAACCACCCCTAGGGTGCGACACCGGTGTGCGAAGGAGCTAAGCCGGTGGCCACGACATCGACAATTACCTCGGTGTGGCCACGCGACGCCCGGTTCCCTCGATCGTTGACACGTGTGGTCGCGCACCAAGGCCAGGTTGGTCGCCAGTGCCGAGCCGCCACGTCATGGCCGGCTTGGCCGAATGGGAGTGAGGAAGAGAGAGAAAGAAGAAGAAGAGCGCTCGATTATTTTTTTTTTCAAAGTTTTAGGTGGTTTTTCGGGGAAAAAAACTGAACTGACTAGACTACCGTCTCGAGATATATCCAACGGTAATAAAGATGCATGTAGAAACATGTTGTGATGGAAAACTATTCTCCTTAAAACTCACGCATACAAAAAATTACATGAAACATCTCCAACAAATCTAAATGCCCCTTTCCTAAACCGAGCCAACAAGGCATCATTCTCATCTACATATCCGGACCGGTAATTAAAACTCGCACAAAGACATTTACAAGAATAGCTTCGGAAAATACTCTATATACATATGATATAGGCTTTGTTCTTTTCAGCGTATCGTTGCACTGGTGTAGTGCTGTAGCAAATTTGAGAGAAGAGCTATAAAGATTATAAAAAAATAATTTAAAAATAGTTTTATGATCTTTGGAAGGACTATTAAAAGTCACAAAAAATATTACAAATTATCACATCATATAGACTATATAAAAATAACAAAATTTGCTACAGTTATACTCAACGATGTGTAACACCGAATAGAACAAGGCCATGGGCACATGGAATTCTTCGGTAGAAAGTACGAGAATGGCAGCTATATATATCATGTTGGTGCGTACGTAAGTTTCTTGCTTAAATTATCTGACCATTTTATCGAGAATGTTATTTAGACCTGAAGTCCTGAACATTATCGACCACATCTTCTTCGATTATCAATTTGAGGGTTTCGAAACTTTGGAGTGCACGATTAACTAGCCGATCGCGCGGACACGGTCACATGCGGGTCGCTTTATGCGTCGCGATATGGGAGGCATTCGGCACAAGAAAAGAAGTGTGTACAGTGAGCTCGGATGGCTAGCTAGGCCGTGCGTTCTTCCGTACGGCCATGGATGCATGCATATCATTTGCTCTGTTTTAATGCAGCCTCCGTAGATTGATTAGCTAGTGTGCGGGTTAAGGAGAAGATTAATTAATTAATGGCCTGGTCCTCGTGATCGATTGATCATGCCGTAATGGCCATGCATCTTATTAGTTAATCCTGTGATGGTGACAAGTCTGACAGGGCTATATGTATATGCTTGAAGCAGTTTAATTTGGTCACATTTCTATTCTGATCTTCTTCATTTTTCTTTTGTGGTACCACAACATCACTGCAGGCACAGTTGTACGCCATGGATGATGGAGCCAGGAGGCCCAGGACCAGCCACTGAGCTTTGGCCAAGCTCAAGAAGAAAGAAGCATGTGTTGATTGTGACAAGTATATATATGTCACTGCATATGCAGTCTCCCTTTTTTTCATGTGTATTTTGTGGGGGGAACTACTTATCCAATACTGTCAGAATAGGCGGTTTGTTTAACACTAGTTGGGCTGAATTTGCTAAACAAATCTTGCGGCTAAGGTTTCCTATACAGGGGAGGACAGAAAAGAAGGCAGCGAATATCATCGCACTACATTATGCAAGAATTTATGAGCGGTGCCAAACTGCTAGTAGATATGGTGAGGTCAACATGGATAGATCAAGCAAGTGCCAATTGCCAGTAGATATGGTGTACATGGTCAGCATTGCTAGATCTTCCTGTGTCGTTGTTCCAGCTGGTAGTGAAAAATCTAAGCATCTGGGCAGCTGCTGGACTGGAGTGTGTGAATGGTATAGTGATGCAAAAGAATTGGAACATTACTACATTATGGTAAGGGAAGGGAGGGGGAACCGAAGATCAAAGATATAGGGATTGCTTAATTGTGTCCTTGCATAGTAAAATTTCCCCATGAAATGTGCCAATCATGCAGGGTACAGTGTGGAGCGAGCTAGGACCATGTTGCTCTCATAGCTGGGAGCCTGGGACACACAAAGAAATGGTCCTCTCTCTCTCTCTCTAATCCCCTCTCTACCTCTTTCTATGACCACTCTCGAAAAAAGGGCTAGTGCTTTGTGGGAAACAATGTCCAAAGAGTCAAATGTGTAATTATCTTTTCTTTTTGTTTCCTTTGCATTGGCAACAGTGAGACAGGGCCAGTTCATTTGCAGGGTGATGCTGATGCAGTAGTGTGTAGTGTGGGGGATGCATGCTAACTCTAGAGCTAGAGAGATAGGAGTACTATATAGCACAGTGAAATAATTGCTTTTTTGCCACTCTCCAAGATGACCACTTGCTTTTTTGCCACTCCGTGTGTCAGAGTGGCAAAATAGTAAGGGCCAATGTTGAGGGTGGCAAAAAAGCAATTCGCCCATAGCAGAGTACTCTTCTCCTAGCTAGGCATGCAGGGATGGGCAACATCTCAAAAACGGTAGGTGCCATGGCTGATCTTGCATCTACTTGTGCATCTTTGTGCCTGGTAAAACAGCCTGCGAAACGTGCATTGCAGCATTGTTACCCTAGCTAGCTAACACACTACCTAATCAGCACTGTCTTGGATGCATGCATGCATGCATGCTTTCAATCTTCGCATCCAGCCTCCTTGCACGTACACAACTAGTGAAATTTTTCTAACCACCCCGACCAGTTGCTGTACCTGGGCAGCCATAACTTCAGATCCTTGTACATGCTCATATCCACAGCCAGAGAGCTAGGGCAGCAGCTAACTTATTTTTTTACTCTTCATTCAGCTACACACACTCGCACTTCATTCAGCTGCACTCACACTCGCACAACATTGCTGTAAAAGGAAGCAACCAACCACAAGGATGGCTGCTCTAGTGGAACTGAGGAGCTGGAGCTGAAGCAGCTGGCCTCCGCATTTCATCGAATCAGCAACCTCAGCAAGCAAATAAATCGCCCAATGGCCACAGGGAGAGAGAGAGATCGATGGATCAGGGTCGACGCCCAGTTGTACCAGTGGCTGCCTTAACTCCCATCACTGCGCGTGTACCGGGGGTGGTCTCCCCTCCCCTCGCTTTGCTGCGTCAATGAACAGTATGATTGTGCGTGATGTGACTGGCTGGCCGTAGTGGGGGGCGGCACAAGCTAGCTAGCGTCAGCGCCGGCGATGGAATTGAATTGAATTCCGGGGGGAGAGACGAGAGCGTATTGATGGTGCGTATAGCTGCTGGTTATAAACAAGTGTCATGTCATTTATAGATAAAATATACTCAGCTTCTCTAATGGACTAGCTATAACATTGTTTAAAGATTGAATATGGCTTCACAAGTAGTAATAGATAGTAAGTGCATCGAAAGTAAGTATAGACTAGCCGTAAGTTAGTAGCGCACCCTTATTCTCTCCTCTACATAAGCGAAAAGTTGAGTTGAAATCTTATATCTAGCTAACATGGCATCATTTGAGATGCTCTGAGATGGACGAGAAATCGGTATCAGCTAATCGCCTAGAAGGGGCACTGTGCGCAGCGACCAGGAAGCAACCCCGCGGCACTTGCACAGCGCTTGGGCTGGGCATTCATTCGTCGGGACTAGGAGGATGAGATCTGGAGCGAGCGCAACATTTATAGGCGCAATTCGCTGGGTTGTTTGGTAGGTTAATCTCGCGATTAAGGAGTTATAGCGAATTAAAGCAGCACTGCTAGCTCGAGGTGCGTACATCCATTGCACGTACGGCCATTTGTTTCAGAGTGCTTGCTCATCGTCGACCTGCTTGAGAGTTTTGCGTCGTCCGTCCAATCGATCAACTGTACAATCAACGACATGCAGTAAAGCTGCAGTTTTTAATAAATGAAAAATATCTAATTGGTTTCTCAACTATAGTTCGTGTACTATTTTATCCTTATATACTAGAATATCGGGTAAATTATATTCTATTAATAAATTGTAAGTGCTTCTGGTGATTAAAGTTAAATTGTTGAAATCATATTAAACATCCAAAGATGACTGTTATTTTATAACGAAGCAAGTATACGCTACGTAGAAAATAACCTCGTGTCTGCTATGTTCCTCGATTCTCTGTAATACTCCGGTTCGATGTGTTGTGAGGCCCATGCGGATGTGATGGTGGGATTAGTCCCATATTGCTAGTTGAAATAGAGTTGTAGTAGCATATAATGTTTATTGGAGCCAAACATAGCATCCCAGGTTAACCCTTTTGGACGAAGCGAGGCTGAAAAGTCTAAGTGGTTGCTATGCATGCGTGGACCAGCCCCCGTAGGTGGGCTAGGCTCTAAGCGATTTTGGGCCAGGGTGTTACATTCTTCCAGGAGTCCAGACTCCAGACTCCAGAGATGTTATCTTAATTTGCACTGTGCCACTCGCAGTCGCAGTGACGACGACGTTGTGTCGTCGATCGATCAGACACAGTACATGCATGCATGCAGTGCACACACTACATTCCTGCAGCTCGATCGATCGTAATGGCGCCACGGAGTACTGGAGAAGCTGCAGAGATCGATCTCCTCTCGCTCCTCGCCGTTCGATCATCGGACGGCGGAGAGGCGCCGGAGATCGATGCCACGTCGGCTGGATCTCTGATCGATACGTCTCGCCGTCTCATCAATCGGTCGAGAGGACTGTGTGAACATGGCGATCGATGCTTCCACTGTGCGCGCGTGTGTCAGTCATGCTTCATGTCGACTCTGATCTCTTGTTTTCTTGCGTGCATGCGCTCGCTGACTGACGGACGAGGTTGCTGCATGCCCTGTCTGTCCACAAACGTAGGGGCACTGGTTAATTTCAGACAGTTTTTTTTTTTTGATAAAAATTTCAGACAGTTTTTAGCTCCTCATCAGCGCGCTCTCGTCCGTAATAATCAGAAAATAATTAGATATATATTCTCAACATGTTTTTTTAACCATAGTTTGAAGGGAAATATGTTCACACCACAGATCTCGTGTCTGAATCCCCGCCTCTCCTATTTTTCCGCCGCCGCTAAAACATCCGAAAAATTCAAAGTCCACAAAATTGAAACTGTGTCTGCACAAAGAACATCCATACAATTGTCTATCCTTTAGTTTAACACGAACTCTTATTTCTATTCTTTTCTATTTTAAATTTATGTAATCTTTTTATTATAGCAGATATGAACTTGTTATTCTATTATTTATATTCTAAATTTATGTTATTATTTTATTGTAATGATAGAAATTATTTCTAAAAATCTGGTATGGGTTCTTATTTATTTTTTTAGGTTTGGACCACCGTCAAAATCCCAAATTATACAACTTGATGCACCTCATGCAACACTAATCCCGAATCAGTTTTAGTGTGCATAAGTGATTTCATCAATGATATACATTTGTGTCCTATCAAGAGCCATAAGCTACCGAAAGATACATATATACATGATACATCTATCTCCACACAGTTCATAAATTGGTGGGGTCATCAAGCAAGACCTAGGGGCCCCCACTGTTCTATGCCTGGGGCAATGAAATCTTGGACATACGAGATGAGGGCAAGGAGGAGGAATGCATGCATGTGGTGGCAAATCATGACAGGACAATTTCATTGAGAGGAGAAGCATATGGTGTCAAACGTAGTCAAGAAAGGCATCCAATGATACTTCCCAACAAGGCCGTGTTCTTCCTCAAGTTAGGGCAAAGGCCCCAGGTAATTCCTATCCCACTGCCAATCACCAAAAGGAGATTGTGTGGTTAGGCGCCACTGCTATAAAATATGAAGCAATGACCAGGAATAGCTCATGTCGGGCAGGGTCATGACCTTAATTAATAAACTCTTATTATGCATTGCATTACCAAATCTAGGGAGAGATTCTATCTTGTCATCAATCCATTATTATGGTGTGTGTTTGTGCAAACATGTCACTTGACGTGTGTATATATTTCTTTATTGCAGCACCTACAAGTAATTTTTGAGATGTTCTATGGTTCATTAAACTCAATAGATGGGCATCTATTTTTCTCCATCAAATGGTTTAGGTCTAGCATTGGCGGACATATAAGTTGTAAGTGTATGTGAAGCAACGGTGCGACCTATAGCATGTTGTCTTGGCCGTTGTCCTTGTTGAATGTCCCCCTCTTGTTACCGTAGGATGAACAAAGGTCAATGTGGTGGTAGTCATCATCGGAGGAGAGCAACGGGAGGAGAGAGATGAAAAGAGAGAGGATGGGAGAGCTAGGAATAGAAGAAGGAAAGAGGGGCATTTTGATCTAAAATTTTCATGATTGGAAGAAATATGTGAGAATCGTCATTTTTTGTGGAATGGGACGCTCTTATATTATGTACTCCATCCATTCTAAAATAGTACTATTTTAAACTTGTCCTAATTACTCAGACTTTTGAAACTTTATCCATAAAAATCTTTTAAACTATTTAAAATGAGCACATAACATAGATTCATCTCGAAAAGAACTTTCTTAATATTATAATTTAATCTCATTTTATAAATAAATAGTAAGTGTTTTTAGTGGTTAAAGTTATATTTTGGAGGCCGTGTCAATGTTTAAAACGACTAATGTTTTAGAACGAAGTGAGTAGCTTCTTGAGAGAGTGAAATTAAGGTAGCAATTCACAAGCAGCAACTCAGTATATGCTCATGCCCAGAGAGAGAGAGAGAGAGGGAGAGGGACCATCACCTGCAAATACAGGTATACAGATACAGGCGGTGAAGATTCACTTCTGAAGATCACTCAGATCTGATCAGCTGAAGATAGCTAGGGTCTCTCTCTGCTGGCTTCATGATTGCAAATTATGCACAGGAGCAGCAGGCAGCAGGCCCATTGATTTCTAGTGTACTGCAAATTAATTTGAGCAATTAGCATTCTGGGATGACACATGCACTACGTACATACCTACGTACCGATCGATCGATTTGCTCCAGCAGAAATGCCAGTTCAGAACGAGGTTAGGTTCATGGAATTTAATGGCGAGGGGGGCCCTTTGCATTGGGCCTAACCAACCCAGTACTTCACATAATGCCACTTAACCCTAGTTAGTGACGCCTTGGCCTAGCCAGTACTGTGAGTGAAAGCAACAGGCCGAGATCGATGGTCAGATACTGTAGCAGCAGTTGTACAACTCACCAGATATATTTACGAGCTAGCTTAGGGAGTACTCTATTCATGCTTAATTGCATGGGACTCTTGGAATTAGTTCCTCGTCACTATCACATCCTTAATTGTGCATCATACATAAGACAAGCTCCAATTGATCATGGTCTATGCTTATTCTAAAGTGATAGCACATCCTAATATGCTGCTAAGAAAAGCTAGCCTAGCTGACTGAACCTCAGTCGACTATATAGGTACCCCCTATCTGAGAGGGAATTGATTAATTAGCGGATAATCACAGGGACCAAGTGGTTAGCCATGCTGGCAAGTGCGTTTCTGATGAGGACAACACCCAAATATATGATATGCCATGTGGGTCCAGATATGCTTGATGAGAGATTAACACCAAGGCATATATCTAGGAGGTTCATAATATATATCAGCTACACCATCACCATATGCAAGAATATTTTGCTTTTCTTTGTGCTGGAGACTGGCCGGAGAGAGGTCTGGAGCCCAGGAGGGAAATGATGATGATTAGGAGGGAATCAATGTCTCCCCCGGGGCTATCTAGCCTTTAATCATATGCATGCATGCATGCTGTGTTAAAGATAGGTTTGTGTATTGTACGGGCCTCTTTGATATTTGGTACGTACATAGGATTTTGAATACTCACGAGGGTAAAACGTAGGATTGGATATGGTATGTTGCTTAATCCAACCATAGGAGTTTTTCCGAGAGGTATTTGCTCTGAAAATGAATCGAGGAGAGAGTTCCGTAGAAATCTTGCTAACCACGAATCAAAGAAGCCGGACACACAGGAAAAATTAATCCACGATGGGTTCTCTACACCAAAATGGATCATATACTGTGTATATCTATACCAGTTCGGTAAGAACCATCAAAATTGTTGTTGTCAGCTTTTTAGTGGACATGCGGCAAAAGTTTACATATGTCGGTGCTAATTACCTACCAACACATGTCCTCACCGTCATCCCTTCATACACACCCTCGGTCACCATTCCTCCAGAGTCGGTGATCGCGAATATTGACAAGATTCGCCGCGCATGGCTCTGGCATGGTACCGACTCGGCATCCGGGGCACTGTCGTGTCAGCTGGAAGACCGTCTGCTCCCCGACTAGTGCAGGTGGCCTCGTAGTTCTCGACCTCCAGTACTTTGCTAGGGCCCTCCACCTTCGTTGGCTATGGCTTGCCAAAATCTACGCTAATCGAACTTGGGCTGACAGCCCCCCGCCCATTGAGCCGTCGGATGCTGCTCTGTTTCAGGCCACCACAAGCCTTGCCTTGGGCAACGGGACCTTTTCCTTCTAGAGAGACGCCTGGCTTGATGGCCACCAACCGTGTGAGCTCGCTCCGCGCATTTTCGGCGCCTCTGCTAGAAAAAACAGGTTGGTGGCCGATGTCCTTAAGAACAACAACTGGCTTTCTGACCTGCATCGCAACTTCGATCCCTCCATGATCATTGAGCTGGCTTCCCTTTGGCGTCACTTGCAACCTGTTCTGCTGCAGCAAAATGAACCTGACCGCACCATTTGGCGTTTCACCGGTTGTGAAGAATATTTCATCTCCTCGGCTTACCGGCTACAATTCCTCGGGCGAATAAACTCGGCTTTTCATCGATTGTGGAAGATTTGGGGTCCTTCCAAATGCAAGTTCTTCGTCTGGCAACTACTTCTGAAGAAAGTAATTACCGCGGATGCTTTGCTACTCAGGGGTATCCCCAACAACTATTTTTGTGCGCTGTGCAGAAGGAATCTAGAGACGCCAGAGCACCTCTTCCTGACTTGCAGTTTCTCTGGCCAGGCACGCCCCGCTTCCTGGACAAACTAGGGCTGCATCTCGACCTTGGTGGATTTTTTAATTTGCGGGCCTGGCCAATGAATCTGCCACCATCGCTCTCGCCGCCTGTGACATCCTAATAAAATTATTAGGTGTCCCAATATTTTTCCAAAAGAAAACTTAGGTAATTAATTATATTTCTTCATACTTTGTGGCTAACATCATCCTAATTTCGAGTTAAGGGTTAGTGGGCTATTAGTGCATGAGGTTAAGGCCCATAGGAGAGGTTTAAGCACTTTAAGCCCATTTGGAGGAGCCCAAAGGACCCCAACCTGCGTCCAGCACCCCTATAAGACCCTAGGACACTGTGCTTCGCCGGCCACTCCACCCCCACCGCCACACCTAAACCCTACGGCAAAAGACTCTCCCTCCCGAGGCGATTTTCGAGGTAAATTCCCTTTTCCCGTAGGTAGATGGTCGTGTAGATGGTACCATTGGATAGATCTAGTCCTGACGAGCAAAATGCATATGCGGATCGCCCATTTTGGTGCTGTTTTCCGCCCGCTAAAGCTCGCCGTAGTTCGCTGATCCCACGGTCGCCGGCGATCCTCGCCGTTCGCGCTGCCGGCGGGAGATCCGGAGCCAGTCCGCGCCCGCCGCGTCGCCCCTAGCGCCGCCGCTCGCCCTGCCGTGCGCGCGCGCGACACACGCGCCGCCCCAACCACCGGCCGACGCGCGTCCACGCGGGGTCCGCAAACCGCGTCCCGGCGGGACCGCGCCGGCGACGCCACCAATCGCGCCGCGACGCGCGTCACCGTGGACCCCACCTGCCGCAGCAGTATCCGACCGCGCCGCCGCCGTCCGCCAATCACGCCACGACACGCGTCCCGTGGGTCCCGCTACTGTCGGCGCCCCGGACGTTTCGTCGCCGCCGCCCAATCCGGTGACGCCGCGTGTTCCCGTGGGACCCGTCGCTGATGCCGGCGCCGCCTCGCCTCACCCGCCTCAGATCTAGCCACGACCGCTGACGCGCGGGCCCGGTCAATCCGTGGACCCCGCTGGTCAGAGGCAGCCGTAACGCCGCCGCCTCGCACGCGACGCGTGCCGCCACGTGCCACGCGCACGCGCGTGATTCGCGCCTGAGCCGCTGACCTGTGGGCCCGCCTGTGCCGCGTCAGCCCGAGAGCCGCGTGGCATGCCACGTGTCATGCCACGTCACTCAAAGCCGCACCCCACTGCCACGTGTCATGCCACGTCAGCAGCCACGAGTCACGCCACGTCACTGCCACCTGTCGCCACGTCGACGCCACGTCGCTGCCTCGCCTGCGCCGGCCGTCGCCCCTGGCCCCGCTCGCCAGCCGTTGGGCGCCACTGCGCAATGGGTCCCGCCTGTCAGCCGCACGCCGTCGCGCCGGACTGGGCCGAGCTGGGCCGTGCGCGCGCGGGAGAATCGGGCCGATTCCGTCGGTCAGCCCGTTTAGGGTTTATTTGGGTTTTCTATTTTCCTAGATTTTCCTATTTAGCCCGAACCTTCCCCGAATTGTTTAGGGAGCTCCGTAAATCCAAATTAGGTGATTTTGGAGCCTAAAAATCACATTTTAAACCTAGAATTTTTCTGTATATTTAAATGATTATTTTCTCTGAATTGATGTTGCTGTTTGTTTGTTCGTTGTTGTATGTTTAGACGGTGGTTGCGAGTGTTGTCCGGATTGTTGCCCGGAACCGCAGTGGGACTCGCAAAGCTCGGAGTTTTTCGAAGGCAAGCTTAACTACATATTCCATCCTAGTTTTACAATATGATTTACTTACTGTTGTTTATCTTTCTGAACTATTTGCATGCATGTAAGTAGGCGTGAGTTCCTAGACATGTTAATCCTCCATTAATATGCTGTAGCCACCTTTGTGAACCCGTTGTACTTCCCT
>SPJY01000232.1:419804-641713 GCA_005191435.1 Raddia distichophylla
AATTTAAAATTTTAATTCTATTACAGTTTTTTTTCTATTTTTTTGGAAACGCTACAATGTTGGTCAATGGTAATATGGTCCAATAGAAAGTTGGTCATAAGGCAAAGCTATAAGGTTCGTTTGGCATGTGGGATTTGTTTCCTGATTTGCACAGAAATTAAACTATTTCATGTGAAATTCCTGTGTTCCAAATGACCCAAGTGGTTTTCAATGAGAATAAAAACAAGAATAAATATTGAAGTGCACAACATTAGGCCTGACATTCTGACTGACGGCATCAACTCCGGTTATGTACTCAACCACCTGAAAATTCAAACTTGACTTAACCACTTAATTGTAACTAAAATTCGGACACTTCCATAAATAGTTGAAACCTCAAGAAAACCAACATGAGGAAGAGGATCAACCACATGATTCTGGGGTGGAAAAACTGAGGATCCACAGATGAGCAGGCAGAAGTTGTGCACTTGTGATCTTATATATGACTGTTGTGAGGAGGAAAAAAGCCATCCGAAAAAACTATGGCACAAACAAGTGTGTGAATGCAGTAGAAAAGGAAAAGGAGTTAAGGACAACAGTACAGGTAAGAGCATCAGTGAAGTATTGTGTAACAATTAAAAATAACCTTTCCATCAACTTTCTTGCTTTCGACAGGTAGGATTGCTGGATAAATACGATCCTTGATGTTAAACCTGTGGCTGCAAAAAAATGGCATCTACTGTTAAAACTTATCTCGAAACATTGAAGATCAATACGAATGTACAGGAAAGAGTTGTTTAACAGCTCGTATAGTAGTATGTATCAGTACAAGAATTTCTATGAATTACGTAACATAGAAATTGGATGGTGCTATTACGCATACCAGCTAGCCATGTGCTCAGATCCTCAAGATCCCAAGCATAACGAGACAATGGCACCAGCAGCGTTCACATAAAAATGTTGCTTGTTACCAGTGGACCAGTCAAGATCGAATTCATCCTTGATTTAACAGCCCATTTGTTAGACATGTGCAGTACTCAATTTTGAATATGCCCTGGAGTTCCATTCATTGTTCGTGTGCCTTTTGACATATGTTCATTGCACATTGGGCCATGTGAGCATCAATCGCACTGAATTCCAAACGTTTGCAGCTCTTACATACGAGTACATATCAGGTGCAATCAGGCTTCCGGTGCAATCACCGTGCACCCCAATTAACAAAAGTCATGAAAAAATCCAAAAAAATATTATAGATGTACTCTTGAACTTATTCTACCTATGTATGAAATTTCAAGGTCAAATTCATCCTATAGTAAGATTTACAAAAAAGATAAAATTCTATCAATTTTAAACCCTTCAAATTTGTCAGAATTTTCTCTTTTTTATAACTCATAATATAAAATGAATTTGGTCTTGAAATTTCATACATAGGTAGAGTAAGTTCAAGAGTACATCTATAATTTTTTTCAGATTTTTTTATGACTTTTGTTAGTTGGGTTGCACGGTGATTGCACCGGAAGCCTGATTGCACCTGATATGTACTCTTTAAGGATACTGTTGTGTACGAGTTCCTCTCTCTGTTAATTGGGATTAATTCTAAGATTATCCCTTTTTGACTGCTGATTGGTTTCTTGGATTTGATATATAATCGTTCACCTGGGTTTATGGTATTCAACCTTGTCTTGTTTGTTTTGAAAAGGAAAGGCCAGGGTGTCTTTACATTTATCTGGCTACCATACCGACGTACTCATAAAAGCATTGTATATGGCTATAATTTATTTATTTCTTACATGTTGACAGTGACATGGTATATGACTATAATTTATATTTGGCCACATGCATGGTACATGACTATAATTTATTTATTTGTTATATGTTGATAGTGAAGGAACTAAAAAAAAATTCCCTTCAGCCAAATCTGGGCTTGGCCCATGAGCAGTTATTAATCTCACACAACAAATTTTTCTTGTCTTTGATTCTCTTTTTTCCCGTCTAAAGAAGCACAGCAGATCATGGTCACGAAAAGAAAATTATCAAATGATTCGTTACAGAAACATTTTATGCAAAAGAAAATACGATAACAAGCTGACGAGCAGGACGCTGCATGTATCCCCTAAGCCTTATTAATTAAGTAATTAACAGTCAATATCAGAATCACACTGAATTTCCCAATCCGGGGCTAACAATTATTTAAATTTGCCTGTAACAAATATCGCAATACAACAATATACCATATCCAGCAGATGAAGGATATCATTTGTAACAGATGAATAGTTTACAAAAGAACCAGTGTATGTTGTTCTACAGTCATTTGTATTCTTGGAAATTGATATGGCCAGTGGCCTGTGCATGTTCAACAGCTTCCTGCATTGTGCACAACATACGGGGATTCTCAGTACAATGTTCTTTTTCACAAATCATCGAACCATTGTGTTTTTAAGTGTCTCACCTTTTGACCAATGACGCCAATTTGGCACACACCGCAGCGCAGTGTGAAGTTTGCAGTATCTGTGTAGCTCCTCTTCCTACATATTGCATGTCCAACTAACAGTCAGAAACATCTCTACTCGATCTTTCATTGGTTTCTTATCAGCTGTCAGAATAATGCAAACCAAATGAACTATTTTGCATGCCCTTGAATTAGATAACAAGACCACCCATGATCTATCTCATATGGCACGACAAAGCTTGCTTGGAATCACAGCAACACTAAATTAAGGGAATGAACCACAGAAAGTGTTACATATATCTTTTGTTTCTAATTGCATATTGTAAATGGCATTGAAACTTCTTCTGAATACGCTAGCTATCAGAACATTCAATTAGACAAACACTGTCCATTAGCCACAACCAAAAGTTTTAAGCATTCAAAACATAAGGTTAGTATTTCTCGGCATTATTGATTTATGTGAACCATTTAGTTACTTAATAGTAAATGAACCATTTAGTTACTTAATAGTAAAGGCACTAAGAGACAATTGATGAATACCTATGTGCCTCCTTCACTAAGTTAAGAGCAAGACCTTCTACCGGACCAATGGAACGGTTATGGCCAACACGGAAGATGGTCTGATCAAATTCTTCCGGTGCTCCTTCAGATGGAGACATCTGGTTTTTTTGTTGATCAAAAGCAGATAGAGTTAGTTCATATCTCGTGATATCTTGCTGTAGTACAATGTCATAATGAAAACTTACAGCTAAAGCATCATAATGCAACCCATCATAAACGAGCATGACCCTCTCGCTATAGTTCTTCTCCTGTATCAAGGGATGCAAAACTAAGAGCTAGCTCAACAATTTAGGACAGACAAAAAGGAAAACAAGATCACCAACCTGACCATACAGATCGCAGCGAGTTGTCTGGATGTCATATGCAGCAATTTCGTGCCCATAATATTCCGACAGAATTGAAAGTTCTATGGCACCTTTACACCCAAATAAAATGAAGTTAGCAAAAGAAGCCACACAAACAAATCATGAAAAGTAGTGTTAATTACTGTAACAGATGTCGAACAGAAATACTTCTATTGGTAGCCTGCAGTTCTAGTATTATGTTGGAAATGGTTGTTTTGCACCATAAGATCCATAACTAGAGCCTCTGCAACTAATGTGCTACTAGTAAACAACTAATGGAGGCTGATACATTTCTGATTATTGTATTAATGCTTAACGAGGAATGCTGAGCTCTTGAGCCTCAACTATTTTCATGGTGTAAGGCATGAGTGTAGAAAAACAAGATACCATGTTATGTTCCGTTGGTGTGAACTTGGGTTGGGTTGGGTTGGGGGGGTTGGCGTAATAACTTCGTATAGCATACATTATACGAAGTTATACGAGTAACAAATACGGCAAAGACCAGCCCACAAACAAAAAACAGCACATTAATACTACTGAATATTTGACTATTTTCAGTCAGTTGCTATATATCACTAATAACGCTAAGAATCACCTCCCCATTTCTCAGGATCTAATATCCAAGCACAATATGCTTCATTCGGTTTTCCAAGAAATGCTTCATTATATTTTCCAGGGTCGCCAGCAACTGCTGCTGCTATAACCTTCAAGAAGCAGGACAAAAAAAAGCATGTCATTTTAAAAGGGTAAGCAAAATGGCACTGTACAGACCCACCTATTTATATAGCAACTTTTAGCTAAAAAGCACCATGGTATTAAAAATCAACACTTATCATAGCCATGCTCAGGTTATCTACTGTGTTGATTCTTGTTTTCTAGTGAAAGATAGTACTGAAGAAAGAACAATAGGCACTAAATTGAGGAAGGAGCAAGGATTAACAAGTCAAGAACACAGTGGCTGAAAAATCATTATATATATGAATGCAATTAATATACAGCAGGCCACATAAATGATCTTTGTATTCAACATGATCTTGCCATCCAACAAGCCGTTCCAACTAATGCAACAGTATGTGATCGCACAGCTGGTTTTGGTAGAAAACCAACATCAAAGCAGGTGTGAATGGCATGCTTACCAGAATAGTTTAAATAGATTTTGCCACAACAAATTTCCTATTCTGGTTACTTCAAGTTTGCAAACACCGCAAGGAGTTGCCATTTTTCTCAGTATCAAAGACTAGAGCCTGCATCTTTTCAAAGCCAAATAACATTGGTAGATAATTGTTCGGTTTGCTTTTACCTGTCTAAGCTCAGAAGCTTTATTTCTGTTGTGCTCCATCACATACCTGCATCAAAACAGGGTTGTTGAGAAGCACAATCAGCAACAGCATCAATTGCACGATCATCATCAGTCTAGTTTGCAGGCCTGAGATCATACCCGACAGCATTGAAGAGGCAGCTGTTGTCTGAAGGGATCACTCTCCTCACAACAACACCTTCCATTCTTCCTCAGCTAGACAACCACCCAAAAGAGCGTCATTTTACAATAGGATTAAATTGCAAGCACAATTGGGAGGTACTAGATGCGATTGCTGAGAACGTAGAGCACATTCAGAATTGCGTTCAAACAGGAAGGCAACCGCACACTGCTAGGCCGATCCGACGATTTCGCTAGGAAGAAGATTCTCAGAATGAAACGTCTCAATGGGAAAATTGACAAACAACGGTAAACAAATATATAATCGAGAAAATTGCATCATCCGCTAATTCGAGTTCAGTGAAACGCTGAGCTAACATGGCCGCGGAACCGAACGGCCAGGGCGAACGAGCATTGGCAAGCCAGCGATGCCGACGAAAGGAGAAGAAAGCAGGCCCATTTCCAATCGAGCAAGCAACGAATCCCATGGGGGCGGCAAAAGCCGGGAGGGATTCCGGCGCTCGCGGGCTAGGACCAGCAGGAGAGAACCAGGCGTCCGGGCAGGAGCACGAGCGGGGATCAGAAGCGAAGGGCGAGCAGCGAGCGCGTACGCACCGGCCGAGAAGCGAGAAGCCCTGAGCCGCCGCGGGATTCGCCGAAGGCGGAGAGCGGAAGAGCAGCGCCGAGACGACGAGCGGGCGGAAGCGGAGCTCTGAATTGGGTGGGGGGAGACGTGCAGAAGCAGCGAGCCGGGAGAGCAATGGAGGAGGCAGCGAACCACCGGCCACCGGGTGGATCTCAAGGCAAGTTGGGGAGGCCATCTACCTTGCATCCGATTCCGATCCGAAACCAGTATTTTAGTTTTTTTTTTTAGAGTCATCCAGTATTTTAAATCCGGTGACAAAATTTCCACGTGTAAGACCGCAGCGTTACCATAAATATACGTGGGAGCACTTGTTGGCAGTCACCTGTGCACCTATAGGACAGCCTAGGTGATTTCTGGACCGTTGGAACAAGATCCAATGGCTGAGATCTCCTTTCCCTTCCTCCCTCTTCTCCCCCGCCGTGATCTGGTCCAACCCGATTGCACCTCCTGTCGCTGTCGTTCCGTACTTCTCATCCACCGCCACCGACCGGCGAAGGAGGCAGCGATGGCCGACGACACCCTTTCTGCAGCACCGCTCAGCCCCCTCCCCTCTCCGAGCACCACACTGCTCCGCCCACCCTAATCCTCGTTGCTGTCATTGATCCCCCAACCGCTGCCGCTTGACCACCTTCACCTAAACCCCCATGGTTCCAGCGCCACCACCGCTGTCTCACTGTCCCTACCACTAACCCATCCCCGCCGTCGGGTCGTGAGCTCACCGGCCTTCCTCTAAGCCCGGAGGGCATAAGGAAATCTTGAACCTTAAATTCTAAACCCAAATTTGAGGATGTCATGGATAGTTGTGATTTTTGGAACGTTCACGTGACCTCAAAAGTAAAAGCACAATTTAATCACTAATTAGTATTATGATTTATTTATATGTATCTTAATAATTATGATTATTAGTTTAAATGATTTTTGAGACAAATCTGCATAGGTATTTTTTATGTATACCCAGAACCACTAAAATGACTAAGTTTTGAGAGTTTTTCGAGTTAGTCTCGAGATTCTGATCAATTTCGTTTGACTTGCTTTTTAAAGCGTTAGGATCCATCTTCGAAACAACAAAAAAAAACAGACTTAAAAAACCCAAATCATGTGTCTTCTCAAAATATAGATAAGTTGCTAAACTGTTAACCGATATGACATGAAAATGGAAAGAAGAGCATGTTAGAAGAAAATTTGAAGAGAGAAAAGGGGCAAAGATGTCCACATTGACATTTATCTAATTATTAAAATGGTTTTATAATAGCATTCATGCTAAATAAAATTTTGCAATGGTAAATATTAAAAAAAGTCTTTGAACGATAGCATATATTTAATTAACTCTTTATTTAACTTTTTTTAAAAGCTGATGCATATATTCGGATAAGGCTGAGGCATGAGGGAAAAGATTCGGCCTTGTACATTTTAGCTTAGTGTAGTGTAGCGCAGCGTTTTAGCAAAATTTATCCTATTTTATATATCCTATTTGGTGTAATAATTTGTAATGATTTTTCTTACGTTTTTAGTATTCCCCTTAAAGATCCTAAAACTTTTTTTATTATTATTTTACAATATTTAAATTTCTCTTTAAGATTCTCAAATTTTAGTGAAACGCTATGTTACGCTACGGTAAGCTGAGATGTAGAGGCCGAAAGCCGGCTCTATGTCAGTGCGAAGAGTCACCTTGCCAGCGCTGAAATCCCCACACGGCCGGAAGCAAAACAAAGCATTTTACAGCACCTATTCTCCCTTCGCCAAAATTTAGTAAGCTCAGATCTCTGACCTTTTTAGTTTAGTAAATTTTTTTTCATAAAATCATCTCTGAGAATTCTTAAAATAGCATAAATAAAATGGATCAGCTTTGATAAATATATTAAGCACCTCTCAAAATTAATATTCCGCTTAGTCACTCCGATCATTCATATGTAGTTGGCAAGTTGGCAACTCTAAACTTGACGCGTGAAAAAGGTTTATTTATTGGTTCAGAGGAATTGTAAATAAAAAAAACTGGACAAGCAGACGAACAAATGGAACAAGAAGAAAAACCCGAGACAAAGGTGGATGGACTATGCATGCACTCTTAATTATGGTCCTCTTTGATTTGGCGTTTGAATTAATTTTGTTCGGTTGAACTGAATTTTTTTTACATACCTTTCAGCGTGATTTTCTGTAATAATATTTTTTGGACTTCATGATTTTCTTAAAACATTCAAAAAAATAATAACTTTTTAGTTTTTTTCATATTTTTTAAAATAAATTTAATTTTTGATTCAACCGAACCATACCATGAATCCAAGAGGGTCTAAGCTTTGGGCCTCATCCTACCTGAATGTCTGTCGGGAGTATGGATTCTTGCTGGCTTGCTTTCGTCAACAGGGCAAGAATCGAAGCTAGAACCCTCTACTGATCTTTGGTCTTTACTGATTTTAGGGCCACAGCTGCCATAATAGGGATTAGAAGATTATGACCAAACCGAATACTAAACTAGCTGACCGAATACGAAGTTAACTCTGATCCCGACCGAAAAGATTTACAGTGCTAAGGACCAGCCTATCTTAACTCTAATTACAAGCTCTAGCTAGCTCAAACTACTTAAAAACTAATTGCAACTGTGCCGACCACAAGACTCAACCGTGACGGCTAGGACTATTCTTCGTCCGGCATAAAGAATGGTTGCCTTATCACCTCTACAGAACCAGCAGGTATCGAAAGGTCACGCTGCTTCTCTTATCAACCCATCTAGCCTTATATGAATCACGGTCTTGGTTCTGTACAAAATAGTTGTGGCATCTACTGTACAACTTCACATTCAATGATCCTAAAAGAAACAACTTCACATTCAATGATCCTAAAAGAAACTTTAGTCATTTTTCTAACAGCTCAACCAAGAGAAATCTTGGCATATTGAAACAAGTGACAGAAGATGAAATATTATGCAGTAATTAAGCTAGAACTATACTTTTACTCCCCTAACCTATGAAACAACCAGAATAGCTGCATTGAGAGGGGATGTGCTCAATCCCTGAGCACAAACTCGTGAAAGGATTTGCTTCTGCAGCGATCAAGCTCTGACCAGGTGGCTTTCTGGCAATGGGGCCATTTCTTATCTTCCTTCTAATAGTATCAACTTCATGCCACAGGTTCTGGTTAGCATAAATGTTGGAGAGCAGCACACTGGCACCTCCGTTATAGGAACAGACGGACTCGATCTTCCTGAGAACTAGTTCCCCAATCTCCAATTCATTATTAACACTGCATGCGCTCAGCAATGCACCTAGAATTGCCAGGTTTGGCTCAAAAGGCATACTTTCAATGAACTGATAAGCACGTGAAAGAAGCCCAGCCCTGCTGAAAAGATCCACCATACAACCATAGTGCTTGATATCTGGGGTGACCTTGTACTCACTATTCATAGAATTGAAGATACATACCCCGGCATCCACCAATCCAGCATGGCTACATGCAGAAAGAACTACAATGAAGGTAGTGGAATCTGGCAGCACTCCCGCTTCCCGCATGCTAAAAAACAGAACAACTGCTTCTTTGCCATGGCCATGAGAAGCCAACACTGACATCATCGTTGTCCATGAATGTAGGTCCTTCTCTTGCATCGAATTGAACAAATCACGGGCCGTCTCAATTCCACCACACTTTCCATATGCATCGATCAGCGCATTGCACACAATCAACTTCCCCTCCAACCCCACCTTCTCCACATATCCATGAAGCCACTTGGCATACTCCAGGGAGCCCAGCCCGGCACACGCAGAAGCAACTGATACCAAGGTTGCCACATTAGGCCTTGCAACGTCCTCACCGCCTTTCATGTCCTGAAAGACCTCAACAGCTTCCAGGTGCATCCCAGAGCCAACGTAACCCGACACCATGCCGGTCCATGCAACCACATCCCTCACCAGCATTTCACCAAACACCCTGCGTGCGGAGAGCGCAGAACCGCAAGCAAAGTACATGTTCATCAGCGCCGTCTGAGTAAATAGGTTGGAAATGTAACCAAGACGGATGCTTTGCCCGTGCAGGGGCATGCTCAGTGGAGGATCACGGCGGGTGCATGCACGGATCAAGAAGGGGAGGGTGTAGTTGTCCGTGGGAACGCCTCGATGGCGCATTTGGTCGAACAGGCTGAGGGCGACGCGGGGAGGTGACACGTGGATGAGCGAGTTGAAGGAGAACGACGAGAGGGAGGAGGCGGGGAGATGGAAGAGGACGCCAAGGGAGAAGGGCAGGGAGTGGCGGGACAAAGCGAGGAGGAGGTAGGATGCGACGGAGGGGATGCGCACGAGGCCGGAGACGAGGCAGTGGGAGACGACCGGGAGGAGGGCGCGGAGGGAGGCGGCGGGGAAGAGGAGGGGGCGGAGGCGGCGGTTCCGGCGGAAGAGGGCGTTGGACGCCGCCCATGCCGGAAGGGAAGAAGGAGGCGGCGGCGGCGGCATGCAAATTGCAGGTACGTAATATGGCGGTGGACTGGATTTGAGCCGAGCTCCGTAAATATGGAAAAAGAAATTGAAAAATGGAAATCAAAATCGGTAGCCCAACAAAAACGGAGAAATTGTTAAATAGGAGCAATACAGCAGTGGAATCAGATCGGCTTTTGCTAGAATCTATGCATATCAATCTCATGGTTTTGTTCACACGCATGTTCACACGATTATGGATAGAAAAATCCTATGGACTTATTGTGAAAGAATTGTTGTATTTTTTAATTTAAAAAATTGTGTTTGGGTTTTAGGTTTTTGTAGACTATACAAAATTTTTCCTTATTTAGTTTCACTAAATAGCCATTGTTGAGCAATCGAAACGTCTCGGTAAAAAGCTTTTTTATTACGCACATGGCATCACCAAATTTACTTGCCTTTGTAATTGTCTCACATCAAGGCTCCTGGGTGGCTGGGTCTTATACAAACCAAATCAAAATTTATAAAATATTGGTTTTTGTTAGGATCTAGCCGCATGTATTTTGGTTGTTTCGCCTTAGTATAATTGCAAAAATCAAATTTTGTTATCGTTGGAAACTTGGAATTGTCGATGTATATGTATTAGCTAAGATAATTATTTTTACTTGTTTTCATCAAAATAATTATTTTAAATTTGTTTTTATTGAAATAATTATAATTTGTACTCCCTCCATTCCAAAATATAAGGCGTGCATGTATTTAAAAAAGTCAACGTTTCTAACTTTTGACTAATAATTAAGCTAAAAATATATATGTTTAGTGTTATACATGTTATATAGTTGAATTCATATTTGAAAGAACTTTCAGATGATGTTAATTTTAAAGTTATTGATAATATATTGTTAGAACAAATAATGGTCAAAGTTACACGTTAAAGACCGCGTAAAAAAATTATATGTCTTATATTTTAGAACGAGGGAGTATTTGTTTTACTTTTTAAGGTCTACTAAACTTTTATATATTTTTTTTTGCCATTGTAGGCCTGTAGACGACGAGTGAATTTTTTTGCCATTTAAAGATTTCGATTACAAGAATACCATTATAAATGGGGATTTACAAAAGTGGGGTTGAGTCATCCCTAGAAGGAGCAATAATGGCGATTGCTGCCCTAGGCTAGAGCGGCACCCAGTTACCGCCCCCCTAGGAGCAAGATAGGAAGTGTCGCTTCTGCCTAGAACGTTTTATGCTGGTATGGAGGAATTGTTTTTCACAGTTTTATTTCGGTGTTGGAGTAAATAGACAATGTCCAAATGCAGTGGATCTTAGTGATTTGTTCAGTTTAGCCCTAGCCATTCCAACCTTGAGAGTTAAGTATGGAAGAGCTTCACAGTTGGATGCACTATCTTTTTGGATGGGTCCCTTGGAAGGTAGACGTACAGGTGCAGGCTCTGTGGAACACGAACGTTCAGTACAAGTACCGTAAGTTGTTGGATCTCAACAAATCATATGTGAATAGCCAACTTTGTATGTTGATGACCCTGGAGTACTTCCGAACGGTAGTCATGGTTTTAGATAGTTGCTAACTTAATTGGATGTAGCTAATAGTGATCAGCTAATGATACATATCACAGAACAATACAGCATTTCATAAAACAAACTATTCATTAAACTCAAATATTTAAATAAAAAACTTAATGACCATAAGAATTACAAACTGTCCATAACATTATAATGTAGCCATGCATATCGATAGGATTCATTATTATATATATGTGCATCCATTGCACCTACTTTATTCATAAATAAATACGTACTTAACTTATGACCCATGCAATATGTAATTACCTATCATGAAATCTAGTAGCTTAATTAAACCACACATCAAACATTAGACTCGATGAAAACCTTGAAATTGAAGCCAAATCCCCTTACTGCTGCATCCCGAAGAAGTTGTACGATGATGACGTTCTCCCATCGAACTCCATTTCATAGCCATGGCTGTAGCTGTAGCCGTGGCCATCTTCAAGGTGGTGGTTGCTGTAAGGAAGGCCATTGCTGGAAGACGGAGGAAGAGGCATCGGCGGCATCGCCGGAGTCGGACAGAAGGGCGGCGCCGGCGGAAGCACATGGCCGACGTTGCCGCCCATCAGCGTCATCTCCGTGTCCACGAAAGTCTCCTGGTGACTGCTGCGGCCGATCCCGTCGCCGGCGAGCATGCCGGAGCCGCCGTTGTAGTGAAAAATGCCGCCGACCCCGTCGCCGGCGAACATGTCGGAGCCACCGTTGTAGTGGAAAATGCCGCCGGCGGGGGCGCCGTCGGCCCCGAACACGCCGGAGCCGTGGTAGTCGTAGTACTGGAAGTGGCCGCCGCCCGCGCACTGCGTCATCACCGTCTCGGCGAAGAGGCGCCCGTGGGCATGCATGGTGGCCTCGGCCTGGATCCTCTCCAGCTTGGCGGCCATGGGCCCGAGGTCCTCGAGCCCCCAGCGCTGCACGTCGGCGTCGGTCCAGTCGCCGGCGACGGCGAGGGCCTCGGCGAGCTCCTTCCTCCTGCTCTCCTCCTCCTTGATAGCCTTGCTCAGTTCTTCTTCATGGCGGCTGAACTCGGACGCGATCGCCGGGAGCGCCGCCGCCGCCGCCACCTCCCCCGCCCCCGCGGAGGCGTCGGCGCCGGCGCCGAGGAAGCGATCGGCGACGGCGTTCACGGAGGGGTGGCCCAGCGCGTAAGGCTTCCCGGCGGGGGAGAAGACGACGAGCGCGAGCTCCGCGCCGCAGTGCACGGAGAGCTCGCACGCCTTCTTGAAGAGGCCATTGCGGCGCTTGGAGAAGCATACCTGCCGCGCGTCCAGCTTCTCGATGCGCCTCATGGGGATCTTTTTCCGCCCCTGCGTCTGCTTTCTCTTCCCGCTCCCGCTGCCCTCGCCGGCGACCCTCTCCGCTGTCTTCACCATGGCCGACGACTCAACCTACTGTCTACAGAGAGGGAGGAGATGAGAAAGAAACAGCCATGCAAGGTAAGGAGAGGGAGGAGATGAGAATGGTAAGTGAATGATAAAATCAGTAAGGACAAATTGATTTGTCTAATTGATTGAGGGGTCAGGAAATTGGAAGAAAATTCTTTGCGCCGGTGCGGCCACGCCTAATGCTGGATGCATGACAAGTGTCCTCTCCGTCCGAATCGCGAAGCAACTCAGGAGTGCTGCATTTTCCCGTTCGATCGCGAAAAAATTTCCCCATTCCACCGATCGTAAACCCTAGCCCAAGCTCGTCTGCCTTTCCTCTCCTGCCCCAAATCGCGCCTCGCAGCCCCCGGCCTCCCGCGCCTTGGAGCTCCCGGTGACGGACTCCACTGCCACGGAGCTCATCGCCGACGTCTCCCCCGCCATGGAGCTCACCGACGACGGCCTTCCCCGCCACAGAGCTCGCCGGGGACGCCCGCACCTACCACGGAGCTCGCCGCCGCCTCACGGAGCTCGCCAGCGACGTCCGCCCCTGCCACGGACCTTGCCCGCGGCCGAAGGCCTCCCCCGCCAAGGACCTCGCCGCCGACGGCCTCCACCCCCCACGGACCTCGCGGCCTCCATCATGAAGCGTGCTATTCCGTTTTTAGTCCGCTTCGGAGTAGTTAACTGAAGCATTTAACTGAAATTCCCAAGCTGAGGCATTGTGTACTTCTGAAGCATTTAACTAAAGCTTCCTACATGTACTTCTGGATTGACAATTTCATAAAGAGGACATTGTGTATGCAGATCTGATTTGGAATTGATTTCAGTCTTGTACATGAATGCTAATCGCTAAATGGTGCTCTTAGTTAGGCTTGTATCTTTGTATAAATGGCAATGGATTTCTGTTTATGCTTCTATGGCTTGTATATTTGTATTTAATGGATTTCAGTCTTGTTTGTAAATATGGCCTGAAACTTTGTAAGTATGGCCTGAAACTGACTAAAACATCAAGTTTATGGCTTGAAGTTCTTATTTTCAGTTTGTATGGCCTGAAACAGACCAACATCAAGTTTATGGCCTGATGGCTTGATATGCAGTTTGCTGTATGTTTTGTATGAACCAAGTAAATTGTAGCTCATTTTTAATTTCTATATATGATCAGATTTTGGAGAAGTGTACAAGTCAGGCTATTCCTCAGTTTATATTTTTAGTGTAAGCATGGTTTATCACCCAGTATGAAGTAAAGCAACACATATTAGTCCACTATTCAAAAATACATTTAACTGAAGCATTTAACTGAAGTTCTCAAGCTGGGCCAGAGTGCTCCTTTCTTTGGTGATGGTAGTAATCTTTGGTCACGCACCAGATAAACTGAGAGTTTCTAATGTAGGCGACCAGGCTGTGCTGGCACTGCAAAACAAGAAGAACAAGTTGTTCTACCGGTCTTGCCTTTGCCTATGCTACAGATGCTTCTTTTCCCTTGTATGCTTTTGAATAGAAATATGTTCTGTCATTCATGAGTGTAAAAAACATCTGTATGGAGGTTTAGTTCTTTTGGCACTTCTGTTTGCTTGTCTGAATTTGAAAATATGTATCCAGCGACATTAGCTCAAATGCTCCAGGTGCTATAGATATACAAGATTCACTCAAGTTCAGATCTCTCTGATTCAAGTGTGGCATTCCAAACTAGAAAATAAAAACTGGTGGAAGTGCATCTGACACACTTTGAATGCAAGTTAGGAGCTAAAGTGTATCAAGACATTTCAAAGCGCTATAGATGGCTCCAGACCAATCAAGTTTTTACACAAATGTTTGAGAAAGAAAGGGGTAATTCCAGATCCTTGCTCCTTTGTATCACCATTCCAAACATGAGAAAGGGCCAATAATTTTGGCATTGACATAAGTACAAGATCACTACAGAGATGTTGAATTTTTACAACATATTTGTTGATATACCACTGCAGAGGGAAATTACATCATGAATCAAGCTCTCTGCTGCCCCAACACCACCACTGAATCAAGCTTCCAAGCCATAGCTCTTTGGCTGGTGTCGATGGTGGAGGACGACGATGAGATGTCGGCCCCGGCGAGGACATGGCCGCACGGGTAGGCAACCGTGAGCTCCATGGTGGGGGCAAGCATCGGCAGCGAGCTCCATGGCAGATCGATGGTGTGCTCCATGTCGGGGGCGGCGGTCGGCGGCGAGCTCCATGGCGGGTGCGCTCCGTCGGCGGTAAGCTTCATGGTGGGGGCAGGCGTTGGCGACCTTCGCCATGGCGATGACAACGAGATGGCAGCTGGGACCTCGATGGAGGGGGCCGCGGCGGCGAGCCGCGGGTTCAGCGGCGGCGGTCAGTAGAAGACGACTGCGCCCCACCGCCCGCAGTAGGAATCGCGAGTGGGGAGTTTTTCAGCGATTCTGCGTCTGCTTTGAGATCCGGTTCGTGGGAACACATGTCATGAATCAGGTATCGCCGCACGGGAGGGGGGCCTGCGGGTGGCTGCATAGAATTTTCTTCCGCGCGGCACGGGGCTTCATTCATTGCCGCCGCGCCGCGCGCCTGCGCGCTTCCCAATTTTTACTCCGTTCTCTTCGTTTTTTGTTCCTCCCCTTGCTTCTTGCGTGCCTCCCCTGACCAGGATGCGTCGGCGTCGGGGCACCGCCTGCGCCACCCTCGCCCTCGCTCTCGCTCTTCGGTCTCCACATCTTGAATGGCACGTCACCCTCTCTGTCTTAGCGCATTGATGGCAGAGTTTCTGACTGCTACTCTAACGAGAACAATCCACATTATCTTTTTTGTTTATGTGAAGAAGAGAAATGGAGAAGACAAGGAGACTACCTTTTAACCAAGAGGCATAGTGTATAGCGGATTACAAAGGTGAATTGTACCTATTACAAGGGGCAGCTGTGGCCGGCTCGATGCCGGGGGTCGCGACGGCGGTGACGACGACGCAGTTAGAGCTAGCGTTAGGGGAGCGATGGGGAACGAGGAGATAGTCATGACCGCTGCTCGCTCGATCATATTCTCACACGACGCTTTTTTGCCCCTTGTTAATTCGATGTGAAATGACCTGGCTGCCCTCCGTACCTCTGTATTTTCATCGGTACCTATGTACCTTTGTCTTTGTACCTTTCGTTGTGGAGCATCTGACCTGAGGGAATGAATGGCCCATACTATCCACACACATAGTAGAACTTTCCTTAATTTTAAGAGCCAACGTAATAACTAATCCATTTGAGGTTGGGGCGGACCCAGGCCCAGGGCCACCTGGGGCGTGGCCCAATGGCAAGACCCCCCTCTAATTTGGCCACTGGCCTGCCCAACGCCACTCACGCCGCCTTGCCCTAGCCCCGACGCCCCACCCCCAGACCCCACGCCGCTTCGCCCTCGTGGCCTCCTCCTCCCCCACTGGCCGCGGCGACAGCGCCCACCCCAGTGGGAGTAGGTCGCCGCAACGCCGCCCGTGGCCCGCCTCCGGCCGGCCTCCTCCTCCGGTTCCCCTTAGTCCTCAGGTGAGCACTGCTACACATCTAAGAATGGGTGTATTTGCATAATTTGAGCTTGGAATAAAATTTAGGATGGCTCGTTGTTTGTTTTAGAATGGGCGTAGCTCACTGATATAGTATCTCCATAGGTTTAACTTAGAAGGTAGCGGATGAAGAGAATGGCTAAATCATTGCATGGTATGCTATATTGAGAGAGATGTATTTTCGAGCATCGAAGATGGCAAGATATTAAAACATTTTTATGATATGAGAACCCGCAAGATGAAGCTACCTCTTTCTAGTAGTATTTAAAAATGCTTGCTCTAATTTTTGCTTACTATTAACTTGTTTATTTGTCCATATCATGTCGTTAATATTGATTTTTTATTTTAATTTCTAGGTTTGAGATCTACAACTACTATTGATGAAGATATAGGCTTGAAAGAAGTGAATCTGTCTTAAAAAGGAACTATATCATTTTAAATTAGCAAACTTTATTTTAATTTCTTTGTTACTTTTCGATTAGACAAATTGAACTGTGTGATTGAACAAATTTTCATCTTACATTAGTATGAAAATAATTTCTAGTTTGATCTAACAATTAGACTTGCCGGTAGTTGGTCCGGGTCTTATCAAAATCCTGGTTCCGCCACAGGGATTATCTACAAGCTATTTATAGATGGCATATAACTTTCTTATAGCTAGCAGTTGGCTCTACAATTGAAAATGCTCTAAAAGGAAAATTTTCTTTATGCCTAGAGAATCTCGGTACCTATGTTTGCCGGTCTCTATACATTTGGTTCGAGACTAAGAGCATATCTAGGAGAAGCTCTAAATAGCGTTTTAAATTTGCAGCACGTATAGAGTGTCTGGTAGGTGAGGGAATCTTTTAGAGTGTAGTGTAAAGTCTGAAAGGACGTTTACTGCAAAGCTGTAAATTTGCAGCATGGGAATTTGCAGCAGCTTTTAAAGCTGCTGGTAGCTTTGCTCTAAGAAGTGGATCAAGGATTTAACATGTTCAACATCTCTAGGTTAGGTGGGGTCGAGTTAATGCGGTTAACACCATTTAACTCTACCAACCAATGATTAGTTAACCCAGTCAAAGGATGGGATAACCCTCTCTACTAACCCCACTAACCCAACCAAACAATGTAGATTACATGGATTAATTACTAAACACAAAATTTGAATTAAGTTAGGTTAACCTAATCCAGCTAAGGTTAGCTAACCCATTTAATGATCGAGAGTAAGTATTTTCGGAATAATTATATCAAATGATTTACCATATTATTATTAATAATTTCAAATGAACATTGCTATAACTATGAAATATTTCATAATAATACGATGAAATACTATTTTCATAACGTTATCAACAGTAAATGCTATAAAAAATCAAGCTTCTAAATAGCCTGCTATAGCTTTACGATAGCACCGTTGTAGCGTTTTTGGGCCCTAAACATTAAGCGAAGGTCAAAATTTCTGCGAACACAGTTGTGTTCAGTATTCCCTCTATTGTGGTAGTCACTACAGCTCCACTAAGCTATTTTTTAATTATCGTTGAAAATACAATCACTACTTATAATTTACTGCATCCATGGGTTATTTACATTAGAGGATAATGTTATTGATGTAGAAATTAGTAAATGATCATTTCAATTTAATGAATAGGAAGAAGGATAGATTTCAATTCACACATTTTAGATAGTAATTATGGTCTTGTGGAGATAAATTAGACTATAAGTAATTCCAAAGTATCATATTTATTTTCTCATTGAGTTAATCATGGTTAATATTGTTCATATATGTTATATTTTTAACCATAAACCACTAAATAGGATAGCTTCTGTGATACCTCAAGATAGATTTTATAGCATTTTTTGAACTTCTCTGCTAAGCTGTGAAAACTGTTATTTAAACCTTTAAAATCAAATTGAAATATTTAAATAATAAACAAAACAATAGAAAATGTGTGCAGAAAAATTAAAAAATTGAAATGATGTGCTACATCGGGTTACTTGTTAAACGCTCTACTGACATATTTTTAACATGTTAATCATGGTAGTGCGTTAAGAGCACATGATATGCTCATTGTTTTTCTAAAATGTATCTTGAATGTTAACGTACAATTTCTAAGGATAGTGTCACTTACAAAGAAAATGTTCAATTGTGATTGCAAAACTTTTTAAAATTTTTTATGATTTTCTACGTCATTTTTGGAACAACATTGTCTTGGCTAATAACTCTCTCGATGGCCTCAGTCAAGTTATTGTGAGTAGCATACACACTCTTGACAGCTTTAAGCTGACCATCAAGAAAGCATACCTCGAAGCAGAGGCCTAGCTAGGCACTTGTGGCAGGCCCCACTCACGTTATCTCGATGGCCTCTACTAGCCATCAAGATTGACGGATTTAGTCGTTAAGTGGCCTCACGGAGTCACAAGTGGTTCCACTCCCACCTACACTCTGGACAGCGATATGTGGGTCCATCGAAGTGGTATTCTCGATGGCCGACCCATCAAGAATACCTATCTCTCTCGGCATGGCTGGCCTGATAGACTATTGCTGACATACAGGGTCGAGAATAGGTTTTTCTCTATAGTTTTAGGATTTCTCTCAATGGGTTGCTTCTATTATAGTACCAAGATCTCCACTTGTTATGTTAGGGTCTCCTTTTTCAAGTTGGTTACTAAGATCTTTTGGTTTAGCAACGTTTCCCGACAATCTCTGTTTATTTGGGTGGCCTACAAGTCGGGAGAGTACTCAAAATCTTGTTCATACTCCTCACAAGATTGAATATCTGGGAAAGTCTCTCGAAACTCCAACTCTTGAGAGAAAACTTGGTCTCGTCATCTTATCTTATTTGACTTACTCCTATTTGCTTATCTAACTTATTTCTTTAACTTCGAGAGCTTTTTGAGATATATTCGGGTGGGCTTTGTTTGACGTGTGTTTTACAACTTTTAGATAAATTTCCAAGATATAAAAAATGAGCTCAAAAAATAAATTATTTTAAATTAAATAAAGATAAGCAAATAAGTCAAATAAATATAATAAACTGATAAGAATAGACCCTAAGCCTTGTCTTTGGCAGGGTACTCCTTCTGACTGCAACTTGAAGGGGCAAAGCCACTGATGCACTAAAAATATTTTTCGCATGTAGTGTAGGATACACCAATAGGTAAGAGATTATATGGATGTGGGACCAATTTATGCGTGTATGGTATACATGGAGTCATTGAGGTTTGAACAAGAGAATTAATGGTCAAAAAACAATTTGGACATATTAAAAACCTTTGTATACCAAGACATTAAAATATACGAATAAACGTACCAAATCCATGTATATGGTAAATGGATATGCGAACAAGTAGAATTATTGGAGAAAAAAAGAGAATAAAGATGATATAGATTTTTAATGCGTTCAAACAACCAACTAACCAAAAGTAAAAATATGAATTCGGCTGAAAAAATCTATGCCCTATTTTTAAGAAAGAATAAAAAAATGATTCGAATAGCAATCTAAAATAGCATCCGATTACATATCTAGGGCATGTTTGGTTGGCTGCATTTGCCCTAGTCTGACTCATCTTATGGAAGAAATCAATGTTTGGTTGCCTTCTTTTACTGTTCCAGCCAGGCCCATGTGGTGCAAATTCACTTATTCCAGCCAGGCTCAAGTCATACGCAGATATTGGGCGTACCAACTGAGCCATTGTCGGCACCCGATTTACAAGATCGGATTTCACCTGCGTAAACACGTACTAGTCCCAAGGATCATGGCTAGTACACACAGATATACAGAAATGGAACATTGCCAACGATCTATTATTACAAACGGGAACATAGTCCAGTACAAACACATACAACGGCTCGCAGGCCGCAATTCAGAGTACACGGAGATACAGGCCTAATACAATATCTAGAACTTTATCCATCCCACAGGCACGAGGGCTGTAGGAACGCGCAACCCTAGTCTTCATAGTCTTCCCCGAAAAACGCCTCCTCGTCGTAATCTGGGTCCTCCTCCTCGGACGGCGGGCCATACTCGGATGAACCAGCTGTTGAAATTTTGAAAAGCGAGGGGAGAAAAACGAGGGTGAGTACAAATTGTACTCGCAAGTCGGAAAGTATGCAAATGGAGCTTGGTACAAGGAGAGCTTAGGATATTTTGCGGAAATGCATTTAGTAGCCTAGTTTTAGCAAAGCGATTTTAGAAACAGTAAATCTTAACATTTTCTTTGGGCTCTTATCAAACGGTTCTCACCACTTGGCCTCTGTGCCATAGCGAGAACAAAATCCTTTCTTATTTTCTTTTCTCAAAACGGCTAGATCGGTAGGCCGACCCCCAATCCGGAATGTAGCCGGTGGCACCTAACTCAAACGAAATCTTTCTCAAATCCTTTACTCATCTCAAATCCTTTGCTTAAAACCCTTTTCTGAAACTGGTTTTTTAAATGAAGAACTACTATATAATCAGTCCCTTCGCACGCTCATAACCGTGAGCACGACTATCATAACAGTTTTAACTCTGCAGAGTGGGTACGCCTTACCCTCGAGAGGCTACGCACCCAGACGGTGTTTCGCCACAAGACCGTCAACCACGAAGGCCAACAATTGGGCCCGTCCCATACCAGAGCTCGATGTCGTACTGTTATGGCTTAGTTCATAGGATCATAGGATGAGCAGTCCTTAGACTAGGAGAGAGTATATTTTAGCCCAGTTTTCAAAACGGTGCCGCACTGCACCAACCGACAAAAATATCTCTCCCTAGTCGGAAAGTTTTCGGGATAAGAGGAAAATCATTTCCTATTAAGCATCACCCTTGATGTGCTATCTTTAAATCACCCTTTTTTCCAAACATTTCTCAACAACATTCTCCTTTCACACAAATGATTGTATCATTCCGCATAAAAGATTTTAAGCATTTATCCTACCACAACGAGGTATTTAAATATGAGCAATCCATATTCTATTCGGCATGATATTTCTTACATTTTCTATTCGGCATGATATCTAAGTATAGTAAATATGGTGGTTATCATTTTAAAACTAGCATGCATATTTTCAAGTCTAGTAAACGTTTTCTAAATAACCGAAATGGCTTCACAATATGATCGAAGGGGACCTGCCTTGATCGGTTCCGGAGAAAGCGAAGCGGACGTCGTCGATCGGGTCTTCGGGGGTTTGACCTCCTAAACGCGCACACGCACATGCAAAGCAATGCAACACACATAAGCAAAATATTTACTGATTTGCTATTTTAGGAAAAGAGAAAATGCAGCAACCTCTAATGCATTTTTCATTTAAAAGAAATACCATGAAATGGTTCTAGTGCACATGAAATTATGCCAATCCTAAACCATGAATTCCTCTAAGAAAAGCATGCTGCAAGGAAGGCATGGCAACAATTATTTTCTAAAGTCCAAGGACTTGTAAAGTATTTTCTTTTTATTTAAAAGAAATATTATGGCAATTTCTCAAATGCACATGAAATTATAATGCACCTAAATCTATCTATTTAACTAAAAATGGATGCCACATGCATGACATGCATATATATATTTTTCCCAGGGTCAGAAACTATTAAAGCAATTTCATAAATTTTTACATAATTTTTAAAGTGCAGCAACCATTTTTAACTAAAGATTTTAAGCTACTACAAAAAGATTTAACAGGAATTGCAAAAGAATTAAACCAGCAGGCCTCCCGGCGCTGGGCCGGCTTGGCCCCATGGCCCAATAGCTAGCGACGCGGCTTCGGCACCGTGAGGGCGAGGGCACGGTGGCTTGCGAGCTGACCAGTGGGTCCTGCCTGGTCCCACCTGTCGGCAGCATCGCAATGGGTATGTTTGACTCATGTCCTTTGCTCATCTTCCACACTCAATTGCACTGTGCTCATGCCCTCAGCAATGGTTTCACTTTGGACTATGCCATATGCTTCTATGCTCGACTTTGGTGTGGTGTTGCAGGAGAGGAGGGCTAGTGCTGTTGCGGGAGAAGAATGCAGCGGAGGGCTAGCGCTATAGATGGATTTTATGCGATGTGATATGGTAGGTAATTTTGGCGGTGATGGATGAGGATTTCATGGGATAGCATTGATGGGTGATTTTAGTGAAGAGACTTTCTTAGTAGCAGAGATATCCTTCAAAACAGGAAATCATCATCAATCACTAACGGGGTTCATCTGCCATCAGACAAAACTTGTGTGCAAAAGAGGCTGTTCATTCCTCCTGCTTGGTTGGTTGGCCTAGGTGTTTTCACTCTGCGCAGAGTGTGGCAGTGTTTGTTAAAGGACCATATCAAAGATGGATTTCATTTGTTTGGACAAATTGTCCTGTACATAATAACGATCATAGTACCGCAAGGTAGTTTTTGGAATATATGTGAAACAAGCTTTCTTACATTGATTGCATTGCATGCTGACAAGTTGTTCGTGTCTTATAAAATTCCTACTGCTCGCACTACTGGGCCCTTTATATCCATGGTACGTCCTTTAAAGGTCAAATAACCTTTTAATGTTGTCAGGACTATTTGGATTCATCTTCATCTTGTTCTATTATAAGAACAATTTATTGGAAAAGGAAAATGAGAAAGAGTTGCTATTATGCTCTTGCATCTCTCGTTGATGTAGCATTGTGGTTACATTGTAGTAATCATTCAACCAACTTTTCTTCTGGCACCAACTTAACATTCCCGTGAATAATATGTACTCAGTCAAATAGTTTTGATTATAATTCTTTTAAACATTTTTTTTTGATAATGTGGTATGCTGAAATATGCTCTTCCGTTTCTTTGCTTAATGCAGCTCATGAAGATTTAGCTAACAAGATATGATCAGGCAAACTAGAAACTTCATAGGATACATGAATTTTTAAAAAACTGAATATTGCAACTAGCTCTCCATTGATTTAGGATTACAAAACAGAAGATGAGAATAGAAAGGAGAGAAAACAAGCATGGATGGGGCAATCATCAAATCTGTTCATCATGCCTCTCACCACTATTCCTTTTCATGGCGAGTTTTGTTTTGTTTAGCTCTCCATTGACTTGAGGTTTCACATTTCATGGTCCTCAAGATTCAGTAACCAGCCATACGATCTAGATTCACACTTCGTGGTCAGGTCCTCAATATTCTTGGAGTTCGTTAAAATCTCACCTAGAGGACCACCTTGAGGCATCTCCCAAGAGCTTGAGATGCAATCCTCATGCACATGTGTTGCGATAGATGTAGGGCAGCTGAGGCGGGGGCATTCCAAGGAGGAATCAAAAGTTGATGAAACTGGTATGGGGTTGGAAGCTTGATTCTTCTGAGACTCGACCTTCTCATTCTTAGGCAGGCAAAAATTTTGAAGGACTGATTGGAGGCATTCACGATCATGCAGCTGTTTACAAGGATTGTTCTTCTGGCTTCTGCTTTCCCACTGCTTCAATATTGTATTTGAGGAGATCGATTCACTATCTACTGCAGGACTGAAATTATCCAGTTTGTTCTGCTGCTTCAGTTGAGAGAGCAAGGACAACGTGGGTTGCCGATTCGTACAATTTTGCGGTGGAACATTGTTGCCTTCTGCAGGTTTGTTTGCTTTCTCTTTGCCTGACATTGTCCTGCAGATGTGCACAAGTATTCAAATGGATCAGTAAATCCTACCCCATTAATATGTGATGCACAAATGACATAAAAGGATTATTGTGATCCAATCTATAATCCCGAAATAGTTATGCTTCCTATGAGAACATCAGCTTCAGGAGATATTACCTGTTTAGACTATCAGTCCAATAGTTGACACTGCTTGGCCTTAATTCATCAACTTTCGCTTTCTTGAAGCTACCCTGTGAGACAGGAGATGACAATGAGCCAACAGCAGGAGTTTCCTTTGCAGTCTTTCTAGTTTGGTTTTCCACAGGCTTTCTTGAACGGTGGCGATTTCTGTTGATGTGCCGCTCACAATACTTGTGGTCGGCCATTGCTTCCTTTGAACATCGCCATTTCTTGCCATCTGTTCGACGGCATCTTCCAGGTTCTGGGTCAGAATCTGCACTTGTGAAGCCTTGATATAGAGGCCTCCAATTCACTACATTATACAGGAAGTATGTCATGTTTTGCTTTGCATATAAATCTGCTCTCCATTATGTTGGCTTGTGTAGTGAATTTCTAAACTGATGGAACTATATAGCTGAGACAGCTTATACGCAGCACTTTTGTTCAACATTTGCTGATTTATTCTGGTCTACAAATTCCAGTCTGTGGAAACATATAAAGACACATATGCACTTTCATGGCATACATGTTAAAACTTTATGATCTGTACTATCTCCATTTCTCACACGTTTATTCTAAGATGTTTTTATGCATGCGCAGTTATACATGTAAACATGCTATATTTTCTACCTCGGTTCATAAAAATGTCATTTTTTTGCTTTAATACTTACTTCTATTGGACGATGATCTGAAGCTTTTGCTGATTGAAATGAGCAGGCTGGAAGGTATAGGAGCCTTTGCATTGAGATACTTGTATATGAGAGCCTGATGCTCCAGTTCCATCCACTGTGAGGGAGTGAAAGGCCTCTTGGTCCTAGAGAATAAGAACATCTGCTCATTTGGTCTTCCAAAATCCATACCTGGGTAAAACAAGAAAAATATTTAGTCTGATTCTCCAAGAAGTTACAACCATATCTTGTAATATGCATGGTTCAGGAATTGAACAAGACAAAAGTGTAAAGTTAAAAAGCA
The DNA here is from genome assembly GCA_005191435.1 of Raddia distichophylla. Classification (NCBI taxonomy): domain Eukaryota; kingdom Viridiplantae; phylum Streptophyta; class Magnoliopsida; order Poales; family Poaceae; genus Raddia; species Raddia distichophylla. The sequence goes on from SPJY01000232.1 coordinate 444,763, forward strand.
ATGAAATGGTAGCAGCCTTGGCTGGGGAGGGGGGGACCCAGTGAAGGGTAGAGGTGTGCAAATCCCCATGCCTAGTTCTATAGCATTCATGAGACCCCATCAAGTTCCATAAATGCATCACTCGAGCTTTTTTTTTTACTTCCCCTTTTATTTTGAACATAGGAACAGAGAATGTTGTCTATCATGTGCTGCAGTGGACATATCAAAGGCCATGAAATATTGTCTATTCTTCTACCACAAACATATGGGGGGAAAGGCAAGCAAGAGAACCAAGAGGCATTGAGGGCAAACGATGTGCTGGAGCCATCCAAACCTGAGGACAATGTGTGAGCAGCCTTGGAGAATCTGAGCATCTTCTGTTCATCAAGGAAGGGGGAAGGGTAGGAAGCAGCTTGGGTGAAGTCGGACCTCTTTATGAGATTCAGATCATTCTCCTTGGGGGATGGGACTGTGAAGCCTTGCAAGCCCAGCACCTCTCCAAGCTCCATGGCAGCAGAGAACTCAGCAAACATTTGGGGTGGAGGTGAGGGGAGAGCATAGGAGTGGGGATGAGGTGGTGAGCATTGCTGGGGGACACTGGTTGATGAAGGGAGGGGGGAGAGAGAGAAGAGGCGATGTTTGGGAGGCAGGAAGTGTGGCTCTTTGGGAGACTAGGGGTGGCCCTTAAATAGCAGGGGCCCTTTCATTCTTTTAGCCTTTGTTTTTCTTTGCCGAGTTTTCTGAGCTCAATACGTTTATACACCGTTAAATACTGGTTGGCCCTACTCTTTGAAATGTGCTACTGGTTTGTGGCCAACCATGTCTATTGATAAGTGTGGAACGAATCATGTTGCAGTACTTGTCTCAACCCTAGGAAAAGGGTTTGTTGTACTGTTCCACAATGGCTGGCTTTTGTAGGGAAATTTCAATCGGAGTAATTACTCGTGGGCTAGAGCAGATCCATAACTACAAGGCGGTACGTACACATTTAATTTCTGTGTAAGTACACCAGTAAGTATCCATTGTATTCTTGCAAGTGAATGTTTTGCTGAACAGATGACAGCTTTATACGATAGGGCTGCTAGATTTGAAATAGAATCGAGCCGTGCTTCAAAATTTTATTGTAAAGGCATTTTTCTACACAACATTTTAAAGTTTTTTTCACCTGAAAAGAAAACCATGTGATGCTAAGGAAATACCTCTATTTTGATTAATAGATGGCTGTTCTTATACTCTTTGCTAAAAAAAACTATTGTGCATGATATTTTGCGAGACCAGCCGAAATTTTTTTTAACGTTCATTATTTACTTATCTAACCATCATGCTTGCTATTATCTATTTAGATGGATATAAGTACGTTTGGACCATGCATATTTGTCCGTTGAAAAAGTAAGACCTTACAATGCAAAGTGTTTAGAGAGAGGTGTTAGTAAAATTCTGGTTTATTTGGCCACGTAGGATTCACGGTGCTAAAAGGAAAGGAAGATGTTTAAGTTAGCACCAACGCCTAGATGATGCTTGCACCGATTATTTTTTTCAATTTTTTGGATATCTAAATCACCTGAAAGCTTTCTTGCATTGAGAAATGAACGTTTTATTTAGACGTTTGACAATGCTATCTTTTTTTTTGATACTTGCATTGCACGTGGCCTAAAGCATAAAAAAGCATTCTTATATGGCATAAAATATATTTAAAAACTCTATGTATAACAAGAAAGCAATGTTAGAGCATTGCTCAACTATCGAAGATACTCGACAGAAGTAGCTATCCTATCCAACAGTCTCTCTTCTTAAAAAAAGATATAGGGATTACATAAAGAACATCTGACTTTTATATTTATAGGGTCTCAGTGACGCTATTGTTAGTCTTGTAGGTAGTACTTAAGAAAGGTATAAAGATTACATAAAGAACATCTGATCTTTATATTTACAGGATCTCGGCGACGCTAGCTGTTATTAGCCTTGGAGGTCGTACTCCCGAGAGGACGGCAAGGCAACATGGTGATCGGATGAGTAAATCCAGGGGCATTTGGGCATGCGCGAGGGCTCGCGGTGCTGGCGGATGGGGGTCACGCGGGCACGGCGTGGCTGATGGCTCACGCGAACTGGGTGCCTGCACTGCATCTGCCAACCACAACCACAACCACCACCAGGGCCGAGGAGGAGGAGAGGGCAGGAGGAGGAGGGGGAGCAAATAGCAAAGTACGGCGGGAGCAGGCGGTGGCCCGCGCTTAGGCTCAGGCTCAGGGCTGAGGCACCGCCTCTACATCTGCGTCTGCATGCGCGCGCGGTCCACAAGGTTGAGGTGACGCTTTTCAAGCGCAGCGCGGCGCGGGGCTTCATTCATTGCTGCCGCGCCGCGCGCCCGCGCGCTCCCCAATTTTTACTCCGTTCTCTTCGTTTTCGTTCCTCCCCTTGCTTCTTGCGTGCCTCCCCTGACTAGGACGCGTCGGTGCCGGGGCACCGCCTGCGCCACCCTCGCCCTCGCGCTTGCTCTCCGGTCTCCACGTCTCAAATGCCACATCACCCGCCCTTTGTCTTAGCGCATTGACGGCAGAGTTTCTGACTGCTACTCTAATGAGAACAATCCACCTTATCTTTTTTGTTACATGGAGAACAGAAACGAAGAAGACATGAAGACTACCTTTTAACCAAGAGGCACGGTCTATAGCGGATTACAAGGTATATTGTACCTATTACATATAAGGACATATTAATTTTAATAGCCAATGCTATAACTAATCCATTTGAGGTAGGGACAGACCCAGGGCCAGGGCCACCTAGGCCATGGCCCAATAGCAAGACCCCCCCTCTAATTTGGCCACAGGCCAGCCCAATGCCCCCCACGTCGCCTCGCCCCAGCCCTGACGCCCTCATCCCCAGACCCCACACCGCCTCGCCCTCGTGGCTTCGCCCTCGCCCAGTCGCCTCGACGCGATGCCCCGTCGGCCCTCGCTTCGGCCGGCTGCGGCCGCACGCCCCTGGCCCGACCCTCGGCACCAGCCACCTCGCCCCAGCCTCCTCCTTCATCTAGTCCTCAGGTTTGCCCCGGCCTCCTCCTCCCCCACTGGTCGCGGCGGCAGCGCCCACCCCAGTGGGAGCAGGTCGCCGCAACGCCACCCGTGGCCCGCCGCCGCCTCGGGCCTCCTCCTCCGATTCTCCTCAGTCCTCAGGTGAGCACTGCTGCAGATCTGAGAATGGGTGTATTTGCATAATTTGGGCTTGGAATAAAATTTAGGATGGCTCGTTGTTTGTTTTAGAATGGGCGTAGCTCATTGATATAGTGACATGTGTATCTCCATAGGTTTAACTTAAAAGATAGAGGATGAAGAGAATGAATAAATCATCGCATGGCATGCTATATTGAGATAGATGTATTTTCGAGCATCGAAGATAGCAAGATATTAAAACATTTTTAAGATATGAGAACCAGCAAGATGAAGCTACCACTTTTCAGTGGTATTTAAAAATGCTTGCGCTAATTTTTGCTTACTATTAACTTGTTTATTTGTCTATTTCATGTCATTAATATTGATTTTTTATTTTAATTTTTAGGTTTGAGATCTACAACTACTATTGATGAAGATTTAGGCTTGAAAGAAGTGAATATGTCTTAAAAAGGAACTATATCATTTTAAATTAGCAAACTTTATTTTATTTTCTTTGTTACTTTTCGATTAGACAAATTGAGCTATGTGATTGAACAAATTTTCATCTTACATTAGTATGAACTTAATTTCTAGTTTGATCTAACAATTAGACTTGCTGGTAGTTGGCCCGGGTCTTATCAATATCCTGGGTCCGCCACTGATTGGAGGGATTATCTACAACTTATTTATAGATGGTATAGAACTTTCTTATAGCTAGCAGTTGGCTATGCAATTGAAAATGCTTTAAAAGGAAAATTTTCTTTATACCTAGAGAATCTCGGTACCTATGTTTGCCGGTCTCCATATGTTTGGTTCGAGATTAAGAAGTGGATCAAGGATTTAACCTGTTTAACATCTCTAGGTTACGTGGGATCGAGTTAATGCGGTTAACGCCATTTGACTCTACCAACGTATGATTAGTTAACCCAGTCAAACTACGATTAGTTAACCCAGTCAAAGGATGGGATAACTTAGTCCCTCTCTACTAACCCCACTAACCCAACCAAACAATATAGATTACGTGGATTAATTACTAAACATAAAATTTGGATTAAGTTAGGTTAACCTAATCCAGTTAAGTTAAGGTTAGCTAACCCATTTAACGATGGAGAGTAAGTATTTCCGAAATAATCATATCAAATGATTTACCATATTACTATTAATAATTTCATATGAACATTGCTATAACTATGAAATAATTCATAATACTACGATGAAATACTATTTTCATAACATTATCAACAGTAAATGCTATAAAAAAAATCAAGCTTCTAAATAGCCTGCTATAGCTTTACGATAGCACCGTTGTAGCGTTTTTGGGCCCTAAACATTAAGCGAAGGTCAAAATTTCTGCGAACACAGTTGTGTTCAGTATTCCCTCTATTGTGGTAGTCACTACAGCTCCACTAAGCTATTTTTTAATTATCGTTGAAAATACAATCACTACTTATAATTTACTGCATCCATGGGTTATTTACATTAGAAGATAATGTTATTGATGTAGAAATTAGTAAATGATCATTTCAATTTAATGAATAGGAAGAAGGATAGATTTCAATTCACTCATTTTAGATAGTAATTATGGTCTTGTGGAGATAAATTAGACTATAAGTAATGCCAAAGTATCATATTTATTTTCTCATTGAGTTAATCATGGTTAATATTGTTCATATATGTTATATTTTTAACCATAAACCACTAAATAGGATAGCTTCTGTGATACCTCAAGATAGATTTTATAGCATTTTTTGAACTTCTCTGCTAAGCTGTGAAAACTGTTATTTAAACCTTTAAAATCAAATTGAAATATTTAAATAATAAACAAAACAATAGAAAATGTGTGCAGAAAAATTAAAAAATTGAAATGATGTGCTACATCGGGTTACTTGTTAAACGCTCTACTGACATATTTTTAACATGTTAATCATGGTAGTGCGTTAAGAGCACATGATATGCTCATTGTTTTTCTAAAATGTATCTTGAATGTTAACGTACAATTTCTAAGGATAGTGTCACTTACAAAGAAAATGTTCAATTGTGATTGCAAAACTTTTTAAAATTTTTTATGATTTTCTACGTCATTTTTGGAACAACATTGTCTTGGCTAATAACTCTCTCGATGGCCTCAGTCAAGTTATTGTGAGTAGCATACACACTCTTGACAGCTTTAAGCTGACCATCAAGAAAGCATACCTCGAAGCAGAGGCCTAGCTAGGCACTTGTGGCAGGCCCCACTCACGTTATCTCGATGGCCTCTACTAGCCATCAAGATTGACGGATTTAGTCGTTAAGTGGCCTCACGGAGTCACAAGTGGTTCCACTCCCACCTACACTCTGGACAGCGATATGTGGGTCCATCGAAGTGGTATTCTCGATGGCCGACCCATCAAGAATACCTATCTCTCTCGGCATGGCTGGCCTGATAGACTATTGCTGACATACAGGGTCGAGAATAGGTTTTTCTCTATAGTTTTAGGATTTCTCTCAATGGGTTGCTTCTATTATAGTACCAAGATCTCCACTTGTTATGTTAGGGTCTCCTTTTTCAAGTTGGTTACTAAGATCTTTTGGTTTAGCAACGTTTCCCGACAATCTCTGTTTATTTGGGTGGCCTACAAGTCGGGAGAGTACTCAAAATCTTGTTCATACTCCTCACAAGATTGAATATCTGGGAAAGTCTCTCGAAACTCCAACTCTTGAGAGAAAACTTGGTCTCGTCATCTTATCTTATTTGACTTACTCCTATTTGCTTATCTAACTTATTTCTTTAACTTCGAGAGCTTTTTGAGATATATTCGGGTGGGCTTTGTTTGACGTGTGTTTTACAACTTTTAGATAAATTTCCAAGATATAAAAAATGAGCTCAAAAAATAAATTATTTTAAATTAAATAAAGATAAGCAAATAAGTCAAATAAATATAATAAACTGATAAGAATAGACCCTAAGCCTTGTCTTTGGCAGGGTACTCCTTCTGACTGCAACTTGAAGGGGCAAAGCCACTGATGCACTAAAAATATTTTTCGCATGTAGTGTAGGATACACCAATAGGTAAGAGATTATATGGATGTGGGACCAATTTATGCGTGTATGGTATACATGGAGTCATTGAGGTTTGAACAAGAGAATTAATGGTCAAAAAACAATTTGGACATATTAAAAACCTTTGTATACCAAGACATTAAAATATACGAATAAACGTACCAAATCCATGTATATGGTAAATGGATATGCGAACAAGTAGAATTATTGGAGAAAAAAAGAGAATAAAGATGATATAGATTTTTAATGCGTTCAAACAACCAACTAACCAAAAGTAAAAATATGAATTCGGCTGAAAAAATCTATGCCCTATTTTTAAGAAAGAATAAAAAAATGATTCGAATAGCAATCTAAAATAGCATCCGATTACATATCTAGGGCATGTTTGGTTGGCTGCATTTGCCCTAGTCTGACTCATCTTATGGAAGAAATCAATGTTTGGTTGCCTTCTTTTACTGTTCCAGCCAGGCCCATGTGGTGCAAATTCACTTATTCCAGCCAGGCTCAAGTCATACGCAGATATTGGGCGTACCAACTGAGCCATTGTCGGCACCCGATTTACAAGATCGGATTTCACCTGCGTAAACACGTACTAGTCCCAAGGATCATGGCTAGTACACACAGATATACAGAAATGGAACATTGCCAACGATCTATTATTACAAACGGGAACATAGTCCAGTACAAACACATACAACGGCTCGCAGGCCGCAATTCAGAGTACACGGAGATACAGGCCTAATACAATATCTAGAACTTTATCCATCCCACAGGCACGAGGGCTGTAGGAACGCGCAACCCTAGTCTTCATAGTCTTCCCCGAAAAACGCCTCCTCGTCGTAATCTGGGTCCTCCTCCTCGGACGGCGGGCCATACTCGGATGAACCAGCTGTTGAAATTTTGAAAAGCGAGGGGAGAAAAACGAGGGTGAGTACAAATTGTACTCGCAAGTCGGAAAGTATGCAAATGGAGCTTGGTACAAGGAGAGCTTAGGATATTTTGCGGAAATGCATTTAGTAGCCTAGTTTTAGCAAAGCGATTTTAGAAACAGTAAATCTTAACATTTTCTTTGGGCTCTTATCAAACGGTTCTCACCACTTGGCCTCTGTGCCATAGCGAGAACAAAATCCTTTCTTATTTTCTTTTCTCAAAACGGCTAGATCGGTAGGCCGACCCCCAATCCGGAATGTAGCCGGTGGCACCTAACTCAAACGAAATCTTTCTCAAATCCTTTACTCATCTCAAATCCTTTGCTTAAAACCCTTTTCTGAAACTGGTTTTTTAAATGAAGAACTACTATATAATCAGTCCCTTCGCACGCTCATAACCGTGAGCACGACTATCATAACAGTTTTAACTCTGCAGAGTGGGTACGCCTTACCCTCGAGAGGCTACGCACCCAGACGGTGTTTCGCCACAAGACCGTCAACCACGAAGGCCAACAATTGGGCCCGTCCCATACCAGAGCTCGATGTCGTACTGTTATGGCTTAGTTCATAGGATCATAGGATGAGCAGTCCTTAGACTAGGAGAGAGTATATTTTAGCCCAGTTTTCAAAACGGTGCCGCACTGCACCAACCGACAAAAATATCTCTCCCTAGTCGGAAAGTTTTCGGGATAAGAGGAAAATCATTTCCTATTAAGCATCACCCTTGATGTGCTATCTTTAAATCACCCTTTTTTCCAAACATTTCTCAACAACATTCTCCTTTCACACAAATGATTGTATCATTCCGCATAAAAGATTTTAAGCATTTATCCTACCACAACGAGGTATTTAAATATGAGCAATCCATATTCTATTCGGCATGATATTTCTTACATTTTCTATTCGGCATGATATCTAAGTATAGTAAATATGGTGGTTATCATTTTAAAACTAGCATGCATATTTTCAAGTCTAGTAAACGTTTTCTAAATAACCGAAATGGCTTCACAATATGATCGAAGGGGACCTGCCTTGATCGGTTCCGGAGAAAGCGAAGCGGACGTCGTCGATCGGGTCTTCGGGGGTTTGACCTCCTAAACGCGCACACGCACATGCAAAGCAATGCAACACACATAAGCAAAATATTTACTGATTTGCTATTTTAGGAAAAGAGAAAATGCAGCAACCTCTAATGCATTTTTCATTTAAAAGAAATACCATGAAATGGTTCTAGTGCACATGAAATTATGCCAATCCTAAACCATGAATTCCTCTAAGAAAAGCATGCTGCAAGGAAGGCATGGCAACAATTATTTTCTAAAGTCCAAGGACTTGTAAAGTATTTTCTTTTTATTTAAAAGAAATATTATGGCAATTTCTCAAATGCACATGAAATTATAATGCACCTAAATCTATCTATTTAACTAAAAATGGATGCCACATGCATGACATGCATATATATATTTTTCCCAGGGTCAGAAACTATTAAAGCAATTTCATAAATTTTTACATAATTTTTAAAGTGCAGCAACCATTTTTAACTAAAGATTTTAAGCTACTACAAAAAGATTTAACAGGAATTGCAAAAGAATTAAACCAGCAGGCCTCCCGGCGCTGGGCCGGCTTGGCCCCATGGCCCAATAGCTAGCGACGCGGCTTCGGCACCGTGAGGGCGAGGGCACGGTGGCTTGCGAGCTGACCAGTGGGTCCTGCCTGGTCCCACCTGTCGGCAGCATCGCAATGGCAAAGGGGAAAACACGGGAGACTCCTCATCGGCGGCGACAAGGGCCACGCCGGCGATGATTCCGACCACCAGGGATCGATTCGCCGGCGGGAGAGGCAGTGTGGTGCAAGGCGAGCTTAATGGGGGTCTTGGTTTTGCTGGGGATCAAGCAACTCGGCTGCGCGACGGGCACCGGCAGCAGCATCCTAGCCGGACCGCGACGCGGTCGATACGGTGGCGGCGATCCATGGCCTTGGCGCGCGCGGGCAACGCAGGAGGGTAAGAAAGCTACCTCCGGTGCCGAAGAAACCGAGGACGTAGCAGGGCGACGGGACCATGGCGGCGGCGATGGTGTGGGCTCCGAGAACGCACGGACCACGCAGCTCCAATCCCTCGGGCGCGAACTCCTCCGCAACGATCTGCAGACCACGCCAGAGTGAGGATGAAGCAAAAGAGTGGGAGTGAAGAGAGGAAACATCGGCGGAGCGGGCAGGACAATGCACCGGCTCGGGTGAACACTCGCCGCGGTGGCGCAAAGCAAGAGCAGAGGGGGTAGCATTACCCCTCTTATAGGCACGCGGCGCTCGGGGGTTCTTTGACGCGACGCGCATAGCTTGGCAACCCGTCAGCGTGAATCCCGGCCGGTGGCGTGAAGAGGAGCTCGGTGGCGTCACGAGCGTGAGACCGGTGACGAGACAGAAGGGACAGAGAGAAGAGGGGGGGTCCGGGAAGAAGGTAGGGGCAACGACCTCGTCGGGGAACGAGCCATCGAGGCCCCGGGAAAGAGGACGAGGAGCGGCGGCGAGACGAGCACGGGCGCGAACAGAGGAAGGAGGAACAGGGGAGAAGAAAGAGGATGAGACGCTGACAGCGCGGGCCCTACCTGTCGGCGGCACTGCGCCCGCGGGCGCAAAGGAGGAGGCTGTGGCCGAATGGGCCGGCACGGCTTGGCGGCCCAGCTGCGGAAGGGAGGTAGCGGCGGAAGGGAAAAGGAGAAAGGGAGAAGTGGGCCGGAGTGGCTGCGGCCCAACCCGAGAGGAAGGAGGGGATGCGGGGAAAGGGAAGAGGGAAAAAAGGAGTGGGCCAACTCGGGCCGAGAGTGATTAAAACCTTTTTTGTTTTTCCCTTTGAAATTTATTTTGGAATGAACTTTTGAATACACCATATTTTGGTGAAATACCTTAGCTTTTAGAAAATAACCAATCCAGATTAAATTAATAATTTTAAGGCTAAAAAATTTTAGGATTTGGCTTTAATGAAATATTGCATTAACAATTTACTAAACTTGCCAAAGTATTTTTACTTAGAAAATTTTAGATGCACAAGTTCAATTAAAGGATGATGCATGCGATGATGGAGATGCCATGATGCAACATATAATAAAGGGTTTTTAGCGTATATGCCATTATTGGATTTTCGCAAACCAGAATTGCCATTACTAAACGGGGTCGACCCCAAATGCCATTTAAGCTTGTTTCGCATTCCAAATATGCCATTATGGCCATCTGCTCACATATCTGGCAATAATACGCAGGCTAATACGGTACACATACGGTGGGCCCTACATGTCAGGTCGCAGCCCTCCCCTTCTGACGCGTGGGTCCCATTTGTCATACTCTCCATCTCCTTCTTCCTCCATCCTCTTCCCTCTCTTCTCCCCCATCTCTCCGGCGGCGAGCTCCGGCGGGCGGCGAGCTCCGGCGAGCGGCGGCGGCGGAGCTCGGGCTGCTGCGGACCTCGGGCGGCGGCGGAGCTCGCGCGGGGGAGGTGCTCGGCGGCGGAGGAGCTCGTGCGGCGGGCGGCGGCCGGAGTTGGGGAGGGAGAAGCTCGCCAGGAGCTCGTGGGGGAGGAGGAGGCGGCCCGCGCTTCGCCCGTGGATCTCGGCCCCATGGATCTCCGGCCCCGTGGAGCTCGGCCCCGTGGAGCTCCGCGCCCCATGGATCTCGGCCCCGTGGAGCTCCGCGCCAGCCCGCCGCCGGAGTTAGGGGAGGAGGCGGCCCGCGCCGCCGCCGGAGCTCGGCCCGCCGCCGCCCTTCGCCCAGTGGATCTCAGCCCCGTGGAGCTCCGCGCCAGCCCGCCGCCAGAGTTGGGGGAGGAGGCGGCGCCGTCGAGGTGGTCGCCGGAGTTGGGGGAGGTGGCCCCGCCGTGGAGCATGCCGGCTGAGGGTTGAAGAGAGAGAGAGAGAGAGAAACGGGGGAGAAGAGAGAGAGAGAGTGAGGAGGTCTGAGGAAGAAGAAGTGGGAGGGCTGCGACCTGACATGTAGGGCCCACCGTATGTGTACCGTATTAGCCTGCGTATTATTGCCAGATATGTGAGCAGATGGCCATAATGGCATATTTGGAATGCGAAACAAGCTTAAATGGCATTTGGGATCGACCCCGTTTAGTAATGGCAATTCTGGTTTGCGAAAATTCAATAATGGCAGATACGCTAAAAACCCTATAATAAATGATTTAACATTTTTAAATCATGCGTTTTAAGGAATTATTAATAAATTATTAATGTATCAAATTGGGTTTAAAAATTTGGGATGTTACAGCCTTGCTAGCTCATGCAATCTCTCTCCTCCTCTTTGCGCACGTTCTCTCTCTCTCTCACTCCGATGACACCCCAAAAATAGGCAGCGACGGTTCAGCGAGGTCGGCGGCGAATCCAGGTGGTGGAGGGCTCGACACCGGCGAATCGGCGCGGCAGCGACCTCAACAACGAGCTCGGGCATGGCGCGAATCAGCAACGGTGAGCTCGGGCGCGACGCGAATCAGGGACGGTGAGCTCGGGCATGGCGCGAATCAGCGATGGTGAGCTTGGGCGCGGGGCGAATCGGGTAGGGTGATCTCGGGCGCGGCACGAATCGGGTACGGTGATCTCGGGCGCGGCGCGAATCGGCGACGGCGAGGACGAGTGCACCGAGAATCGGCAGCAGCGAGCTCAGATCTAGCCTCGAGGAGCTCCGGCAATGGCGAGGTCGGGGATGACGAGCTCGGGGTGGCGGGATTTGGGGACGTCGATTCCACCGGCGGCGAGTGCAGAAGACGGTGCTGCCCACGACCAAACACTGGGTCTGGGCGGCTGAGCTCAGCTAGTGCGGGGAAACCAAACACCATGCCCTGCACAAGCTTGACCTAGCCGCGCTGAGCTGATTGGGGCAAGCATTGATGGATGAGCGGAGAAATGAACTAAACACGTCCCTAGTGTATAGACTGAGACGAGGAGGATCTAATAAGAAGAGATGATATGCATGCAACGACAAACATACGCTACCCACGCATCACATCGAAGTTGGATTGGATAGGGTCGCTCAACATTTCCCACATATTCATATTCATATACATACGTACGGAGATACGAGGCAGGCCGATCGAGTTGTCGCGCGCGCGGGGGAGAGAGAATACAAAGGTATCGGAGGGTGGCCCATGTGTGAGATACGCGCGACGACGAATGTTTTTTCTTGGGAGGGAGTAACTACTGGGCTGCATGCGTGGGGCCCTGGCTAGCTCCTCTTACTCTACATGATGATATATATAGGCAGACTGGCAGAGACACACACGATGCTGCTGCCGCCTCTGCCGCCGACTCGTGGGCCACACACAAGCTCAGGCACAGCACGCACATACACATATTGGTAACTGGTGTGCGCACTGTGAACTGTCAACGCACAGCGCCCGTCCTATCTCCCTTCTCCCTAACACGGCGCGCATTTAGGATCGCCGATCCCGTGGGGCACACATCGATCACCTGCGTATATGCTCCCTCCCTCATCTCTGTCCGGTGCTCTCTCCGTTTCAAAGTACAAGATGATTAGCATGGCACTTTGATTATTAATTTCTTTCACAATATATTATTAATAACTATAAAATTAATATTATATGAAAGTAATTTTAAATACAAATTTAACTATATACCAACGGCACATATAACACTAAACATGTATGTTTTTTTTAATTTAATTATGCATAATGCCTGCATGTTTGTGTGTAGAAGGACAGACAGGGGGATGGGAGGGAGAGATTCGAGGGAAGCATGCACGGCACGTCTGGATACCCCGGGCCCCCTTTTATTGGGTTTTTAACCTGGCCCAAGCTAGGCCTGGCCGGTACACGCACTGACGCACGTACGTACTTAGGTACAGGGCGTGCCTGCATGCATGAGACCTAGCTAGTACGTACGTATTGTACGTGTACAGAGCCATCAATGCCACTTGGTTTTTCATGTGCCATGGAGCAGGTAGCCAGGTAGTCATGCGTATTGTACGTGCGTGCGCGCGTACTTGCCCGTGAGCTTCAATTTCGACGTACAGGATCGTGTCTTGATCGATCGATCGCTGTAGAGATGGGCGTCCTCATCAACGGCCGATGCCGATGCGCGTGTGTCCGTGGTTTCGATTGGCTTATATATATTCGATACACAGCTCCAACGTACTGCTCCTTTTCAATACTAGAGCAGCTGGGGCCTGGGACTACTGGGACTAGGGCACCGGGCCGTACCTGCCAACTGTGTTAATTTGTAAGCGTATTTGGGCACAACGTCTTTGAGTAGTGGCTTTGCAAACTCCACTGGTAATAAAAACTGGATTTCAGAAATTTTCATCTCGTGACTTCCAAATTTTTTTAGAAGATAGTAATGTTTTAAAAGCCAAAGCGTTTGAAAATGTGATAGAACATTGATCGAGACAAAAATATTGCGCAGAACTTGCTTAAAAACGACTTGATTGTCAGGGGTGGAAACAAGCCGTGGTGGCTTGGCTCGGTGGCTGTCATGAGCTCAACAAGTGGCTAGTTCCCAGGTGATGACTCGCGAGCAGCTCGTTGGCTCGCCGAGCCTAACCACAACAGAAGATGAAAAGAGAGATTACTGGCCGGCCTAAGTAATTAATAGAGAGAGACCCATGTTCATATTAATTCATATTTTTCATATATCTCCACTGTAAAAATATTTAATACTGCATTAAAACATTAATCACGCCATTTGTATATATTCTTAATATAAATGATATATTATTGCACCGGCCTACCAGGCTCGTTGGGCTCACCAAAAAAACACTCTGCTCGGCCTCGTTCTCGAGTAGCAGGCCGCGAGATTTCTCTTAGCATTAGAGCATTCCTAGAAAAAACCATAAAACAAAGTGTGTGAGTGTGTGCTAAGGAAAAAAGAAATCTTTCCGAGAGTGTAATGTGAAAAAGAACTAGAGGAATGGATAAAGCGTGAAGTAAATAATGTTATCAAACATGTATATATTTAGAGTTTCGTATGAAAATTACTCTTTCGGATTGACGCCTCGTTCCTGAAATGCATGCCGTACGTGTGTACAAAGCCCGCCCGGTTAATGTTGTGTACCGTGCACGTACGTACGTACGTATGCATGAAATTTAGGGGTGGGGGGAGTAAATGCGCGTCACGTTGCGCTGCTCCCCGGCGACGGGGTTGCGCTCGCGCCTGTCCGTTACGGCCGCAGCAGCATGCAGCGTGCGCCAAGTGAGTTGAACCGCGCAACCGCCGGAAACCTCGTGGACTCGTGGTCCAATTGATTTATGTCTCCGTGAACGCTTCGTGTTCCCTGGGAAGGAAGGAGAGAGGGAGCTAGCACACACGGGACTCTAGCCATGTACTTTGCCTCTTTGATAGGAACATCTTCTTCTTCTTCTCCTTCTTCTTCTTCTTCTTCTTGCACGAACAAAAGTGATCACAGAAGAAGGCACACTCCAACAAAAACGGTACATATATATGTGTGGCCATATCTGTGTGTATGTTGGTTTATGTAGAACCAACATAGGGGTATGTGGAAGTTAATTAGGAGAAGTCTATCTTTATTGATTTTGAAGAAAAAGAGATGAAGATGGATAGTAATATTATTTGAACTTCTTTTTTTAAAAAAATATTAACAGATATCTTGTTTTAGCACTCTTGTTTTATCACGTTTTAAATAGAAATTTAACTATATACCAACGGCACATATAACACTAAACATGTATGTTTTTTTTAATTTAATTATGCATAATGCCTGCATGTTTGTGTGTAGAAGGACAGACAGGGGGATGGGAGGGAGAGATTCGAGGGAAGCATGCACGGCACGTCTGGATACCCCGGGCCCCCTTTTATTGGGTTTTTAACCTGGCCCAAGCTAGGCCTGGCCGGTACACGCACTGACGCACGTACGTACTTAGGTACAGGGCGTGCCTGCATGCATGAGACCTAGCTAGTACGTACGTATTGTACGTGTACAGAGCCATCAATGCCACTTGGTTTTTCATGTGCCATGCAGCAGGTAGCCAGGTAGTCATGCATGCTATCTCTCTCTCTCTCTGGATGCCCTCGTGAACGAGAGTAAATGGAATGTTGGGGAGTGGCATGCAGAAATAAATGGAATTTCGCCGGCCGGTCGTATTGTACGTGCGTGCGTACTTGCCCGTGAGCTTCAATTTCGACGTACAGGATCGTGTCTTGATCGATCGATCGCTGTAGAGATGGGCGTCCTCATCAACGGCCGATGCCGATGCGCGTGTGTCCGTGGTTTCGATTGGCTTATCTTCAATACACAGCTCCAACGTACTGCTCCTTTTCAATACTAGAGCAGCTGGGGCCTGGGACTGGGACTAGGGCACCGGGCCGTACCTGCCAAGTGCCAACTGTGTTAATTTTCATCTCGTGACTTCCAATTTTTTTTAGAAGATAATGTTTAAAAAGCCAAAGCGTTTGAAAATATGATAGAACATTCATCGAGAGAAAAATATTGCGCAAAACTTGCTTAAGACCCTGTTTGTTTACTGGCCGACCTAAGTAATAGAGAGAGATCCATGTTCATATTAATTCATATTTTTCATATATCTTCACTGTAAAAATATGTAATACTGCATTACAACATTAATCATGCCATTTTTATATATTCTTAATATAAATGATATCTTATTGCGCCGGCCTGCCAAGCTTGTTGAGCTCACCAAAAAACACTCTGCTCGGCCTAGTTCTCGAGTAGCAAGCCGTGAAATTTCTCTTAGCATTAGAGCATTCGTAGAAAAAAAACCATAAAACGAAGTGTGTGAGTGTCTGCTAGGGAGGAAAGAAAT
Source organism: Raddia distichophylla (assembly GCA_005191435.1). Lineage (NCBI taxonomy): Eukaryota > Viridiplantae > Streptophyta > Magnoliopsida > Poales > Poaceae > Raddia > Raddia distichophylla. Next base: position 460,645 of record SPJY01000232.1, read on the forward strand.
CTTTCCAAGAGTGTAATGTGAAAAAGAACTAGAGGAATGAATAAAGCGTGCACTGAATAATGTTATCGAACGTGTATTTATAGTTTCGTATGAAAATACTCTTTCTGATTGACGCCTCGCTCCTGAAATGCATGCCGTGTGTACAAAGCCCGCCCGGTTAATGTTGTGTACCGTGCACGTACGTACGTACGTACGCATGAAATTTAGGGGTGGGGGGAGTAAATGCGCGTCACGTTGCGCTGCTCCCCGGCGACGGGGTTGCGCTCGCGCCTGTCCGTTACGGCCGCAGCAGCATGCAGCGTGCGCCAAGTGAGTTGAACCGCGCAACCGCCGGAAACCTCGTGGACTCGTGGTCCAATTGATTTATGTCTCCGTGAACGCTTCGTGTTCCCTGGGAAGGAAGGAGAGAGGGAGCTAGCACACACGGGACTCTAGCCATGTACTTTGCCTCTTTGATAGGAACATCTTCTTCTTCTTCTCCTTCTTCTTCTTCTTCTTCTTGCACGAACAAAAGTGATCACAGAAGAAGGCACACTCCAACAAAAACGGTACATATATATGTGTGGCCATATCTGTGTGTATGTTGGTTTATGTAGAACCAACATAGGGGTATGTGGAAGTTAATTAGGAGAAGTCTATCTTTATTGATTTTGAAGGAAAAGAGATGAAGATGGATAGTAATATTATTTGAATTTTTTTTTTAAAAAAAATACTAACATGTATCTTGTTTTAGCACGTGTTGTTATTCTAGAAACCTAACGATTCCTTTATGCCAGTTTTTAATTGGAACTATCATAAATACTCTAAACACATATGCTTTCTATTAAAAACCAACACAAATGCCAGTTTTACCGTGATTTTGAAAACCTGCACGTGAGCGAAATTGTGGTGTTTTTTTTGTTTTCTCTCCATGCACGCCTTTTTCTTTTCTAATTCCTGTAGCCCCAAATTCTTCTCTCTTCCCTTAACTTGTCCTCTCTCCCAATTCATTCTCTCCAATCAACCAAACAAATCACATCTCTAGGTTCCTTTTCTTCTCAAATCCTCTCTCTCTCTCTCTCTCTCTCTCTCTTCCCCCCCCGGTCCCTCCCTCTCCCCACAGGCGAATTCGATTTCGTCCCTTATGGCTTTGGCTGATGAAGATGACATCTCGAGATGAGGCTACATTCATGTGTTTCCTTGATGTTCCATGGTTAAATCTAGGAGATAGCTAACCAAGCTTTAGATAAGTACATATATAACTTCAATATGGGAAAATCCTTGCAACGGATGAAGTCAATCATAACCCAAAATAGTTTGATAATATGGGGTCATCGTAACAGACACACACATGTTCTCAATCATGACTCAACTTCTTGACCTCATAGCAATAGATGACATGAAACTATATGTACTAGACTAACATTGTGTGTCGACTCATAAAAATAGTCGCCCAAAAAAATTGCACCTTCACTTTTTTCTTGATCTTGAGCACGTACTCCAATAGGTATGGTTGCAAATGTAGCATGATCTCTAGATTAAGCTTCTCAACAAGTTTAATACTTGCAACATTGAATGGACTTTCGTCATCAATCGTTATTGAAGATACCTTGTCCTTCGTAATGAAGTGAGTGTGAAAAGTTCAATTCATACCTTGTGCTTACTCTTCAAACAAATTAGATACCATGGCTCAATCTCCTGAAACTTTCAAAATCTATGGATAACCATCACTTTGATACCAAAATGATACAGATCAAGCCTTAATTAAGGTGAGGCTAGATTTGCAGGGTTGCTTGATCCTCATCATTGGCGAGTTACATCCAATCATGGAGACTTTGCCGAGCCAATCTCAGACAACCACAAGCTCACGTTGCCTTCAGAGGCAATGGTGATGAGCTTCGGTCATACCTCCCTCCATCTAGCCATGCATCTTTCTTTGCTCGTGGCTCTCCTTTCATTTTAGATGTGGCTCTTAACATACATGAAGGATGTATCAACCATAGTTAACTAATGTTATATCCTATAGGACGAGTAATGTCTACACCAACACCAAAGCTTACAAAATTATCACATTACATTGTTTTCACAATCTTGTGGTCTTGCATACTTACATGCTAATGTTGCAAAAATGGTTTAACGATGTTAAATACCATACAAGTAATATCTACAACAAAACCAAACCTCACAAAAATGTTGCAAATTTTTGACAATGTTTCAATAAGGGCTCATCAATAGTGCTATTCTCCTTTGATGCCATTGTTGCCTAGCTCAAACATGTCATGTGGGCCCTTCTCTGCTGCAACCGTCTTCTACCTGAGCTCGTGATGGGCTAAGGAGAGGAGTGACGAACAAGTCGCGCATAAGGTACATCGGAGCGATTAGTTAAGAGCAACCCTAACAGAATCTTTTTATAACACTGTAGCAGGTATAGAGTTGCTGCCAAAAGGAAGAAATCTCTTAAAACATAGTGCAAAATTATGAATGAATTTTAGAGTCGTAGTTAGAGTAGAGAAAAGTGTTGTAGGGGAGTCGGTGGAGTTGCTGGAAGGAGACTAGTCGCATATGAGCAAGCGAACGAAACATTAGTATAAATAATGTACGTGGACATGCACGCACAGGAAGCCACACTAGTGAGCTGAGAACTAGCTAGTCAAGTAGTCGATATATGTACAAGTGTACAACCGAGCGAAGCGAGTGTACGGGGCCAAACACTCATCGGAGACACCGGATGCCCAAACCGAGTGGATCGATGGAAGCCATGTCGTCCGTGCTCGCCCGCACAGCCGCACGGCACGTCCAGCCACGTGGCCGGTGGGCGCTGGGAAAATTCGTGATATAGGATGTACTCATCTGATCACCTCGTCAGAGCTGACATTATATTCATCGATCTTTCAACAAATAATTCCGGATATACAAATTTCTTTGAATTACGACCATTTCGGCATTTTTTTTGTCTTTTTTCAGTTTTCTAACATTTTTTCTATTTTCGATGATGAAATGACCAAAGTACCCATTTTCTCTCTTTTCCATCTCTCACTTACTAGTGTGACATGTGGGCTCCACCAATTAGCTTTCCTTTCTCACTCCTTGCTTTCTTCTCCCCCCCCACGCATCTGTCTCTCTATTTCTCTCCTTTATTTGGTCATCGTGCCACAGGTAGTCACCGTGACATTATTCGTGTGACCCATGCCAAAGGCGGCCACCATGATATTATTCGTGTGCCACCCAGCCACCGTTGTCTACACCGCCTATATCGTCGCTCTCTGCTTTGGCGCCGAAATGGTACCTGTTGCCCGCAGACATCCTCCTAGCTAGGATCTACAGCAACATCAACCACTACGAGAGCGGCGCGGCGGTCCACGAGCGGTGGCCTAGCTTGGTATGCGGGTTTTCCACGAACTGGTCGAGGAGGGTCTTGAGCGCCCATACAGCGGGTGTGGTCGGAAAGCTCACCCTCGGGCTCAACGGTGGGTGGATGGTTCCCTGAGCGAGCGCAAATGTTGCATCGCGAGAAGGTTCCACATCAATGAGAATGATGCGGATGACCCTGTTTGGCTTCGCCTTGGCCTGGACACGCCATGCGTGCGGCAGTGTTGCAGTTGATCAGGTGCGCATGATCGCAGAGATGCTTGCGCATGATCCATGGGAGGTTGAAGAGAACAAAGGCACTTTATTTATTTTACTATAAAAAATCAGGAAAATTGACATGAAAGTGGATAAAAAAACTAAAAATGGTATATCGAAGAAATTCGTGTGTCCGTTGTTTTGATGAAAAGGATGACTAATGATATTTGAGTGTTATATATACCAAACTCTGATTGAACAATGTGACCATAAGCATACAAGCCTTTTTTTTTCAGCTGAAAATTACGGAAAATTTAATTTTTAAAAGTTATGACTCAAGAGATTGGAGGGCAAAAAACTATTAAATAATTATTTCAGAAATATTAACCCACAAAAGTAACCAGTACAGATACTACATCATTTGGTTTATAAAAAATAATTTAATTTAATTTAATTAAAAAAAGAACGACTCCCTACTAACCATTGCGTGCGACGCACAAGAGCTCGCGATCTGAAAGCCGCACTGGCTGCACGCTTCCCAAGGTCGCAGGCTGCAGACGCGACGCGACGTAAATAAGCAACCGAGAGATCTTTCGGGCCGTGTTATTTCAGGGCGGCCCTGTTGCGGCGTCAAAACCTCGGGGTGCTCACCCACTTCTACTAATGTACAGGCGACAATCGTACTTACAAATATACAAATCCCAAATGAACCAACTCCCCATCCTCCGCCTATCTATCTACAGGAGTACAAGCTGCTTCATCACACTATTTTTTATGCCACTACTATTGCATATTGTACTTCCCCCCCTCGGCACAAAACTGGCATGGCAGTGTGGCACGCTGCTTTTCTGCTCCAAAATGGGAAGTGGTGCCAAGCTGTAGCGACGTGTCATTGTTCCTCGACGTGTACGTCTGTCTCATCGTATATCTCCTCCTGTGTCAATGGAAAACATTAAATGCAGCGTTGCAAAAGATGCTAGTATATCTTATTTCTTTTCCCTCGAGGGAGATCCTCGCTACTCTTTTTGGGAGGAAGATCCTCTGCGATTAAACCACGTCTTATTATGGTTTCAAACAAGAAAAACCTTGCTCCAAACTATGTATGCGATTAACGTTTTCAATGCTTACTGAATGGAAGGAACTGTCATTTGCACCGTACGTATTACTAAAACATAAGAACAGATGCCCAGAGGATGTGTAAAAAAAACATCAAGGTTTTTGAGAAGGGGACAGCTTCCAAACTAGCACTAACCTGCAGCAGCTCTTCTATGACATCCTCCATTGTTATGACACCAACAGCCTCTTCATCCTCACTCAGTGTGGGCAATGGCGCTTCGTGTATCTGAAGAACATCTGATGGATCTTTGGACCACTTTCTGCTCCTGTTTCCTCTATTTGAATTTTGAGAGTGGGGGTAGCTCTTCCATCTTCGCAGCGGCTGAAGGTTCTTCACAACCTTTTCACCATGCTTATCATCGATAGCAATCGAGACCTCTTTGGTCCATGACAAGAGACAGCAAAATGAGAAAACGGCAATCATAGTGTACGCAACATGCAAGTTACTGAAGAGCAAGAAGAAGTGCCTTAGAGCTCACCAAGAGTTGTTGCACCATCATTGGTGGGCTGCTCAACTGGGTTGTTTGGATTATTTTGCCTGATGACAACTGCCATGTGGCTGTGGCCCTTCTGAAATTCATTTAGGATGTCGTACAGGGGCATTTCTTCCGGAACACTAGCATTTAACAAGGTGAAGAGAAGCTGAACAAGTAAATACTTCGTATCCAACTTTTTAGTTTGCAAATAACAAATATTCATTTCCCTACGTTCAAATACTACACCTCAGGCATTTAATTTAGTGTTCTTTTAGAACCACCACTCAAGCTGTCACATAGTAACCAACTTCTACACGATAAGAGAGACAAATATAGAACTTTGCATTGACGCTTTCTTTTAATTTCATGCCTGTAATATGGCAAGCACACAAAACTAGCTTGTGACACTAGTACAGACCACATCTGTTAATTTGGAGCTCATTTTACTAAATGTTTTAGCAGAAGGGGAAAACAACTTTACTTGTTCAGATGTAGTAACAAAGTAAAACCTCTTTTGCATTTTCAATAATTGCATAGACATTAAGTTAATTCAGTTATAAACAGCATATACCACCATGGAAAACATTGCATAGAGCAAACCTAAATTTTTATACAATACCGGGGAATTTTGCGAATAGTTACACTCTTTATAGGAGTCTCATCATCAGGGTTAATGGATAATAAATTCTTCACCTGAAAATTTATAGCAAATTTTAAATAAGTAATCAAGTGAAGTTTTATATATCTGAAAAGTTATCAGAAATATAGATTGTTCATAACCACCAAAGTTTTAAATAGTAAAGTAATTAAGTTATATATATCATAAAAGTTATCAGAAATATAGATTGGTCATAGAATAACCACCAAAGCTAATATCCCCATAACTGTCTAATGCATGCATGATGTTAAAGCATATTAGATACTTGCCCAGTCCTTTTCTACTCAAATGATTTTTAGTTTTCACGGTTTATGAGATGTGACCTGGACCTTTAACTGCAAGGCCACGAGCTCACCTGAAATTTCGTGCGCTAAAGCCAAATTGGGGATTCTCCATGAATTTTAGGGGACCCCTATTTCACTATTTCAATTCTACTTAAACAGTCATCCCCTAAAGTCCTAAAATGCATCTCCTATAGTTAAAAATTCTATTTTAATGGGAGGGTCACAGTATTTATCTTATATTACTACCATTTTCAAACATTTTGGGTCGTTATTTGGTTCAAAACTAAATTTTGCCACGCCTATTGCAAAATATTGACCCACCAATCATTTGAAAGTTCAAAATCACTTGAGCAATTTTTTATTGTCTGTTGAAGTTCAAAACTATAGGAAATAATCTATTTCTTTTGAAGTTTGGATTTTTTTAGTTCAAATCAAACACACCCTTTAGCTTATGGGAGAGACTATTATTAAATGTTGTACATGTTTAGTAGATAGGGAAGGGGATCCATTCTATAAATTACATATATCAATCTAGATCTTTTTTAAACTTTCTAGCTATTCTAGATATTTCTTTCCTACAAGGCTACAACTAGTGAGGTTCTATCTCAAGTTGTCACCATATGACCTACCCCCGGTCATACGATATAGGATCATAACTTGGGGGGGGGGGGGGGGGGGGGGGGGGGGGGAGTGACACATGAAGTAGGGTACAGCAAAATTATGAACTACATTACCAATTTTTTAAAGCAATGCTACATTGCCAATTGCCCCTAACTTTTATTAGTTTACATCAAGATGTCCTAATGAAAATATAATATTATAAATATTTTCAGTAACAAATCTGATTCTATAAATTACATATATCAATCTAGATCTTTTTTAAACTTTCTAGCTATTCTAGATCTTTCTTTCCTTCACCTAGTGAGGTTCTATCTCAAGTTGTCACCATATGACCTATCCCCTGGTCATACGATATAGGATCATAACTTGGGGGGGTGGGGGGGGTGAGATCGGGTAGTACCCGACGAGTACCCGACCTGATACATCGTGGTTATAAAACGGGTAGCATATTTTTTGTTAACGTCGGGTTTGGGTGCTACTCGTTTTTTGTTCGGGTTCGGGTCTAATATGGGACATCTGGTACAGGAAAAATCAGGTCAAATTTGGGCACATGGAAAAATCAGGTCAAATTTGGGCACCTGCTCGGTAAACCGGGTACTTGCCAGTCCACGGCTCCTACCTCCCTCTCCTCGAGCCTCAGCCGGTCAGCCCAACCCAATTAGCAGGGACTATCTCACTTTCGTCCCTCCCAGTCTCTCACTGGTCACTCGACTCGACTCGACCACTAGTGCGGTTGTCCCCAACCCTAGCCGCTGCCGATGCCTAGCCACCGCCAAGCACTGCCCCGCTGCCGAGCACCGAGCTCAGCTGCTGCTCGGCCCTCCTAGATCCCGTGCCGTCATGGAATGCCAGAGATTGTGCCGTCATGGAATGCCACCTCTCCGGTCTCCTACGCCACAGCCTCTCCGGTGACCTGCACCACCGTGGACCGCCTAGAGGGAGACCTTCACCACACCGGGCCGCCGTCGACCGCCACCTCCCCAGTGACCTGGGCGCCACACCCGGTGGTCTAGCATTTTCTAATTAGGCCACATCCTTCTTATGAATGTCTTCATCCAGGATGTAGTTTGGCAAGGTCAGAGTGCTAGAATTGAGGTTGGTGCATTTCTTCAAAGAAAATAGAGCATTCCCACTTAGTCAGATGCAGATGGTCAGCTCTTGTGGTTTCTCTAAGTATCTTCTTGTTTCATCACTTGTGAACTCTATTTCATCTTAATTGTTACATTCCTGCTAGTGCTAGTAATACTACTTTGTTATCTGTTGATTACTAAATGCTTCTTAATTACCAGCACTACTATAGAAATACAGGTCCTTCCTGAGATGATTGAGCAATCAAAAGGGTCGTATCACAATGTTAAGACATCTTCATCTAGTTATAGGAAGTTGGATGCATTCTGTAGAGCATCATTCAACAACAGGGTAAAGGATCTTACATATTACTCTGATGAATTGCGGCGGGTCAAGTCAAAATCAGAAATTCGATTGATGAGGGAATCAACATTCATTGATTCTTAGGTATTTTGGTTCGTTAAATAGACTATATTTAACTAGATGTATCTATTGGACCCTATGTGTTACTTTGGGTATTAAAGGACTTTATAGTGGAGTATGTTCGTTTATTGAATTATCTTATATCATGTAGTAATTGGACTATGTGTGTTAGTTAGATTATTTTAATCACATATTTTAATCTTATATAATTTAAATACTATCCCACTAAGTACCCGATATCCAAAATATACTCTTCCGCATAACATCCGATATCCATTTTCTACCCGTCCGCAAATACCCGCATCCGACCCGATTTTGCTCTAACCGTATCCAATCTGGCAACCGGGAAAATAAATTAGGGTAGGATACGATATGGCCTACCACCCGACCATAACAAAACCCATTTTCACCCCCTAACCATAACAGGTTATAAAAATGTATCAGTAGGTTTTAGACTAGAAGATATCATTACCAATATCAATCCAATAATGTTTGTCTTCTTTTCATAATAAACTGGCACCCTGCTATGACCTTTCTCGAGGACTTCTTGCATTAGATTCCTATGCAAAAGAGAACAAAGATGGTTGGACTATGCATTTAACAAGAATAAATGAATAACTGTAACACATCGTTTAAAGAAATTCCTTTAGACAGCAAAACAACAAAATACCTGTCTAGCTTTGCATTTATATCGATCGCAAATGTCTGACCTAGTGGTGTCATAGCATCTTTAGCCTTCTTTTCAGTAAGCTCAAGAGCTCCAGCTATTATAGTAGTTTCATCATGGGTTAACTCTCCACCTTTACCAGCCTGTTCAGATTATAAGGGAAGTAACACAGTAAAAAAACAGAAACTAGGAATCTAATTTAGAGTCTGTCCTTGTCAGCTTATCTCACTTATTTGACTCGTCCGTCTATTTACTTATCTTCGTTTATTTTTTTTTAAAAAAATATTTTTTGAACCCTTTTTTTTTCTATCTCAAAGACTTGTCTAAGATTGTAAAACACAAATTGAACGAAGTGATCAGACACTTTTGAGGCTACCTAAAGGAGTCAGGGAGATAAGACAAATCAGTAGATAAGTCAAATAGATAAGTTGAGAAGAACAGAGCCTTATTCATGATTCATGAGATTTAATACGTGCACAAGAAGTTAGAGGCAGACTCACAAAAATTATGAGACCTCTAAATGACACATTCCACATAGAAATACACAGATTAATGACTTCTAAGCCCTAATAAAACCTCCGTCTATTACGGTTGACCCATGCTAAGTACTAAGTAGCACCCCACAGTCAAGAGAATGTATTTACTCCATAGGTCAAGTAGGCAACTATTTTTATCCTTCATGGAACAGCCAGATAATCATCCAATGATGGCAGAACTACTTCCAAGTTGTCATTTATGCATGCCTTGAAGAGCTTGAAACTGTAGATTCACCATAAATCTCTACATACATAGTAATAGTACTTCCCCCGTTTATGTTTATAGGCCGTATCTTGATTTGAGACAGTCTTTGAGTGTATACTTTGACCGTTAAATTTATCTTATTATATATTGTCAATTTCTACAAAAATAAAGGCAATTTGAAATATAAATCCATTGGTATGTCTTTTGTACACTGAAGATGCATATAATTTGACTACTTAATTGTTGGTCAAATTTTATAAAGTTTGGCTTTTTCAAATCAAAATATACCTTACAAAAACATAGTAATTTAGATGACAAGCATTGTCATCATGCATCCACAGAGTTCACAATCTAGTAGGCTCTGTTTGTTAACAGATTAAACCTTTTTCCAGCATCCTTCAGCTGACCCTCTCATAACCATAAATACACTAGAATAAACTACATGCCATCCTGTCCCAGTAGCAAATTTATCTCAGTTCATACATTATTGCATCATGCCATCATTTGTGATTGATACTTCATCACCTAGGTATTAAAGACCCTAATTGACTAAAGCTATTCATCTTTCGCCATTCGGTAAAAAAAAAACTATCCATGCAATTCAACCCAGGTAAAGCATGCTTCTCAACAAGTCAAATGTTGTATAACATGTATATCATAAACAACTCAGATAGGGAACCTAAGTAAAAGAAAACTAGGCCTCAAAGATACATATTTAGGTAGATACCTCATTTCCATGCAGTGTCACAAGAGTTTTCAGCTCAGCTCTACGGAAAAGAGCTGTATGACCATGACCAAGCAAATAGTCCAGTAGCTGAAACAGAAAGGTAAAAGCTCAATAATGAACACACAGCTGTTCCTTGATAATTCATCCTGTAACAACAATGCACTGAATGGGAATATAATCAGTACCTTGCTTATCGGATACGCAACAGGGAAGCAGATCCAAACAAGCACACGGACCAATGGAGCAACTGTGGCACCAATAGCCAAACCATATCGTGTGCAGATAGATTGTGGTAAGATCTGCTTACAACGAAATGTTAGCACATGGCACCAAGCTAGACACCTTATCTGATCATCGTAAATGGCGTTTCTAGAACTAACCTCACCAAACAGAAGAATCAATGTCACTGAGATCAAAATCGCACCCCAAGCAGTCACCAAGCTATCGAGGAATATTGGCAAAGCCTAATGCACATACAAAAGCATGTCATCGCAGCTTAATTCATAACAAAGAGAATATTAAACTCAAATTATGTACAAAATTTCTTGAAATTAAGAACAGCACCTCCATGGCTGCAGCATTGCAGATAAGAAGAGTACATAGCAGAAGGTGCTGGTTTTTCACGACAGGCAATATTTTAGCTGCAATCAAAGGGGGAATGTAATATCATTAGTAGCACAGAAATAAACGTTCAAAGTGAAGATTTTGGATCTAATTCAGCTGAAGAAGACGTCTAACTTTTGCGTCTATTTCAGCTTTAAGATGATATGGCCTAGAATTCTTTCTTCGCCTTATTAAGCTAAATGAAATAGCTCCAGACTTATCACTCTCCAACAATTTCATTGTTCCGTAATCACACGGCATACCGACAAAAAAACTAGATGAAGGCCGCAGTTTTCTGTTTCACCATGTACGAAAAGGTCAGTACTTCACATGGTACTTTTCCTTCTACTATTTCAGTACCTCTCACTTTCAGGAAAAAATAAGCCGGTGCAGCTTGTCACTATCTCCAAGACCAGGACGCAACCCACTTCCCAGGCGAGCTGATTAAACGTCATAACCGACAGGCAAGATCGCCAAAGGCCTCCCGTTGAATAGCGTGAATCTACCAGATAAAAAAAAACTTCACATATTCCGATCTATCTATCATTTTCAATAATTTTGTAGCACTATAAACGGATTACTCGACTTTTTTCTAAAAAAATCGCTTATATTCACCCATTCCTCGCAGTAAAACGCTTACGATTCTCTTGGTTTGATGCGCGTGCAATCTATTCGACGAAATGCCAAAGCAATCCTGGCTGTGGAGCAGCAGAATCCGACAGGCCACCCCATCCAAATCAGGCACCACCCGACAAACAGCACGCGGACGAACGTGACCAGTCCAGACACAAGCTAAGCCACCCGACCGTAACAGGAGGCGAGCGCGGGCGCTGCCGGCTCCGTCCGCCCAGCGGTGGCGGCGGCGGCGGCGGCGGGGCACGCGCGGACGTCGGCGGGCGAGGGAATGGGCGGACCTGCGTGCTTGCGGTCCTGGACGGTGCCGGACTTGGCGAGGACCTCGAGGTCGACGAGGCTGAGCGACATGAGGCCGAGGGTGAGCCCCGACATGAGCCCCGCGAAGAGCACCAGCACCGCGATGATCACGATCTGCTCGAAGAAGGCCGCCCCGCAGCAGTGGTACTCCACCGCCATCACCCCCCTCCTCCTCCGCACGCGAGCCCTCCCCCTCCTCCTCCTCCTCCTCCTCCTCGCCTTCCCGAAGTTATCCTGCCGCGGCCTCCCCGCTTCTTCCTTATTTAGGGGAGCGCGCGCCTGCGCCTGCGCCTGCGCAGCGCGTGTGTCGTGTGATGTGAAGAAGAAAGAGAAGGGAGCCGGGCGGGTGCGTGGGCGCCGAGGCGAGGCGACGGGTGGCACGAGCGCACGGCCCGTTCTGACATGTGGGCCTAGTTTGCGGGGCCTAGCTCGGCGGGGCGTCGTCGCGTGGCTCGGCCCGCTGCGCGGTGGGGCCGCGGTTTTGTCGGGCCCGCAGTGCAGAGAGTGGCGCGTGGTGGGCTCGATCGCTTTTGTGTGTGTGTGTGTTTACAAGGGTGGTTTTGTGGAGATTGCTGGAAGCAGAAGCACCTGCGTCTGCTGTGCGGGTGTCGGCATGTGCGGCTGCTTCCGTGGGACCGGTCCATGGACCAGCGCTCGATTGCCGCCGCGATCGGAGGGAAAACACAAGTTGATCATCTGATGATGGCTGATGAAACTCATTTTCTAAATTTTTTTTTGTTGCGTCACCCACACAGAAAAGTTCGCCATTTTTTTGCCGCAGCTCGCAATTGCAAGTATACGAACCGGATGTCCCGCACATTTATATGTCTAATTTTTTTCCTAATATTTAGTTATGTTTTTCAGCTTAACAACTCTCAACGGTTTGTCTATTTTCTAAAAAGACTTATGACTTGGTTTTTTAGTCTTTTTTTCGCTATTTCGATGATGGGTCCTAATCATGTAAAAAGCAAGTCAAATAAATGTATTTGAATCTCGAAACTATCTCCAAAAGTTGTTGAAATTTAGTCATTTCAATTGTTCAGCTATTCAACCGTTCAGATCAGCCTAAAAAACGAAAACTTTTGTTCTAGAATAGACTCTTATATTAAATATTTTTATAGTAATTTTACATAAGTTTAGTTTTTTTTATTGTAGCCGATGACCATTATAATATATTTCTCTTCATCTCACGTGTAATATATTTCTCTTTTTTATTTTAAATTTTTTATTATTGCTTTATTGTAGCTGGTACAACCTCTTTTTTAGACCTTGTTTGTTTTTGTTTAAATTAAATTAAATTAAAATGTTAATGACTGGTCTGGCAAGCCGTGATTTCGAGAAGCTTGCCCCCTAGGGGCAGAACTTTCTGACCTGGAAGTCCGATGTTGAAATTGTCCTGGGCAACAAGTAGCTGTGATCCACCATTGGCATTAGCTAGGGCTACCCCACTTCTGAAGAAAATTACTAGGCCCTGCATTTCCTCAAGCATCACTTGTCACCCACTCTGAAAAGTGAGTACATGGCAGTGACATGTCCCCTGGAGCTATGGAACGCGCTCTGCAAGCGCTTTGAGAGGTTGAGGTATTCAATTCTCCCACAAGCCCAGCAGGACTGGAATCGCCTGAGGGTGGCCGACTTTAAGTCTGTTGATGATAATAACTCCGCGCTGCATCGCATTTGCACCAATCTAAGGCTCTGTGGCAAGTCTGTCTCTGAGCAAGAGAAGATTGAGAAAACCCTCTCTACTTTCCATCCCAATGAAATTCAGCCAACCCAGCTACCGTGAGGACAATATTGAGGAGTATAGAACTCTCATCGACATGATGATGGTGTCTGAAACTCATGATAATGTCTTGATGAAGAATTTCAAGTCCCAAGCACCGAGTAACCCGAATGGCACTGAAATTAATGCCAATAGTTACAAGGTGAAGAAGCTCAATAAGAAGGGCAAGAAAGGGAAAGGAAAGAAAGGGGCAACAACGGACAAGTTTGGTAATCAGGGGCCGCGCAAGCCGTATGGCCAGCAGAACCAAAAAACGTGCTATCGCTGCGGCCTGAATGGGCATTGGTCCAGGATCTGCCGTGAGCCCAAGGAAGTGGTCACGGCACATCAGACCAAGAAGAAGCGTCCCATTGAAGCGCATCTAGCAGAGCTTCAAGTTGAGAAGACTAAGCCCGAATATGAATTTGAAGAGGATGATCTCCTTGGGGAGAAACTAGCATCTCTTCCCCTGCCCCCTCCTGGCCCGCCTTGTCCCTGAAGGCGCCATGAAGATAGATCACTTTGATGACTCTGACATTCGGCAGAGTGTGGACGCAATGTTCACCGTGTCTATCTAGTTTTCTCTTGCAGCCTGTCGCTGCTATTATCTTAGAGTGGTTGCGTTAGAAGATATTTAAATGAATTTTAGAATTTCTCCCTTGCATTGTAAGCTCTAGGAGAGCATATTTTAATTCTCGTGGTTGGTCTTGAGGAACCCTGAATTTCAGTATGATTGAATTTATAGTACTTTGAATTTTGCATGAATTAATATGCTTTGCATATGTGGTTGTGCCATTACCTGATTGCAACTATAAATATATTTGTGTAGCGCCCATGGAGGAATTGTGCGTGGATAGTGGCACTACGAATAGTACAATGCGAAAATCAAAATACTTCCAATTTATCTCGAAGAATACTGGTTGTATCACCACTATCGATGAAAGCGACACTTGCATTGTAGGCTCGGGAAGAGCGTCTATAATTTTGCCAATGGGAACTATCACTGAAATGAAAGTTGCATTATTATACCCTGAATCCACTCGAACATTATTGAGTTTTCGCGACATCCGTGCCAATAGATTTCACGTAGAAACCATAGAAGAGAATGGCAATGAATTTTTGTGCATTGTGCAACACAACGGATGCGAGAAGCGAATTCTCGAGAAGTTCGCCTCCTTAGAAACTGGGCTATACCACACTAGCATTAGAGCACCAGCAGTGTTCACCTCCCTTAAGACGACCTTTAGGAGCTCTGAACTCTTTTGCCTCTGGCATAGCAGACTTGGCCACCCTGGTCTTGGAATGATGAGAGAAATTATGAATAATTCGCAAGGCCATGGTATCAGTGTTAGAAATTTTCCAAATCATGGAGATTTTGTGTGCACCTGCTGTGCCACCGGAAAACTGATTACTAGGCCATCGGTCTAGAAATGAAATCCCCGCTTTCCTTGAACGGATTCAGGAAGACATATGTGGCCCCATTCAGCCCCTGTCAGGGCGTTTAGGTACTTTATGGTGCTCATTGATATTTCCTCGAAGTGGTCGAACGTGAGTTTACTCTCGACGAGGAACCACGCGTTCGCGAAACTAATCTTGCAGATTATCCACCGTAAGAATGTGTTCCCCGAGCATAACATCAAATCCATTCGCATGGACAACGCCGGAGAGTTTACCTCAAAGGCCTTTGATGATTATTGCACGGCATCGGGGATTCACCTTGAGCACTCGGTACCGCACGTTCAAACTTAAAACGGGCTAGTAAAGGCATTGATTAAGAGAATTAAATTCATTGCCCGACCACTTCTCTTGCAATCTAACTTACCAAACTCTTGCTAGGTTCATGCAGTCCTTCATGCATCAAATCTCATCAATTATAGACCATCGGCCCACAACATCCATTCACCTATGCAACTAGCGCATGGCATGATCCCCAAGATCTCGCATCTAAGAAAATTTCGCTGTAAGGTATATGTACCTATACCACCCCCACAGCGTGCCGTTATGGGCCATCTCCGAAAGTCAGGGATTTATGTTGGATATGAGAGTATCTCAATAATTTGATATTTAGAACCCATGACTGGAGATTTGCATACGGCTCGGTTCGCTGATTGCATATTTGACGAGGATAATTTCCCGTCATTAGGGGGAGAGAATAGGCCATCAGAAGATGAATGCCGAGAAATCACCTAGTAAGCAGCCGGTGCGGCAGCATCAGACCCTCGCACTAATGAAGCAAATGGTGAGGTCCAGAAGATTCTAGACTTGAATAAATTAGCAAATGCACTGCCTGATCACTTTTGTGACTCGCAGGGAGTGATTAGGTCGCATGCGCCTGCATGCAATGCACCAGAGAGGGTTGCAGTACCAAAGCAAATAGAAGGTACCCCTCAACCTGCTCAAAGGCCTAAGAAAAGAGTAGGGAGTTTGGTTACTCCAACCCCAAGTACCCGGGGACGCCTGGGGAAAAAAGGGAAGGAGTGCTTATCACAACCAGTCACAAAAGCACCCCACCGTGGGAAGGGGAGCCGGTTGAGACCCGGCACCGGTAAGGAGCCTGCTAGCGAGACCCTCCCAGATTTGAATGTTCCCCGACAAAAACCCGAGAATGCTCCACAGTAGGAACCAGCGCATAATGCCGAAACAAATGTGAGCACACACATCGGCCATAGTAAACTAAAGGAACTTGCTCCCACTATGGGGATACGCGGTGAAGAGCAAGATAAACAATTGTCCGAAACAAACCATGATGAAATGGTCATAAACTATGAATTATCCGGGAAAGTAATGAATAGAGCCACAGCTATAATCGATATTTACTATGCAAAGAAAATTGTCTCCATCATTGAAAATGATCAAGAGCCTACATCTTTAGCAGAATGTAAAGCAAGGCCGGATTAGGAAGAATGGAAAAAGGCAATTACTGCAGAGCTTACCTCCCTGAACAATAGACAAGTGTTCGGGTCTGTATGCCATACACCGAACCAAATACGCCCTGTAGGGTACAAGTGGGTCTTTGGTCGTAAGAGGAATGAAAGTAATGAAGTCGTAAGGACAAAGCAAGGCTGGTAGTTCAAGGTTTCACTCAACGTCCTGGAATTGACTATGAGGAAACTTACTCCCTGGTCATGGGCAGAATTACCTTTAGATATCTTATCTCAATGGCAGTTACTATGAACTTAAGAATAAAATTGATGGATGTTGTGACCGCTTACCTTTATGGTAATCTAGATTCTGAAATCTATATAAAGGTACCTGAAGGTATCTCCGTCCCGAATGACGATAGAGCCAATAGAAATCTATATAGTGTAAGACTTCAAAAGTCTCTATATGGACTAAAGCAGTCTGAGAGGATGTGGTATAATCACTTAAGTGATTTTCTCTGCAAGAAAGGCTACACAAATAATGAAGATTGTCCCTGTGTTTTTATACGGCGATCCTCAAATGGATTTTGCATAATCTCCGTATATTTAGATGATCTGAATATCATCGGGACAAATAAAGAAGTTCAAGAAGCATGCTCTTACTTGAAGTCTGAGTTTGAAATGAAAGACTTAGATAAAACTAAGTATTGCTTAGGGTTGCAGCTCGAGCATTTCCCTCATGGGATCTTGGTACACCAGGCTACCTATACTTAGAAAGTATTGGGGAAGTTTGGTTTTGACAAAGCATATTCCTCCAGAACCCCTATGATAGGGAGATCTTTGCAGAAAAAAAAAGACCCCTTCCGACCCAGGGAAGAGGGGGAGGAAATCCTTGGGCAAGAAGTCCCGTACTTGAGTGCAATAGGAGCACTCATGTATCTTGCTAACAGTACAAGCCTGATATTGCTTTCGCCGTTAACACGTTGGCTCAATACAGTGCAGCGCCCACAAAGAGTCATTCAAACGGTATAAATGTTATCTTTCGATACCTCCGTGGAAGCATTGATCTTGGCATGTTTTACAGAAAGAACCAAGATATGAATATTGTTGGTTATGCCGATGCTGGGTACCTTTTGGACCCGCATTCTGGTAAATCACAAACTGGGTATGTTTTCCTATGTTGTGGCACTGCAATGTCATGTAAGTCGTCCAAGTAGACGCTAGTGGCTACGTCCACAAACCACTCGAAAATCATTGCATTATATGAAGCATCTCATGAGTGTGCATGGCTAAGAAGGCTTCATCTCGTGAGTGTGCATGGTTAAGAAGAATGGTGAAACACATCCTGTAGTCATGTAGATTACCTATTGAGCAAACCTCTACAATTATCTATGAAGATAATGCCGTTTGTGTTGTACAAATGCAAATGTGTTATGTGAAAAGTAATCTTACTAAGCATATCGACCCCAAGTTCTTTTATGCGCATGAACTGCATAAGCTGAACGAAATAAGTATCTAGCACACCAAATCCTGTGAGAATTTAGCTGACCTGTTCACTAAGTCATTGCCCACTGCCTCCTTTTGAAAGGTGTGTTAGAGGCATGGAATGATCAGGCCCAAAGAAGTGCTGAATTCAGGGGGAGATAATTCACACGCCCTGAATTAAAACTTTGGTATGAAGCCGGAGTACCCAACCCGATCTAGAAGATTGAATGCAATGTTGCGTGGTTTGTACTCTTTTTCCCTTGTTGAGTTTTTCCCTGAAGTTTTCTCACATAATGTTTTTAATAAGGCAAATCGTGCGCACAGCAAGCGTATGCTATGTACTCTTTCTCCAATCCTTTTTTCCCACTGGGTTTTTTGATGGAGTTTTGATGAGGCATATGCATCTCGCTGGCAAGGTCCAACGGGGAGTGTTGGGAAACCACCTGTAGGGGGAGCCCGACCTGGCTCGGGCCGACGCGCAGCACGACGTGGCTAGGGCTAGCCGGCGGCTACCCCACGGTGGGTCCCATATTAGACCTAGCCTAAACCCTAAGCAGTACTATAAAAGAAGAGGTAGAGCACCTATTGTATAACAGATCTGAGAAAGAATAAAGTGAAGCTCCACCCTATATCTCTGTCTCCCCTGTGATTTTGATATTTCTCTGCGGTTGATTGTCCACGTTTATGTTGGGGAGCCACCCAAACCGGGCCGGCCTTGGGCCTGGCACGGCTAACGGGTGGGACCCACTTGTAATGGACCAGCCAAAACCCTAGCACCCAAGCATAAATAGGAGAGGTTTCAATCTATTATGTATCCCTGAGAAAAGCAATAAAGAATCCTTCCTTTCTTACATCTCTGTGTTCATCTGTGATTATTCTTCGTCATCTACGATCTACGCACAGCTAGGCAACCTTGGACTACACCCGGTAGTGTGGTTGTCTAACACGGTATCAGCACGAAGCACTGACGAACGACGCCGGAGATCGGTCGCCGACGAACTGCATCGAATCTTCGTCCCCTCCGTTGGCCTAGTTGGGACCCGTCGATCTGTCCTACGCGACAGTTCATGCATCCCGTCTTTGCCACAAGAAACGAAGGTACATATCGGTCTTTCCGCGGGTTCCCGTTTGGATCTATTGAAGAACTGCAGGAATCTCGAAGATTCCATTGAATTGAACTGTTGGTTCCTTGGATCGGCGACGAATTGATGCAAAGAAATTGAATTGAAATACGTGCCGGGCGCCGTTGAATTGAAGACCGTGCCGTCCGCTGTTGTAGAAGGTCGTGCCGTGCGCTAGCCCCCAGCAGCGCCGCGCCGCGCCGCCGAGCCCACGCCCGCGCCTGCGCCGCACCGGTCGAATTTACACTTTGACCCGAGAAATTTCTAAAAAGAAGGGCGCGTGCCAGGTCATGAAATAAATAAGAAAATAGGGGCTACTGGGCCGTTTTTTTTTTAAAAAAGGACCAGACTAATAAAAGAAAAGAATGGGCCAGGGTAGACCGAAAAAATAGGGAATAAAACCTGTTTGCCCTATAATCTTATGAATAAGTCCTTGGATTTCCTAGAAATTATGAGAAATTTTCTAGGCTATTGTTTTACAGAAAAATTCTTGGCGTTTGGAAAATTATATGAAATATTTTCTGAATTTAAGAATATTGCAGAAAGCCCCTGAGAATTATGAAAATTGCACATAGCTTTTCCTAAGCATTGAAAATTCCATAAAGGCCCTTGGAATTAGCAGAAATTGAAGAAAGCATATATTCAGGCATGAAAACACCTTGGGAGTTCAAATTTTGACCCCGGTTTTGAATTTGCAAGCTTATTTAGCTACTGTTAATTACTTTTATGCAATTATCCTTTGAATTTGCTTTGTAATTATCAGTTTTTGCCTGTTTATTATATGAATTGGTAATGGCATATACGTAGGAATATGGGATATACATGAGAATTTATGTATTGAAGTCTACCTAGCACCACTCTCTCCACTAGATTACACATAGTGATCTTGTAAATGAATTTTGAAGTATGAAATTGTCGGGTATCATAATTTTTGAAACTGGCCTCTTGTGGCCTGAATTATCTCACTTGGACATAGGACATGATGATTGTATTCGGTCCTAGAAACCCAACACTGTCAATCGGTTTAGGTCCCTGCAAGGGAAAGAAACCTACCAGTAAGCAGAACGAAAGCACTGCACTTTCTTGGACACCACCTCCTTACCAAATTTTGCATGCATGGTTGAAGGGGAGCACAGTGATGCTATATGCTGCACTTTAGAAGTGGCTTATGAAGCTCAAACATGCTATCCTGCCATAAGTATAACAGGATTTGGTGCACATAAGGTTTGCAGACTATAGAATTATGACCGAGTACAACTCAATATGCATAGAATTTATACGATCCCTCTTTATGTGACAAGATCACAAACGAGGGGATTGTACCTCCCACTTTTCACCTCAGTACAATTAGAGCAGCTACTAGGGGTGAAAAGCCCATTCGTTGAAAGGATGGAAAGAAGGGAAATTATAGAAATTGACCTAGAAAAGAAAGTCCATTGTCCAAGTGACATAGAATATAAGAATAAAGTCATATAATGCAAGCCACATGACCACTAGGTCAAAATGTGCTATAAATGTGGCGTTTAGGGGCATTGGTCGAAGATTCACCGCAAACCTGTTGATGAAATTGCGGCTTATTAGACCGAAAAGAATTTCAAAGCAGTAGAGGTGTCTCACTGTGGCTACAAAAGAAACATTTTGGTAAAATACACCTATGAAGAGACAACTTTGCACCGCCTCTTAATTGAAGTCACAAGAAGTGAATAAAGAAGATAAGATCTCGACAAATAGAATTGACGCTAAGAGAAAGTGCATAATTGTAGCATTTAATTATGTAAGAGTTGCACTATTAGTTTTCTCCCTGCAGATTGTGGTCGCTAATAGACATTTATGAATTTTAGTATGAAGAATTTGAAGCTCTCGAACAGCACACTATTTGAATGAAAGAATTGAAACTCTCGAAGAGCAAACCTTAATTCTCATGTTCATTATGAATTTATTCTATATTTCAATATATACTTTGAAGTTGCAATCAATATTTGAATCAAATGAATTATGAATATTGCCATTGCCTGGTTGCAACTATGAATAGAACTAGTGTAGTGCCCTATGGAGATATGAATTGTTGGTAGTTTAACAACACCAATAGAATTTTAAGAGACGACATAAATTCTATGGGTCTTACATCAGCACTTTAAAGAAGCATTGTTTTACCTGAAATCCATTTGAACTCGCTTAAATTTGAAAGACATCCATGCCGACGGTTTCCGCGTTGAGACCAATGAAGAATGGCAAAAGAATTGTTATGCATTGTGAAGCATGAATGGATGTAAGCACAGAATATTAGAATTTCTCCTCTCCATTTGAATTTGGGCTATACTACATTAGAATGTATTTAGAAGCTCCAATCTCTTCCTTCTGGCATCGTAGAATTGCCATCTCAATTATATAAAAGATGAGGTGCAATCAACTCGCAAGAACATAGTATTAGTATAAGAAATTCCTGAATCTTGAACTGGGCACTCTCCTATTAAAGGTTAAGTTGAGTTTTCTCCTTGCCTAGAATGCATCTAGGAGAGGTTCGCAGCCGTATGCAGCCTTCTACCAAGGGCACTTAACGACATTCTAGTGCTCATAATTGCTTTCTTGTGATAAGGCATGAGTTTGTTCTCTACACAAACCACATGTTCGTGAAGCTGATCATCACTGTGAAGTCCGAAATAAGAAGGACAATACTAGCTGATTGATGATCATTGAACTGTACTGAATATCAATGAAGAGCACTATATATTTCATGTCCAAGAGTCATGGACTAGAGATGTCCGGCCGCACTTGCTGAGTTGTCATATATTGAATAAAGAAATAGAAGCCCGACAAGCAGCCCTCATCAATTAATGAAGGGACAAGTAGTCCCACAACATCCGACTAGTGCAAAGAAAAGAAATTTTTCAATTTTGAATGCAAGTTTTATGTACCTATACCACACTTGCAATAAATTTAAAAATGACTGAGAATCAATTCCCGTCATTAGGGGGGAATAGAACCCTGAAAAGAAGAATACCGGAAAAAGATGTGGCTAACCTTAGGCACCACTAATGTATTCCCGCGCATTAGCTGCACTAGTATGAATTTAAAGTAATAAAACAATTAGCAAATGAACTGCTTAATTATTTTTGTGATTTTAAGGATGTAATCAAGTCGCATTACTGATAATAATGCACCAGAGAGGGTTGAAATACCATAGAAAGTATTCCTCATTCTGTTCCGAAGCCTCAATGAAAAGGACAGAAAATCTGGTTACTCGAATCCCAAGTATCCGGGAACGTCTGGAGAAAAACGGATAAGAGAGCTTGCCACAACCAATCATGAAAATGCCCCAAAGAAAATTGAAGGGAAGCCAGTTGAGATCTGGCACTGGTGAGTAGCCTGTTAGCGAGGCACTCCCAGTTTTGAATTTACCGGTACAAGAATAAAAAATTAAAGAAGAAGCCGAAAGACATACAAACGAGCGTGCCGAAGGGCGTGCAGACGAGCATGTAAATGCGCACATCGGCAACCATCTAAAGGTCCTTGCTCCCGCCATTGGGAAATAGTGGTGCAGAGCAAGTGATGGTGCAAGAAGCACAAGTGCACGAAGCACCCCACAAAGAAATGATCATAAATTCTATGCACTCCGGGAATATATTGAATAGTATCACAGCCAATGTCGACATATACTTTGTAAAGAATATTGCCAAAGCAATTAAATTCGATCCTGAGCCTACATCTCTTTTGAGTGTGAGACACGGCTGGACCGAAAAGAATGTAAGAAGGCAATCACCGCGGAACTATTCTCTGAACAAAGAAGAAGTGCTTAGGCTTTTCTGCCGCACATTCCCTCGTGTATGCCCCTTGGGCCTTTGTTCGAAATGAGAAATAAAGAAAATAAAGTGGTATGGTACAAAGCAAGGCTGATAGCACAATGTTTCACTCAGCGTTTTTGCGTTGATTACGAAAAAACTTATTCCCCGGTCATGGGTGGTGTAACCTTTAGATACCCTTATCTCAATGGCAGTACTCAACTGAAGTTGAGAAAGAAAATGAATTGAAAGGATGTTGTAACTGGAAAGAGATTTGGATGGACTTATATACGAAGATACATGAGTATCATTGTCCTTAACCAAAATAGGGCAAATAGAAATCTGTTCAGTGTAATCCTTTGCATTACCATACAGACTGAACAAAAGAATAAAGCACATACTTGAAGTATGAGAAAAAGATGAATGGATTGGCAATTGCAACTTGGGTTAACACCTTGAGCATATGCCAAATAAATCTCGCTACACCAGTCAACCTACACATTGATCGTGTTGTAAAGGTTTGATTTTGAGAAGGTGTACCCATAAAAACCCAATGGTTGGTCGGTTATTTCTTATAGACCTAGACCTGTACGGTCCTATGGACGAGGGGGAGGTTGTCTAGAAACATGAAGTTCTGTATTAGAATTTGAATAGCTCATATATCTCGTGAATAGCATACGGCAGTACAATGCATTTGCCGGCTGTACGTTGCAGTTGCCGTTAATTTTATCAACTTGGTATAATGCAGAGCACAAGAAGGGCATTTGAAAAAATTAAGAACATCTCCCGATACCTCTAAAGAAAGAGAAATCTTGGAATGAAAGAACGAAGATATGGATATGAATATGTTTCCTATGTGGTCAGAATTGAAATTAAGCAGAAGTCGTCAAAGCAGACTCTTATGTCAATGTCGACAAACCACTCGGAAATTATAGTATTGAACGAAGCCTATTATGAATATGCATGGCTTTGAAGAAGGTCATTCCACATTTTCAGTCATGTGGATTGTACGCTGAATGAACCCCTAGTATCATTTATGAAAATAATGCAGCATGTGCCGCATAAGTGTAGACTAGATATGTGAAGGAAAATTTATTAAGCATACGGACCCCAATTAAAAAATCAGTTTCTGCACATTAAATCAATTGAGAATATAGCAGACTTATTTAATAAGTCATTCCTTACATTTACCTTTGAAAGATGTGTGAAAGGAATTGGAATGAAAAGACTTAGATAAGTGCAGAATTCAGAGGAAGAAACTTCACATATTATGAATTGAAATCTTGAACATGAAGTTCGAATACCCAACTTAAATGAATGAGTGCATGAATGTGAAGAAATGTTGGGTGGATCTGTACTCTTTTTCCCTTAAGTGAGTTTTCAATGAAGTTTCTTACATGAGGTTTTTAACGAGGCAAATCCGTGCGCACAGCAAGCGTATGCTATGTACTCTTTCTCCAATATTTTTTACACTGGGTTTTTGTGGAGTTTTTAGCGCATATGCATCACGCGGCAAGGTCCAAGGAGGAGTGTTAGGGAACCACCCGAACCGGGCCGGCCTTGGGCCTGGCACGGCTAAGGGGTGGGACTCACTTGTAGTGGACCAGCCGAAACCCTATCACCCAAGCATAAATAGGAGAGGTTTCAATCTATTATGTATCCCTGAGAAAAGTAATAAAGAATCCTTCCTCTCCTACATCTCTGTGTTTATCTATGATTATTCTTCGTCGTCTACGATCTACGCACTGCTAGGCAACCTCGGACTATATCCGGTAGCGTGGTTGTCTAACAGTTTATACCTCAGACTACACCCGGTAGAAAGGTTTCTCAACAGCAGTATACTGTCATACTGCGTGTAGCATACATGCAGCGGCATGCAAAAGGCAGAAACATCAGTAGCAGCGACGAAAAAAAAAACAAAGCTGCAAAGACCGTGTAGGCAAAAAGCAAAGAAAAAGCTGAAAAAAGCATGCAGCAGCAGCTAGCACACCCCTAAGCACGTGTATGTGAGCTGGTGAATGAGCCTTTAATAGAAACAAAAACAAAAAAACAAAATGAATCTATACTAAACAAAAAACAATAAGAATCTATACTAAAAAAAACAAAAGCTATAATAAACAAAAATATAAATCTACAATAAACAAAAAAATATATAATAAATCGGGCTTTTTTACAAACACTAGGCTTGCATATGATCCATTTTTTAAAAAAAGCTCACTAAAATAAAGGGCCAAAAATAGTTAAGATTAAAAATCAAAACTAAAACATTCCACTAAGAAAGAATAAAAATTCCACAAACTGAAAACGTGGAATTTTTATATATACTAACAGAGAAAAAAAGACAACTATATATATTTGCTATAAGAATAGACAAAGACTGTGCTAAAAAAATGTGTCATGCGCACCCTTGCATGCATGGCACAGCGAGCCATAGCGGGCAAAAAAATTGCCTACACGGTCACATGCAGTCACGGGTCTCCCCTAGTTGGTCCCTCCCCACATGTACCTCCCCCTAATAAACAAACAATTACAAAAATAAATCTATAATAAACAAAAAAATAAATCTATAATAAACAAAAAACAAAAGAAATCTATAATAAACAAAAAAAGAAATTTAGTTGCTCGGGACAATCATATTCATAAAAATACGCTCATGATATAAAAAGACAAAAAAATTGATATTGAATAAAGTAACCTTCACCACATTGGAATGTTCAAATAAGGATTTTTTTTAAAAAAATGCCATATTTGGAATGTTCAAATAAGGTAAATTTAAAAGGAAAATGCCATATTTAACAAAATAGAGTGAAACCACAGGAACAAAAAAAATACAAAAAACAAATTAATCGAGTGCACACAAAAAATTAGAACTAACAAACCAAAAATAAAAAATTCCATTAAGAAAGGACATAAATTCCAGAACTAGAAATGTGGAATTTTCATGTTGACTATGTGGAAAAAAATGCATCTCTTGCTTGGGCATCACCACATGTTCAAAGATGCCGATATCCCGTGTCCACACATTCTCCTCTTCAAATTTGAATTTATCAATAAAAAGAACAAAGTTTTACTATGAAAGAGCCTTTTTTCCACATTTCACAAAACTGGAAAAACGTACCAGACAAACTAGAACAAGTAGTCGATGACATGCTGCACACATAAAAAGAAGAGGGATTTTGCAAATATAGAATACAGATGATGGAACCAATGGGTAACTGCAAAATACATATCATAAAAGCAACAATCATTGAGATCTCGAAGCACCATGGCAGTGAAGGAGCTAATATTCTTCGACAATATCCATGGATAACCTCCCTTCTTTGTAGCAATATAGATCTGATCCCCTCCTCTTGTATCCTCTTGCTCCTCCACATCATGAACATTAGAGGGAAAAAAAATAGAGGCCACCACAAAGACAAAATGAGATGGTTTTTAGATTTCAAATTCGGTGCAACACCATACCAAACGGGTTAGAGCTCCCTCTGTCTGATGCTTTTATTGCTCTGTGTTACACAAGACGTCTCCATGATAAAAAAAAAGATATGAATAGCCATTTACATCAGCATGAATCTGAGTACAACAAATTTCCTCATAGCTGCACTAAACCATCAGCACAAATCACCCTTTTGCAAGAGCTAGTAAAATCCAGATCTAAGAACAAAAGGGAAAAAAAACCAAAACCATGCAATGTCAAACGCTCTAACACATCGTAGAGAAGCAAATCAAAAATAAAAAGAAAGAAGAATCAAAACCAGAATAAGATCATCAGAGCATGAGAGGACAGAAGATCAGATTAGAGTAGCAGACCTAAAAAATGAGAGAGAGAATAGTGAGGAGTGAGAGACTGTTCTGTGCAGGAGGGAGTGCGAGACTGTAGTGTGCAGGAGATTGCAAAACAATTGTGGACCTATGATTGTAATCACACATCCCAAGGAACAACTATCAGAGCAGCACGCCCACTGAGCATGATCTCCTGCCAATAAACCATAATCGAAGGATGCTCGCGCAGCACCTGCGCGATTCGTCGGTGTGCAGGCGCCTGCGAAATAGCCATCGCGTTTTTATATAGCCTATATGTTGTAATAATTTGTAACGATTTTTTTCAAGACTATTAGTGTTTCATCATGCCTCCATGGTTCGTGTCGGTGTCTGGGAAACGCGCTCCTTCAGAGCAGCGGGTCCACGGACCGGCAGATGAATTTGTAGTTGGTGTGAGGCCCAACGACCACCCTTCTCAGCAGCATGGGGCAGCGGCCATGCTCACGGGGGCTTAGGTCGCGCGGTCTTCCCGGACAGCGCCTGGTGCGACTTAGCAATCCAGATACAAGTCCTTCGTACGGTGAGAGAAAGAAACCAGGGGAGAAGAAGGAAGGAAAGAACACAAACCGTGAAGACACAAGCGATTTACCTTGGTTCGAGCCCCCACTGCCGGGTAATAGCTCTACTCTAGCCTTGTTGATTATATGATGGAAAACAGTACAGAGGTGCCGAGACCGGGCTTGAAGGCACCGATCCCGAGCTTACAGAGGTGGCGACTAAGGGCTACGGCTACTGCTACGAAAGCTTCGGATGCTTGTGGCTTGGGTGGCTTGTTAACACCTGAATCGCCTGGCCGCGAACAGATCCGAGGCCCTTCCTTTTATAGGCGCGGCGGGCCGCCCGGGGCTGATGCGGCGGGGCCCCCTTCTCTACTTTAGTGGCGGTGCTCTTGTCTCCTTCCGGGGCTCTGTCTGGTTCGGAGTCTATAGGGAGAAGCTGGTCAGGTTAGTACTGGACACGTGTTTGTCTCGATATGCCGATACGGGGAGGAATCATGCTTTAGGGAGAAAGCACTCTTCCTTTATCCCCAAAATAGCATTGACTGGATCGAGCCAGCCTCGCGCCGCCTGTTGGGGGCGTCACGTAGCGTAACAACCGTCGCCGCCTGCCAAGGGAGGCAAACGACAAACCGGGCTACCCGCGCGCCTCTCCCCGGGCTGTGGGTTCTCGGGGAGATACAGTTCTTCCCAGTCAAGGCCGGGTAAAAGGTGGTGGGACATGGCAGTTATCGCCACCTACCCACGGACAGGCGGACTATCCGCGGGACCTTCTCCCGGACTAAGGATGGCCCGGGAGGTGCGCTACGCCTGCTGGGACGTGGCTCTTGACCTGGTCAAGCCAGGGGAAGACCTGTTCGGGCTAGACGTTTCCTTTGGTACGACCAAAGGTGGCCTTCTGGACCTTTTGTACGCGCGGTGGGCCGGTACGGATTCGACCCAAGGCCTATCTCGGGATGGGCCACTTATCAATCACCAACAGTTCGGGACGAAACCAAGCGAGACATACGATAGACGAAGGAAGCGCCCACCCAGCAGGAGGGCTAAAACCACTAGTTTTGAAGTTGCAAACTCTAGCTTCGAAGCTGGAGTGCTTTAGCCCTTTAGTTTTGAAGCAAGAATCACCGTCTTGAGCGCCTTGTGCACTTAGCCATTCCGCTATTTTATTCTGAACAAACGGCAGCAGGGTATTCGTAGGAATCGCTATCCCGGGGCGAGGAGAGGAGTATAACGTGGAAAATCTAAGGGCCCTTCTCCAAAGAGAGAAAAACCCGAGGTTCCCCCGGATGTAGGCACGCCAGTGTCAAACGGGATTATCAAAAGGAACGCTTGGACAGCAGAGGCGCTTCGCCCTCTTGATCCGGTTCGATTCTGGTTCGTTTATTTTTAATTATTTTTCGGCCTCTTTAGACTCCTTTTCAAGTACTCTCGACTTTTGTCACAGTAAAACTCAACTTTAATCAAAACTGAAAAGTAAAACTCAACTTTATTCAAAACCAAAAATATTAGTGTTTATATCAAAGATCTTAAAACTATTTTTAATTATTTTTTAGCCTCTTTAGACCCCTTTTCGAGTACTCTCGACTTTTCTCACAGTAAAACTCAACTTTACTCAAAACTGAAAAGTAAAACTCAACTTTATTCAAAACTGAAAAGAAAAGAGCCATCCGGATTCGAACCCAGCATCTCCCAGGTGGTTGGGCGCTAAGGCATGGCATGGAGACCATATGAGCAGCTCCTGCACGCTGCTTAAGGCCTAGTTCTTTTCAGCTTAACAGCTTAACGTCTTAACAGCTTAACGACTTATCTACGTTTTGAGAACACATATGCTTTGAGTTTTTTGAGTCCGTTTTTTCACTGTTTTGAAGGTGGGTTCTAACACTTTAAAAAGCAAGTCAAACGAAATGTATCCGAATCTTCAGACTATCTTGAGAAGCTCTCGATGTTCAGTTATTTCAGCCGTTCAGCCGTTCATCCGTTCAGATCAGCTCAAAAGAACAGGGCCTAAGTCTGGGGAAGGAAGGACGAAAAAAGAAAGGAAGAAAAGAGAAGGTGTGAAATTGGATATATTTTGGAGGCGGCGAGGTTGGATGAAGCGAGGGAGCATCGAACTGTTGAAGGACAAGTACGCGAGTTGAACGCATGGGCAGGATCGAGTAACTGTTCGATGAACAGTAACTCGGTAGAAGCTGGACGTGGCAGCTGAAGATGCAGTTGCCGTATTGGAGTGAACCTCTCCAACTTTATAGATAAGGGTGGATATGCTTTCCAAGTCTGAATTCCACTTGCATTTGATTTTTAGGAACTATCTTCTAGTTGATGCTCACGATGTCATGATATTTGGCAGACGTGGCCACCTCTAAAAGATCTTTAAAATAATATAAACAAAGTGGACTTTGACAAGCATATTCATAACCTCTTAAAGTACAGCTTAAAATTTTAGTTCAACCAACTTATTCATTTAATTCAGCCATTTCGAACATGCCATGTCAAGCTACTTACTAAAGTTTTTGTTTTTTGTAGGAGGGGCTTTGTAATATGTCAAGGAGGATCTTGTGAGAGACTTTAAGTTAGTGCATAAGGTTGGAGTCCATCTACCTAGGCGGTGAAGGACTATCTCAACTGAAACCATAGCAACACTTCTCTTTGTGAAAAGTGCTCTAACGACGAGTAGTGAAAGAGATTAAGCGAAAGCCTTTCCCTAATCTCGGGAAAAATCTTTCGTACTTTTTATCTCCTTGTATTGCTTTATCCAATAAATTTCTAGCTTGTTCCTGTATAAAGTTTTAATCTTTCTCATAATTTAAAAAAACTAAATGAAAAAATATGTTAGACCTCTGGGCCCTTAGTTCCTTACTTCCTTTCATGGGGTCCTCGCCATCATATTATTTCCAAACTGGACACATTTTAGGTAAAGAGGTGCTACATGGTACAAGGTCTGAGATGACACATTATCGAATTTCAAAGGAACAATCTGAGTATCTTTATCTAAATTCAAGAAGTGTAAGGGCTTCTTGGCAAATACGCACGGCTATTCTCCCATCGGCCGAATTGGCTCCACATGCACGATCAATGGGTTGTAACTAATCGAGCGATATGGAGACAAGAGATTGCATGATGAGCTGCACTAAGTGTTACGTGATGGTAACCGTGCCATGAGTCGTGCGGTGGTAAACACCCTAAATTCAAAAACTCTTTAAGTTTTTTTTTTCCTGCAA
The DNA here is from genome assembly GCA_005191435.1 of Raddia distichophylla. Lineage (NCBI taxonomy): Eukaryota > Viridiplantae > Streptophyta > Magnoliopsida > Poales > Poaceae > Raddia > Raddia distichophylla. The sequence continues at coordinate 491,047 of SPJY01000232.1, forward strand.
ACGCACATATCTATCCTTCCACCGATTGAATTGGCTCCACATGCGCGATCGATGGTTGTAACTAATTTCGATGACATGGACATGGGAGACCACAAGATGGGCTACGCCAAATGTCACGTGGTGATAACCGGGTCATGTGCCGCGTAAATACCCTTTCTGTTTTTTCTATTACACAATTACTAATTTTTCAGATCATTTACACTATTTATATTAATTCTTGTCAATCAAAGAGGCCGTGGCCATCTGGATCTCAGCCGTACAAGACACGATCCGAGGGTCGAGGCTCCAAGTGAAGCTCAGTCTTTTAAACCCTACGGTTCGTCTCTCGTCTTCCTCCTACCCGTCACTCCCCTCCCTACCGTCGCCATGGGCCTCCTCAAGAGCTCCATCCTGCTCCAAGGTATCTCCCCTCCTACGCCCTTCTCCAAAGACCTCTCGTCTTGCCCTGACGCCGCATTCGCGAGATTAACCTTGGGATCTGGCTGCGCAGGGCAGTTGCGCCGTGCGGCGTGGGAGGCGGCGGCGCGGCGCGGCGTCGCGACGTCGACGGAGCAGTACATGCGCCGGAACTACGCCAACAACGTCTCCGAGTACAACACCGTCATTGGGTCCCTCGTCTCGCAGCGTAGGCACGTCACGGATGCCGAGAAAGCTGTTGTTTTGGTTCTCGCACACTAGCTGTTCGACTCAACGCCGCCGAGCAGAGGCATTTTTTTTTAAGTTGTTATTGTTGCCACGAGCATCTCTTTGCTAGCCCAATCGTGTGTTTCCGTCCGGTTAGATGTCATGCACAACTGTACATGGCGTTCCATGGATCTAAGCTGAGTTTACCGTTTCTGCACACGAACTACGAAGCATTTCAATGTCAGGACAGAAAGCAATCATGTTTTGTGGTGTGTGCATATTTGCGCCAAAATATGTGAATGTTTAATCACGTGTGGTTCCTCTGGTTTGACTGGGTGTCACCTTGTCATGCATTAGTGAGCAGGCTGATGGTCTGACACGGTTACCCTGAATGAATTGCATATCATGTTAGGTCAGGTGCTAGTACGCATGTTTGCTATGTCAAGGTTGTAGCTTTCTTGGTCATAACATGCACTAGATCTTTGATGTCAACTTCCTGCTTGGTGTCATGAAGAAATGTCTGTCCATAAAAAATATAGTAGCTCTTGATGTAGTTGTGCAATTGTTCCATTGTAGGTGTCTAGTTGATTGTATATATACTCAGATAGTCAGATTGACCTGTCTGTTTGGCCAGCATATCCTGTATTGCTCAACATACTGATGTAATTGCTTTGTTTCCTTAAATTTGTTCCATGGCAAGCTGTCAACTTTTGTTGGGAACATTCTTAAAAATGAATTTATACATCTTTCACCATCAACCATTTGATGTCCTATGTTAATGCCATTTTTCTGCTTGTCCATGCCTATATTGAGTTTATTATACATTTGGTTACAGTTCCCAGGTTAGAAACCTCTGTTTGCTTAGTCATTTATGCTTTCGAAATCTAAATTTCATTTGCTTTGCTTTTTACTTTTTAGGTACTTTCTGTTGCGTGATGTTTACGATGACATGGTACTTGACGGAGTGCAACCTGTGCGGGACACATTCCATAATCTCATAGTTGGTACCATGAAAGGCAGCCGGCTACAAGATGCATTGTACTTCCTTGATCAGATGAGAGAAACGGGCTTGCAGCCTGATGTTTGACCACTATCTTCTTGAATTTGTTTCACCTCCATTGCAACTCCCTTTTGCTTTTGTGAGATGGTTTAGTCTAATGGTAAAATATCTGTAGGTTAACCTTTACAACTTCTTGATCTCCACTTGTGGAAAAAGCAAGAACTCAGATGCAGCGATTATGGTTGTTTCTTTTTTTGCAATCCTGAGCACAAACAGAGATATTATCATCTTTGGAGTTTCCCCCCACTGATTCTCCTGTTCATGCTATTATCTGATACACAGTTTTTAGAAGAAATGAAGACACATGGTGTCAAATTACAAGGGGAAACCTATGTTTGTCTTTTGAATGCACTAGCAGCAACAGGGCGTGTTGATCAAGTGTAAGGGATCCTTCCTACGAATACTTAGCTGCTCAGATGAAATATCAAGTATTTTTTCGCTGCTACATATTGTGGTCAACTACTCCTAGCATGACTTCATGAAGCAAATAAGAAAATACAAACTTGGCACTAGCAGCAAATAAGCTAAGGCCTAGCAGACGTTATATTACGTATGTTAGTATGTTACTTCGTCCTGTTTGTAGTTTCATTGCTAAAGCTTCATTCAAACTAATAATCACTGTACATGAAGCTATCGATTTAATAGGCAAGGAGAAAAGTCCACAAACACATGCACACACGTGGTTAAATTCTTTCTGTTTACAAATATTGGTTTAGTAACTAGTAGCCTCACATATTTGAAGGCTAGAATGCATGTAACTTTCTGGTACTTGCATGCTGATACATCCAGATTGATCAGAATGATGGAGCGCAACTATGCAAGACTGTGTATAGTAGGATTATCTGTTGTCTATTTCTGAAGAAACTGTAAAAATAATTCTACTCCATTAGTGCCTGGATTGCCTCTTTAGCATTCAGAAAGTTTTGCTCTAGACTTATATTAAATTGTATTTTTTATTTTAATAGTCAACTCTTTACAATTTAACCATTTACTTGTTTGGGTGCAAAAATTCTAAATTTCTAATTATAACTTGGTTCCACAGTTACGCTATGGTACGTGATATGACTGCTGCTGGACTTGGACTAAACAAGTTTTGTTATGCTGGACTGATAACTGCATTCAAGAACAAGACACCAACCACTGAGGAGACTTTGAAAAAAGTATGTTACACAAATCTATGTATTTATTTGTAGGGGTGTATATAGCATAACTATATTTCATCTTTAAACTCACTCTTTTGAGCAGATTCTCGAGTTTGTTCAGCAGTCCAAAGGTTGGCAATCTGTTGAAAGAGTATCAAAAGACAGCGCTGAGAATATAATGATGAATGTGTCAGAGGAAGATCTTTACAACCTACCAACAGCAGAATATGCACATAGACGGGGATTTATCTTTAAACAGGCGACAGTTTATCATGTTGCTGTCCATGCGTGTGCAGACCTGAAGAGCAAAGAGGTGTGCTTTTTTTTCCTTTTGCATTACCTTTTTTAAAATAACTTATATCTGGTTACTGATCAGTAGCCTTTACAGTGGATATGACCGTAAGTGTGTTATATTTCATGCCCTAGTATAGTTCAAATAATCAAACTTTAGCTTTACATCTTATGAAGTGAAGCACTTTGCTGCCTTGCAGACACTTGAAACACTTCTTGGCATGCTGAATACAGATGGAATTACATATGATGCCTTCATTGTGATGCATGCTATGAGGTGATATATAATGAAATGTTGCCTGTTTTTCTTGAAGTACGTGTAATCACGCTGAACAGTACAACCTAATGATCTACAAGAAACAAAGTGATTAATTGCTCCAGAAATATGTAGTTTAGAAGGATGTCCCCACGAGATCTTACTAGTCGTTATTGTAGAGCATGAAAGAATCTTCATCTAGAAGAGATTAGCCGATTTAACTTTGCTATCTAAATTTGTATGCTTGCACATTATTTTTACTGAAAAGTTTTTTGATTACATGTTTATACATCTCGTTTTCCTATTCAATGGGATTAAAGGTTTTTTTTGGAAATCTTAATGTCGACTTTATTACTTTTAGCATGCCTATCCTTGGTTTGCAACCCACATTTTTGTCCTTTTGTGTTATCATGCTTTCCATTAATTTCTGATTCTAGCTGCTACTTGTTGTCCTTAAATTGAAAAAGGTGTTATCTTCGATGTGGGGACATTGATTCTGCTGTTAAGATTTTTGAGGAGTACTCAAGCTCAAGGTCCCCACCAGTGGAGTTGTATGTGGTGAGTAAAACCTTAATGACACCAAACTTGTAAATGAGGAACTAATCTTTAGTCATATGTATCTTCTGAATTCAAAAGGTGTGAAAACTTGTTAAAGTTATTGATGCTTCTACTGAGTTATAGAACTGAATTGATGTGTTATCATAAATCTGGCTAGCATGTTTGTACAGTTCTAGTATCACAAGAAACAAGTTGAGATGAATCTGACGATAGCATGCTGTGAAATGTCTTATGATCAGCTTGTCTCCTGTGTTCATTGCATAAGTCCCCACTCCCAATTAACCACACAAAAAATAAGTTTCTTATGATCACCGTCTTGTTAAAGTGATAATGTTGCTTACTATTCTGGTTGTGAAATATAGGTTTCAACTGCTTTAAAAATATATAATTTCCATGAATGGACATGTTTAACTGTGCAAATGCAATCTACTCCGTCCTGCCTTTTCTACACTATTTTTGTATGGTGTATGGTGCAGAATATTGGCCTACCAAAAGACGTCATATCAAATAGTTAAGTGTGGCAGATATGCGTATGTTACAATTGATTTGTGGTTATACGAGAACGAACCGAGTTTGTGACGAAGTTATACATGATAGGGTTGAGGTGGCACTAATTGAAGAAAAGCTTGTCCAACATCAATTGAGATAGTTTGGACACATTCAATAATGTCCTTCAGAAGCATCGGTGCATAGTGGAATCCTTAGACATAGTGATAATGTAAGTAGAGGTAGGGGTTGACCTAACCTGACATGGGAAGAGACAATAAGGAGAGACTTGAAAGATTGAAACATATCTAGAGACTTAGCTTTAGACAGAGGCACATAGAAATTGGCAATCCACGTAGCTGAACCATGACCTAGTTTTTCACCCTCTTTGATTTTTTTATATATGTAAAAACAAGTTGGCGACTTCTATTGGGTTTCATTTCTAACCTACCCTAACTTGTTTGGGACCTAAAGGCTTTGTTGTTGTTGTTGTTGTTTTGAACTGAAACTCTAATTTTGTATATCTATGAGATCTCTACCAAATATTCATTTCTTTGTTTCTACAGTATTTAATATATGCATAGTAATCACAGGCTGTTCAACACTTGAAAGTGTATAAGTGAAATTCATGTCACCCAATAAGTTCAACTTCTATATTGGTGCATATTAACCAAGGGCTTTGGCTATGAGCTATCAAATTAACAGTAGTCATGACCAACTTGCAGTGTTGACCATTGGATTTCGCAGCTCATTAATTACAACCCACTGAATTCAACACAGGAAAGAAAAGATGGAAATTAAACTTTGAAGGTTGAATACCATATAATCTTTCCTATACGCTGGACAAAAATAAGCTACATGCCCAAAACTGTGCATGTTGGAGAGATAATGATCCATACTAAATAGAATAGGCAATGTTAATATGGTGGAGCTTAAAGAACATACATGATAACAATACTCTCATTTTTTAAAACTGGGGACCTATATATCTCTTAGATTGCACCTTGTGTTCTCACATGTTTGTTTATGTTCTATGCATCAATGGCAGGCACTCGCTGAGGGAGCTATGATTGGGCATACTCCAAGAGGAATGCAAATTGCCCAAGAAACTATAGTAATTTTCTCCTTCCTGTTTCATAGCTGGACTAACTTGGAAAAAACAAAAGTTCATACTGTATAGTATTTTTCAGGAGAGAATGACTTCAAAAGGTTTCTTCTTGAATCCTGTGATGGGAAATAGTCTTCTAATTGCAGCTTCTGGTGAAAGGGTAAGTGTCACAACTACTGCCCCTCCGTTACTAAGCTCACTGAAGTCATAAATGCTAATGCATCTATACAAGGAACGCACAATTGTTTGATTGCTGTTGTCAGCTTCTTGAAATGAATCCAAATTGTTTCCTCCAAATGACTTGTATAGTTGTATTGAAATTTTGTTGTATTGTTCAGACTGGTGGATATACAATGGCAAATTACATCTGGGATCTCATGCAAAGCCGTAAACTTGTGCCATCACTTCATGCTGTTGAATCATACCACAAGGGTTTGAAGGTAAGCTCCATTCTGTAATCCAGCATGTGTGACTGGGTATATTTCTTCACCTTGGAAACGTCATTGTATTTTTTTAACATCAAATATTTTTAACATCACATTGTAGTTTCCTACTAGTCCATCACTGTTTGAAATCATTGGAACTTGCTGACATGGTTAATGTTTGAATGTTTCTGAATATAATTTTGTTTCATGGCTCTTTTTTTTTCTCTCAAATTCAGGAACGAGAAATTCCTTCTGATGATCCACGACTTCTGAACGTCAGCCGCGTTTTGGACAACCTGACCATGCGGTATGGACGTAATGCGGTTTGGACGTAATGCCAGCGAAAGTTGGGACTTTGTTTTCGTGAGGCTGTTGGTTGCATCCGCATGTTTAGAATCGAAAACCAAAGAATTATGTCAGGAAAGCGCAAAGCAATACATGGAAGCTTTCTCACCTGACAGCAATACAAGGAAATCTTGAGTTCTTTTAAAATTTTATTCTAATTTTTTGCAAGATCAGCCCTTGTTACCTGCTGTGTCAGTAGGGTATTTATCAAACTTGGTTGCTTAGAGAGTTCGTACCGTGAGTAACTTAATCATTCGAGCATGATATTGCTCCGAAAGGCTTAGAGCATCGCCAGTAAGGGATCTCTATGTTTCGTTCTCTATATTTTCTTTTCTAAATCACTATTTGTTCACTATATTTTTAGGCGAGCGCCAGCGTCCGGACGTTCGTCCGAACGCCCGCTCGCCGGACCAACCTTGTGCGTCGGATCGCTGGCTACCGCGCCGATCCAACGCCCCTGAGTGCGTCCGCGTGAATGGATGAAGCCGCATAGTTGCTAGTTGTCCTTTGATTAAATTCCCAAATAAACTTCAGATTTTTGTATAAAATTCAAACAGTGTTCAAAATGCATGGAATAAATTTCATAATTCTTCTAAAATCGAGAGCAACCCATTTTAAATACTTTTTGAATTTTTTTTATTTTTTTTGAATTTTTTTGATGTGAACTAGAAGAAGACACTTATGAAACTTACATCTATACTAGCGCTTATGAAACTTACATCTATACTAGCGCTTATGAAACTTACATCTATACTAGCGAAACTTGACCGTGTTCTAATGAAACCTGATGAAACTTGGATGAAACTTCGATGTAACCTGATGAAACTTGAATGAAACCTGTTGAAACTTGAATTGACCTGATGAAACTTGAAGAAACTTGTATGAGACTTGATGAAACTTGCATTAAACCTGATGAAACTTGACAGTTCAGTAAGTTTGACGAATATGAAAGCCAAGTTTCAATAGGCGAAACCCAAGTTTCACCAGGTAAGTTTGAAGAGTTATATGGCAACATATATCTTGTTTTGTTCGAAAAAATAAGTGGAACATGTTGGCGCGCAAACAGTTTGTGGATTAGAGCACCCAGTCAAAAATTATAGTAGCCGAAAGAAAAAAGCCCGTGGGCCCCACCCCTGCATGCGCACAGTACCCCTCCCCCAGTTACGTGCGTGCTGCGCGGGAGTCCGGAGGCGCCGGACTTCCGCACTGTAGCGTTTCCCATATTTTTATCATCTCCACCAGAGTCTCAATCCTCGAAAAAATCCACCAGAGTCTATCCTTGAAAAAATATAGAGTTCTCCTAAAGTTGAGACTCTAGAGAGAGTTTATGAATTTAGAGACAGGTAGAGACTTTGCTAAAATGTTACAAAGACTGAGATTGTTCACGATAGTGTTTTATAGAATCTTTTAGCGAACATGCCGGCAATGCTCCTAGGCGGCAGAAACCGTCCATGTTAGCATAGGCATAGGCAATTACACACAATGGCATTGCTAGCAGCCAGCAGCAGGAAAGGCATTGCTGGCGTCCAGGATTGGATCGGCCGTTCTTCATTCTCGTGCTAGAACCCTGCGTTATGCAAATACAGTTGCTCGACCGGCGTCGCCTGCCGCGTTCCGAAGACCACGCGCACCGAGCTCCAGCGACTAGAAAGGGCGGAAGCAAGAGCGGCAGGGGAGGCGAGCGCTCCGCCCAGATCCGGCCTTCCCCTTCGCCACCGCCGGCCTCCGGGTCGTCGCTGGGTTGGGGAGGGTGCGGATCTGGGTCGGGGCCTGTACAGAGGTAGGTTTAGTTGCAGTTTGGGGAGTAGAAATAAGGGATTTCCGGGGAGTTGGCTGGTGGCGTGGTGGTTCGCTTCCGGCGAGTTTTCGTCGGAGGTGGCGGTTTCGTCCTCGGCATACTCCTTCCCGGGAAGTTCCCTCTTCAGACCCTGCGTCGCTGCCTCTTTTTCTTTGCTGTTGCAGCAGGAAATGGGGGATCGGCGGCGTGATGGGACCTTGGTGTTTCCGCGGTGCGGCGGTTATGCTTTTGGAAAAGAAGGTGAGTTAGGGATGTGGCTGTGGGAGACTCCGACGTTCGTGCTTCTGGGGCTGGCTACGGTGACTGGCGGTGGTGTTCCTTTGTTTTTCGCTTCCTCTTCCATGCCCACGACGGAAGTGTGTTCTTCGTCGACTATTCCTGGTTTTGACCTTCTTCTCCGTCGAATCTGGAGCTGGTTGTTGGACCTGAATCGGAGGATGCTTCGGTCTTCGCTGCAGTTCGTTCTAGTGGCCGGTGTGAGGAGAGAAGAGAGCTTCTGTGCTGAGTTTGTGTTTAGATCCTTGAGGGACTTTGATGTAATTTACTTTGTTTACAAGGGTCTTCTTGTATGGGTGAAGCACTGGTAATGAATGGTGTGTTACCTTCTTCTCAAAAAAAAAAAAACCATCTTTTTTTTCTTCTTATTTTAATCAAGCAGCAACGGGCATTCTCGTTCATGAAGGCAGCCAAGGCCAAGCACTCATAGATAGGGGTGCAAACTGTAAACAAGTCGGATACATGTGATACCGTCTTCAAGTCTTTAACCCATATTTTTTTAATAGATCCTAAAACGGATGTGGGTTTGAATCTGCATTGTTTGAATATGGATTGTTCGAGATATGAATTCGGGACGAATATGGGTTGGTCTTGTGTCGGAATTGAAATATTGAATAAATAATTGGGTATTTCACATACACAAAAAAAATATCACATGACATAACTATTCACTACTATTGAAATGTTGATTAAGTTTTCATGTTTAATATAAAAGCTAACAATAGCCTGGTTTGTTTGAGCTGGAAGTTGCTGAAAATTTTAATCTGAAAAAGTTATGCCCACGCGAAAGATGCTTTAAAGAGCTAAAAAATTTATGACGAAATTATTTTACGAACTTTAAGAATAAATATTTAAAACCTCACAATAATGACTACAAAGTATTACATCATTTGGCTTATACAAAAATAACAAATTTTTGTTTAATTTAATTTGATTTAAGTGGAAACAAATAAGGCCAATATGTCAAAACTGAATCAAACATGAGCTCCATCCATGTTGTAATAAACTAGTACAATGCCCGTGCTTTGCTACGGAGCTTTAAAGAGAAGAAGGGAAAACATAAATCATAGCAATAATGTGTTCTAATAAACTCTACAGCTAAATAATAATATTTACTAATCGAAATCAACAATTCCCTTTCAGTATTGAAAAGTGTACTAATCAAATTATCCTAATAATGCTAGTCAAACTTGGTAAGACATTGACGGACATATCAATCTTATCACCTGTGTGCAGGTGGCCGTGAGCTTGTGAGGAGTCTTGCGGTTTAAACCAATATGACAGGAGTTATATCGAGAGGAAATTAAAAGTGATGGAGTAGATAGGCACGAGTTTGTTTGACGGTTTCAGTGTGTATCCTGATAGGTAGGAGTTTGTTTTGTGCAGGTGGCCACCGCGTCTCCATGCATGGACATGGCCAACTAATTAATGGAGTAATCGGTGCATGCACTTGTGTAATTAGCATCAGGTGGCGTGGCGTTTGTATGGCGCGAGGCAAGGCTTGTACGTACATACATACCATTATACCAACGGTCGTAGGGAGTGTGACTTGTTTGGCGGGCATATCGTCGCCTGGTATAGATGGCTCATGTGTGGATATGCTGCATATGCAGCTATGGTGAAGACCCGATTAATTAGACATGTCTAACTTGCAGTTTTTAATTAGTCCCGATTAATTAAGTGTCAGAAGAGTTAGTAGTAGTTGTGTGGTGTATGCACATGCATCGGCTGGCTACGAGTTAGATGTGTGGCATATGTGAACTTAAGCACATAATTAACTTCTCAATCACTAAATCCTTATAAGGCCAATCTCTCAACCCGCCAAAACCAGAGCTTCACTTACAAAAAAAGTAGCAATATCATCCACACAAATATCATCCCAACACAAATACATTTTCACATGAGAGAAGCAAATTAACAGCATATACGAACATAAGACCATCATTTATTTGTCATATGAAATTTTGGTCATGATCACCAAGATTATATAAGAAACAAATAATAATATGGAACCTTACTAATTGAAATAAGCGCCATATTTATTACAATAAGGAACATCATTACAAATGTAAATCAAATTTCATAACCAATCAATACAAATAAATGAAGACACCACTTATTACACGATCACTCGGTATTAATAGCTTTAAGCCTATCTTCCTCGGAATCATCGACGTAGCGCCGAACACTTTCACGATCACATAGTAGGTTCGCACGAAGGCCCAAACAACAAAGAAATAGATAGTTGGCATGGAGGTTAAATGTCATTACTATCGAATTGGGATAGATTTTTGGGACAATTCCTTGTGTGCCAGTAAAAAAAATTTCAATCCCCTGTATGCCATCCCGTGCGTATGACATGTGGGGCCGTCTAAGTGTATGACATGTGGGCCCAATGGCATACATGGTATTTTCATTTTTTCAGTGGCATATAGGTATTTTCCTTAGATTTTTACCTTCCAACTCATCAGTGTACAGAGAGCTTGGATTGAAAAAAAGCTCACTCTCATATATTATTGATAGGCAAACTATTCATGTTTAACAAAAAATTAAAAAAACGAGCAATACCAGATATGTTGGGATCAATAACGAAAAATGAGTATATTTGTTACGGATAGTCATATTTATCCTCACGAGCGTAGCTGCGAGGCACTGGAAGTCGTCCTCTGCTCGACTCCAGCGATAGATTTTTTGTGACACCAAGCCATCCTATATACGTAGCATGAACAAGTTTTTGCTGATTGAAAAGGTACAATGTTAAAAAAAAATTGAGTATTAATCAATATTATAATATCATACCGATGACCCGTAAGGACAACTTCTCTACTTGCACTTTTCAACCATCCTTAGATGTCCCCAATGTGAACGACTAATCCTATAATATCTACATAGAACTTAATACATAAGTATATTCCGAGTAGAATTATAGTAAGGAATATCATACATATGGCTAATAATAGCAGCATTACTTGAAAGTGTTCTGTCTGACCGTTTCTGTACGACATCAAAGTACATAAAATGTCTTGGACAGCCTGACCATTCAATGAGCCTAACTGGTGTTGTTACCACTGTATTAGAGCTAACATTAAGTGTGTAATCAGATTTAATCTCTATCTCTACTACTTTAAAGCGGCTAATGGTGCCGGTGGTGCCATCTTAGCCTCCAAGTCCCCGCATCCCGCACACAATTAAAAAAATTAAACATACTCTAATTAACCCCCTAAATCACGCAACCCTCAGTCCCCATTCCAACCGCCCCAACCCCACCACTCCTAGCCCAGCTCCTCCACACCGGCTTCCACCCGCGCGTCCCACGTCCATGTCGGAGGTCGCCGCCGCATCCAAGCCCGCCACGGCGGTTCCATCCCAGCGGCGAGCCGGCGATGGCTCGCAGCCTTTCACCCAGTCCGCTCCGCCCCGGTGGCTCCCCCACTGCAACCCAGCGCGAGGAGAGCAGGGTAGAAGGCGCGGACGCCCACCTCACCCGGTAGGAGGCTCACCTCACCTCACCGACCACCACCTCCATCGCCTTCCATCCCACCACAACCGGCTTCCGCCGCTTCCAATTCGAGTGACGACGCATCGGGGGCCACCACGTCGCCATGTATACTCCGTCATCTGTCGTCCAACCCATCACAAACCAACCGCCGTCTCTATAATGTCACATTCGACAAGCAATAAAACCACAAAAGGAAAAGAAGGTGCTAGCCATGTTTTGTAATGTTGTTACTACGCTTAGCATGGTCCTTAAAAATGTTGTTCTAATATGAAATTATCATTGTAGTGGTTGTGGTTTCTAATGGGTCAAAGAGGCCTGCCTGGTCGCGCTACTCCCGGGCCATTGTTTATTTAGGAAATCAGCAACACCATACCGCAGAGTGACTCGGATGACGAAAATGTTTCAGCTCCAATATATTCTACTATTTGTGTGAACTGCACATGTTCTCCGGCAACACAGGTTGAATGTTCAAATGGTAAGCAATTTAATGCTATATAAATACTAGAGATATATTGTTGTGCTTTTAATATTTTCAATATATGAATCCTAACATATGTGCACGCATACTTGTTGTATAGAAAGAAAAACACCTTTTCAACCATCGAACTCAGGGAACATCATTTCTGGTCAAACTCAATCCACACAAGATCACCATAGCTTGACAAACTCAGTCTATGCGCAAGAAAGAAGGGATTTGATTCAAGATTGTGAGTGGATACGACGTCAACAAATGACAGACTAACAAAGAGAAGAGAACAACGCTTGTCGAAGAGTATCAAGACAAAACCTTTCAACCGAGGATTGGGAAGCTATCAACGCAACGCGTAGAATAGCCAAGCAAAATCGTCCGACTGAGGTTCTTCAAGAGGTCAATGCCTCACGACGAGCATCAAGGCGGAACCTGACTTTTGATGTGACAGAAGAAATCAAAGAATATAAAAAAATAGGAAAATGATTGAATAGTACATGAATAGTAGTTTGATAATTCATATAGTACTCCAAATCAAACATGTCCTAAGGGCACTTATAAGAGCATCTCCAATGGTAGAGCCAACTTACTGCCTATAAGGTCTATGTGGCACATCCACGCCAGCCTAAAAGACCATCCATCCAATGGTTTGGCTATAAGCATCAAAACATGGGACCCACACCAATTTATTAGTTGCCTTTCTTCCTCCGTCCTCACCCAACTCCACTACGCGCTCTCCCTCCATCCGCCCCGCTCCGGCGTGCCCTCCTCCCTACGCCGCCACTGCCTCAAGCCGCCTTGCCATCGCGCCCCCTCCCTTCCCCTCGCTAGTGACCAGCGCTTGAGGTAGCGTCGGCACTAGCTCTAGACACCCGCTCTCTCTTCCAACTCACCACATAATCCAACGTGGAGGTCTTATATAGCCAGCTGATCTGCCCCATTGGAGATGCTCTAATGCAGTTTCTTCACTCCTTTCTTGTTATGACATGTAGATAGAAAGATGACATGACATAGAATTAATGTAGAGAGAAGGAGATGGTCTCTTCCTTAATAAACCATTTCTACGCTTGTTCCAAAGCTTTAGAATTATTGTGCAAAAACAAAGTCTTTGGAAAAAGAAGAAAGTATTAATGATGGAAACGATATTAAGATGCAATGCAATGGAGACACCATCTCTTTTATACTAGTTTATAAGTAACATGACATATAGAAATAATGTTTAGAAATTTTGCATTGAAACTGCCCAAGAGCGCCCTATTCATTGGACCCTACGTTCGTTCCATTCATGGCGCCCCAAGTTTTTTGCTCATTTTGATCTTCATTAGGTTTGGATAAGATAATTGCACGTCACTCCTTTCCATACTAGTATCATCATATATGTAAAGAAAAGAGAAATCGCTCCTCTCTCGCAGCACGGCCGTCCGATGGAGCACCGACGCTCCCGATCGCTGGGCCCGCGCCGAACAGCCGCCTCGCCCGGCTCCCCCACGGTTTCCTCTTCCGTAACTTCCGTTCCGTTACGGCCTCGTCAGTCGTGCGTGTCTCGCCTCGCCCAGTCGGGCCCCCTAACCCGTTCCCTCTTCCTCTTCCGTTCCGTTGCAACGTCGTCGAGGAGAGGAGAGGAGACGAGACGAGATGAGACGACTAGGGAGGTGAGTAGACACGGCTCGTCTCCTCCTCTGACCCCCACCGCCGCCTCCTCTGACCGACTCCTCCTCCTCCCCTCGCCTCGTCTCTGGTCGCTGGGGAGGCGGGATCGCCGGAGGGGGGGCCCGCCTGCGCCGCCGTGGTGCCACCAGCGTCGCCCATTGGGATCTCGCGGCTCGCCTCCTGCCGCCGCGTGCCTTGCCTTCCCGCCCGAACCCTAGCCGCCGCCGCCGCCGCCTAGGGGAGCTGGGACGGCGGCGGGATCGGCCGGTACGGAAGGTTGCGTCAGGTCGCTCCTCCTCCTGCCCATCTGCGCGCTGCTCAATTTTCCTCGCAATTTTGTTTTTTTTTCCTGTTCTAGTTAGAATGGGTTGGCGGGTGCTTGCTGCCTTGTTTCGGCGACTGCCGTTGCTGTGATTGTGGCGTCGTTGTAGCTGGAGTTTTGGGGACGAGATAGCACTGCTGGACGGGAGCTTGTAACTCGTGACTCGTAACAGCTCGGAGCTCCGTCGATTGGCTACTTGCTAGTAACAGCACCATGAGCTATAAAAAAAAAGCGGAAATTGATGATTTTAGGCTCGTTTAGATGGATTTCATGCTCTGTGTTTTTGCACTGTGTTATTGTTGTAGATAGATTTGCGGCGCTGACCGAATTATCCAGCTGACTAATCATGGATCGGTCATCGGCTACTCCTTTCCTGTTTGTTTTGCTTGGCCATTGCTGCAAGGTATCATATAAAAAAATTGTTTTTGTGGCACCTTCTGCTGTGATTGTACCGGCAATGATATTGAAGCACACCATGCTCATGGTGGTTGGTGTAAATAGATCTTTGGAAATTACTAGAGTTGGTTTATTTGGTCATCGTTAGGATTGTCGAGCCATGTTTACATAAATTGGATTGTTATAACACTTTAGGGGATCACCAAATACTCACATAAAATGTCCCTCTGAAAAGGTTGTCAGCTACACAAATTTACATTCTCTTCTTGTAGATATTTTTAATCACCATTGCTTTGTTGACTATCAGCTTGTACTATATAAGTGAAGAAATCAAGCAACTGCTGCAAAGATAAGATGTAAAAAGTTTACTCTTTGGCTCTAGAGTAGACTGCCAATTTATTAGTGTTTGCCAAAAAAATCTCATTTACTGTTTGGGACAGTATTTATTTAGGTTTAACATGAGATTTTATCTACAAATCAACTAATAGCCCCACAGAAATGGAGGAACAACTCAGCTGAAGTCCAGCCTATTTATGATCTGGTAGTTATATTGATTGGCTACCTTTAGTGCCCATATTTTATAGTTGTTTACAAGAACTCATGAAATAATGTTTTTGTTTTCTCATTGATTATGTACCACATTTACTGTTGAGTGTTGAATTTATGAGTCTGAGACTCGTTGTAGCCGCTCTCGCTGATAAAAATTTATTTCAAATTTCAGTTCAAAAGACATTGATTATCTTTAATGGATGAGGATGCCTCCAATAAAGAGGGTGGATCTTTGATAAGGTTCCGCAAGCTGTCCAGAGAGGTTTAGAAGATTACCCATGCTAGTGGGTAAAGCAAAAAGGGAAGGTGGCTTTCTTAACTGAAGCAAAGACATGTCCAAATCCACTCCTGTTAAATCAAGTAAAAACATTGAATTGCAAAAACAATCTGCAAGCAACTTAACATTAACAAATGGCCATGCTTGTAAGAAGGAAGCAATGGATGGCGAATATCATGCCCATGACGTGAGACGCACTAGCACCTGGATTTGTAAAAATTTGGCCTGTAAAGCTGTTGTAGCATCCGAAGATTCTTTCTGCAAGAGGTGCTCATGCTGTATTTGCCATCAGTTTGATGACAATAAGGACCCTAGTTTATGGTTGGTCTGTGCATCTGAAAATGATGACAAAAACTGTTGTGGGTCTTCTTGCCATATTCAGTGTGCCCTCCAACACAAGAAAGTTGGATGCTTTGATATTGGGAAAATTATTCATCTTGACGGGAGTTATTCTTGTGCTTCATGTGGAAAGGTATCTGGAATACTAAGGTATGTACAGCTTTTAATCAACCCTGGGAATCTAGTATTTCCATTGTTATTTTTAGTTAATTTCCCCTAACTATATTATTGTAGAACCAAGAACTAAAACTAACTAGCTTTGAAAATTATGACACAATGTAGTTTAATCATCTTTGGTTCTTTTTTGTTGTAAAGCGATTGTCGTTTTCTTTGTCCAACAATAAAATCACTGTACACAAAGTCAGAAAGTAGTTTAGAAATGACATGTGTTTTGTTTCATTGAAATCCGGACACATAGCATGTACCATTGTGCCATACTCAACATCCAATATATTTGTTTAAAAAGTTACATGCTTATGTGGTACTTTCCACAGCTTTTCCCTAAATGCCGTTTTCCAGTTACCCGCACTTCAAAATAAGTATCATTTTCGTTTTGTTGCAATCACTGTCCTACTGTTAAGTTTCTTAGCATCAATTCACAGATAGTATTTTACATGCGACATTTTGGAATGCTTGTTATGCTTTCATATACCTGTGTAGTTGAAATGGCTGTTACTTTGTGGCAGTTATTGGAAAAGGCAGCTAGTGATTGCAAAAGATGCTCGCCGAGTAGATATCCTCTGCCATCGTATCTATTTGAGTTATCGGTTATTGGAAGGGACTAGTTGTCTTAAAGAATTGCACGACATTATTGAAGATGCAAGAGCAAAACTGGAAAGTGAGGTTGGTCCGCTTGATGGAATGTCAGCGAAGATGGCACGTGGTATTGTAAGCAGGTTATATGCTGGTAGTGATGTGCAGAGACTTTGTTCTTTAGCAATTGAAAGAGCTGATGAGTGGTTGGGTTCTCCAGACCTGCGTCTGCGTGGTAATGGTCTTTCTTACATAAAGACAAAGCTAAATATTGTTGTTGTAATTGCAAAAAGGCGCTTATGCTCTTTTTTGTTTTGCAGATTCCTTACCTGCTGCTTGTAGATTCAGATTTGTAGACATTACATTCTGCTCCCTTGTTATCATTTTAAAAGAAACTTCATTAGTATCATCTGACACTATCAAAGGTTATAAGCTATGGTACTGGAAAAGCAGAGGGCAACCAAGCATGGAAGAACCTGTAATTTTTTCGAAAGATCAAAGAAAGCTACTTATTTTTAACCTTGCCCCCTGCACAGAATATTCCTTCCGAATTGTATCATTCACAGATAATGGGATCCTTGGTCATTCTGAAGCTAAATGTTATACTGGGAGCAAGGAGGTGTCTGTCAAACATGCCACACTGAATAAAGCGGCAGGAAGCTCACAGACAAAGGGAGGAGACAAGAGGCAAGCTAAGTCAGCTGGATTTAGGATTCGGGATGTCGGGAAGATCTTGCGGGAAGCTTGGGCTGAAGAAGGTTGTTTTGAAGTGTTTTGTGAAGACGTGCAGGAAGGTTCATGTGGCAGAAGTGCCACAGTGGAAAAGCAACCAGAGAACAGTGAACAGGGCCAGTTGTTATCAGGTGTTTGTCGCAAACTTCAGTTCAACGCATTTTCTGTTCCTGACCTTAATGTTGAGGCACCTGTGCCCATGGACTATTCCCCTGAGAAGTGCTATGATTTGAAAAATGGACTTGTACGGCCAAATGATAGTGGCGACTCTGAGACCTGTGCAGATGGCAGGAATGCAGAGGCACCTGCTGTTGAGTCTAGGCCAGGGGCCAAGATCAATCAACTCAATGGCTTACAAGTGGAGTGTTGCGATCAAGACGGAGCTTCTGCTATTTGCCGTGAAAAACAGCTATTCAAAAGGCCGAGGGAATTGAATGAGGACTATGAATACTGTGTAAAGGTGATACGGTGGCTGGAATGCAATAAGCACATAGATACTGATTTCAGGATGAAGTTTTTGACCTGGCTTAGTTTAAGGTCGATGGAGAATGAGCGAAGGATTGTGACCACATTCATCAAAACGCTAATTGAAGAACCAAGCAGCCTGGCTGAGCAGCTTGTCGATTCTTTTGGGGAAACTGTAAACTGCAAGAGACCAAAAATTGGTCCCTGCAATGAGCTATGGCATTAAGATAAAAGGATAACAATTAATGATTTTGATAACTTAATTGATGTTCTACAGTTATTTCAGATCAAGTGCGATGAATGTCTGGTTTCTTTGATCACTACATTATGGATTCGGCAGCAGCAAAAGAGGAGATATTGATGGCAAGTTATTTTTAGGCAGCAATTAGGTTGCTTTAAAGGAATTCTTTTTCCACTAGAAAGTAGTGGAATTTTTTTCCTTTTTGGTCTAGTTATCAGTTTACTGTCAAATCCTGGAACAATCTTATGATGCCTCTTGCTACTTGTGCTTCGTGGGCGCGTGCATGGATGATTCTTTTTGGCCGATGTAGCTAATGGCTATGGCTATACTAACTTGTAGTCATGTATATGGTATTTTCATTGGTACAAATGTTGGAAATGTTTTAGCAGTCAGAAGGCCTCCAATCTTCTTCCCCTCTCTACAATACTTTCACCCTCACCGGCGTTCCTCAGGTGGCCTAGCTGGAGCCGAGGTGAAGGGGATTCGAATCCCGTTGGGCGATGTAGAAATTATTACTATTTAGCTAGATTTTGTAGCTAGGGTTCTTGGATGGTGGTGCTCACCCTTTTGTAGCAAGGTGGATTCGACTTAGCTAGGTTTTTTTAAGCAGTATTTAGCTAGGTTTTGAAGCTGACTTCTGCCCCTTCCAACTGGAAATCCGGAAGAACTAATAGCGAGACACTGTTTTGAATGGTATCTATGTCATGACAGAGGGGGTCTCCATGTCATGACAGAGGTGGCCTCCACACACGCAGACCTGGCGAACGGGCCGGCCCGGTTGGTTCGGTTACTGTGCGAACCGGGCTAGCTCAGTTTTATATGGTTTGATTCATTTTAATTAAAAATATATAAATAAATTAAGAAAAACCACTATATTTCATAAATATACACTATAAATTGCGTAAATATGGTATCTATGTCATGACAGAGGGGGTCTCCATGTCATGACAGAGGTGGCCTCCACACATGCAGACCTGGCGAACGGGCCGGACCGGTTGGTTCGGTTACTGTGCGAACCGGGCCACAGTAACCGAACCGGGCTGACCCAGTTTTATGGGCTGGTTTATTTTAATTAAAAATATATAAATAAATTAAGAAAAAATACTATATTTCACAAATATACACTATAAATTGCATAAATACATTATATATCACTAGTAAAATGTCCGTGCTCTGCCACGGACTATAAAGGGATGAAAAAAAATAATTCATAGACAAGAATTATAAGCATGAAGGGTGATTTGCAAGAAAGATCGAGAGTGTAGCACGTGACATGTTGTAGTTTGGATCGTTTAGGTTGAAACATTATTTGACATAAAAATTATTTGTCACCAACCATCACAGTAATCAAATTTAGAAACCAACTAAAGAAATAAAAAATACTAAATCACCTAACACTATGATTAAATTTAGGAACCATCGAAAAAAATAAAAATACTAAATCACATAAGCATTATGACATGATAGACACAAAATGTAAGCATGTAGATGTGAATATATGAGTAGTTGAACATGTTGCCTTCTTCCTTATCCAACATGGCATGCTCATGGCTAAAGAAAAAATTGGGAGTAGCTAGCTGCCTGACATGAAGCCTGCAATTGAAAAAGGTAGACTAAAGTTAAAATTTAATACTATTAGATGATATTAACACAAAAATCTGATGGTTTTGCTATGATTGGAACTTTTATATTTAATTTTAAACAAAGCTCAACTGTGTAATTTGTTCTTAACAAAAGTTTAATAAATGATGATTTTTTCCAACGGAATATTGACCAAAAGGCATGACCATTGGCTTTGCCTTGAAGTCACTAATGTCTTAAAATCAAACGTAGGATCAGTTCAATACCATGCAAGTAAATTATCAACATCAAAGAACATAATTGCGGTGGCACCCAACTTCTAATAAGCTTAAACCGTGAACAAAATTAATTGACATATATACAAAGTGTGTGTGATACATATAACACTACAAAGTACTGTTTCAAAACGAAACAACTCACAACTACACCATGATGTAAAACAATTGGTGAAAAATAGGTCAATAAAAACCGTTGAAGAGCATCGCACAAATAACCACCTCTTTTTCTGCAAATCATAACAAAACAAATTTGCAACCCAGAACGAAACACATAGTGAAAATCTTGACTATCATACTCGATTCATGAAATGATGCCCTATGTTCAGAACAATCATGTGGACCCAACCCATGCAGAAGGAAAAAAGTTCATATTTCTTTGAAATAAGAGAAAAAAACTCTAAGCAAAAACTCAACAAATACTTCAGTCCATCTGAAGCATTCAAGCACATAGTATAGTTTAGACCAGCTGAAAAATTCATGTTTTTTGGCAATAACCTGACTCATGTTCATTTCACAAAATCTCTTACCTCCGTTGAGCCGTCACCTTCCAGACCTCCATCACTAATCTCTCCCAACCCTAATTAACCAAACTCTAGTTGTGTTCAGTCCTCTAGCCTTAACCGTCGTTATCCGGTGCTCCACCAAACTGCTAGAAGCGCCTCAGTTTTGGGTAACAAGGCCTCAGTTATGCTCTGGCATGTCAAGCTCAAAAACAGTAGCCTAGCTTTGCTGACCGGAACCGTCGCCCCTCTGCACTGCCAAGGGGTGCAAAGAAATGGAAAGAAGCAGGAGAGGAATGCGGATTGGTCCTATTGAGGCTGTCTGTTTTTTGTCTATATTTTTCTTCCTTTTTCTTCCTTTCAATGGAACTCCCTTTTTCTTTAAAGGCAAATGAAACGAAATGTTTTCCTTTTGATCATATTTTATTGTGAAAACAAAATCACATCGTAAAAGGTGGATTGGATTCTCAAAAAAAAAAAGCTAAATAAAAGATATATCCCTGCGTCACGGTGAGCATTCAAATGAATACATTTATACCTTATATGTAAAAGGTATAAAAATAAAAGATACAAAACGCAGGGCCTCAAAATGTTTCTATGCATTTATACTTCAAATCTTAAAAAAAAATACAAAACACAGGACCTTAAAATGTTTCTATATGCAGGCCTTTGTTCAGTGTTCTTAAAAATGATCCAAGAACAAAGAACATACACTCCCCTAGACTCCAGGCCCCTTTGATCAAGAAATTTCGCGGGACGAACTCACTCTGGTAGTAAACATTCGTCTTTTCCTCCTAGCATGGCCACATCACTGCTGGCTTGTACTCAAATGCTTTGAGGATGTGCCTGGGGCAGTGTCAACTAGGTACTCTGAGATGCAAGTTCTTGGTGGCGGAACCAACACACCGTCTGAAATGAATTGTTGAACTCCCATGAAAAATCAAAATTTAGTGTCCTTCTTCCAGTAGTTCCTCATTGCATTCGAATGTGACTGGTCGCAGCCACTAAAGATCCAATCTTGGCAATCCGTGGTGATGGCCTTTGGCATCATATATTCATATCACTTTTTCCACTTATTAGTCACTGTCCCAACTCTCATCAGTGGTTCTCTTCATTTGGCCAGTCCTGCCGTCATGCTTCCAGTTGTCTTCAGTATCCTCCTCGCTGCTGCTGTGATAATTAGAGAAATTCACCTTTGGAGCTCTGCCGTTTGTCTCTTCCTTGTAATCTGATCCCCACACCTCATCATCTTCACTGTCTAACTCATCATCCTCACTTTCCCTAAACATGCTCCTATCAGAAACAGCATCTGAATTTCTTTGAGGCCGGTTGGAACTTCTGGAGCCTTCGGGCATATAATTCAGCCTATGATTGGATCTGCTCTTTTCGTGTCTCATACTTTCAAATCGTCGAGGACGTTCATCAGGAGCATCTATCACATTATCAAAGCCAACCATATTAACCCTATCATCATCAGAGTTCCATTCCTCGCCTGACGCTTCTATCTCACTATCATCATCCCACCTCCTCGAATCTGTCCTTTTATTGTGGTTGTTCTCTCTGCTATACCTTCCCTGCCGTCTATCCTCAGAATCTGAATTTTCATAGCCTCTATTGAAGCCCCTCCGTTCACCCATCTCCTCTCTGTCCCAATACCGTAGCCTCGAAGATTCTAATTCTTCTTTCTCTGCCGCTTCCTCTTCCTCCCACTGCTTCTCTGCTGCACTCTCTATTTCTGTAATGAAGCGGTCAAGCTCCTCCTGGTCACTATCCTCAGATGGCTGATCACGCGGTTCTTTTATTTCAGTACTCCCAGAAGCTGCTTGTGTATCCCCATGGAAGATGTACGGAGTACCTTGCTGCTCATCTATGGCCCGGAAGAATGTTGAAGCAACTCGCTGGATGCTGGCCATAGCAACTGGGTCTTCTGGATTGATACCCTTACGACGTAGTTGTGTCTCTATTTTCTTGATATTTAGTTTCTGAGACTCGAGCGCCTGCTCAAATCTAGCCTTAAATAAAGCCTGCAAAACAGACAATCATTGCAAGCTTCACTATTTTTAGCACAAAACCAACAAGATGAATAGTCATGACAGAACGGACACAACCCAAAACAATTCAAAGAATGGGCACAGCCCAAAACTTTTGAAAGAATAATTTTCAATTTGGGTTGGTAATATGAAACAATAAGGAACTGGGAAAAGTCATGTAGATTGTGTTCATAATCCAAAGCATAAGGAAAAAGTTGAATTGGCTAGTAACATAATGCTAACTGAGAAGAACCACAGACACCTTAACAGACTGACCTTCCTTTTGGTAAGTGTGTTAAAAGGTATGAGGTTCTTTGGCTGACGGTAGTTTCTTCCTCGAAACATGATAATTGTTTTGGTATTGTGTATGTTAATCACTATCCCACCACTCAACCTTGTTATCATTGCTGCCATTTCCTTAATTTTTTCCTTTGGGAAGTTGTCACAACAAACTTGCACAGTCTCATGGAATTTCCAATGCATATGCATGTTTTGAACAACCCCTCCAAAGACTCCACGAACTCCAACGGGCACATAGTTCCTGTTTCTGAATCCAATCTTCTTGTAAGCCTGTAGCTGCTCAGCTGTTAACAACTCCGGGTCATGACGTGGAGCTGGTAGTTCTGGTAGCTCATACTTCTTGAGCTTTTGTAAGAGCAAAGCGACTTTTTTCTTGGCCTGGATATGTCACCAGAGAATACAGTGCATTAACGAATTGATGTTAAAAAAAAGATGTTTTTTCGGATTGAAGTAGGAACCATGCTTAGAACCTAAGTTGAGTAAAGAAACATGGAACAAAGAATGTAGAAGTTGTACTCGACTTGAGATCTTCAAAGAGAGGAAATAAAATTATGAGGTGAGAAACACTTGATTCATTATTTGATGAAACACCATAAAGAGGAAGCACCAAGAAATTATAAAGTGCGGGTCCTACTTTAGCAGGCATTCAAATTCAACAGCTATATAATAAAATTCCAATCATTTTCCAGGCTTTTACAAAAGAATAAGCATTTCATTCTGATATTCCTTTTTTACAAAGGGAACAAAAATTCTACAAAAAAGTCTTCTAGTAAACATTTTAGTAGGCATTATCTGTGGCACCAAACTAAAACATGATTGACATAAGCAATGAGTTCTGCTATTCTTTTCTTCACTACTGAAACTTTACAAGTCATGGGAATTGTCGGATGCTGATGAGTACAAACATGGAATATTAGATGGAATTGGGAGGCCACAGGTTGAAGTGTTAAAGGTGAATTGACTGACAGGCTGAGGGATTTTAACTAAGGCCTAGCCGTGATGGTCTAAATCAAAACTTATAGTTGGCAGGCATACAAGTTGGATTGGAAATTCCTAAGATAGACCAATTCCTTCCTACAGTTCAACAATATAAAGTACCAGCAATGTAATCATATCCTACATTTTTTCTGGAATTCACAATCATATCCTCTAATGTGATATATAAAGTCCAAAGTTTTATATGGCAGTAACAATGACACACTCCCATTCGCTCTCCATGAATTTAGCCAAGAAATCTTTCGCCATATAACTACAACGATTGACAGAAACATCACCAAGGATTACTGAGCTATCCTATTCCTGAACAAAGACTGATGGAATCCAAACATGACGCAAAAATCATAATTGAAAGCAAACTACGACAGGATGCGGCAAGCAAAAACACTATAAGCAGGGGCATCTTGCTTGCTCCGACGGGCATCAGACTATCATGGGGGGGAAGAGAAATGGCGCCTCACCCTTCGCAGGCTGTAGATGTGCCTCTCGTCGTCGGTCATGAGCTTCTTCCTGAGCTTGACGGCGCGGCGCAGCTCCCGCTGCGTGCGTCCCGTCTCCCTCGCCATCCGCTTCTCCACCTTGCTCCGCATGCTCCTCCCCTTGGTCGTCGACATGAGCCGACGCCACAGCCCCCCGCCACCACCTTGCGGCAGCAACGCGGAGGAGCCCGAGGCGGAGGCCACCGCCTTGCTCCCGCTTCTCCCGGCTAACCCCTCGGAGCTACAGACCCACGCAAAGGCGTCAGAGGAAGGGCAAGAAACGACGCTGCGGCCGAGGGAAGGGGAGCACCTGCGGTGGAGCGGCGGCGAGGCCGCCCGCAGGAAGCCCCGGCGGAGGCTTCGCAGGGCCCACATGGTCGGCCGCACCGCCGGCGATGGCTCCTAGGATGCGCCGGCGGCGAGGTGGGGTGGGCGGAAGGGGCGCGGGTTTAGGAGGCGGCGCGGGCGATAAACCCTGCTGCTGTCTGTAGGGGTGGCCAACGGGGCCGGCCTGGTTCTGGCCCGGTTCACTGTACAAACCGGTGAGCCTGGTTCACACAGTAACTGGGCCGATCGGGCCGGCCCGGTTAGTGTTCAGACGACCTATTTTATCCAAAAACTATAATAGTTAATAATATGATCATATTTAATAAATATGCATTTTAATTTAAATGAACAAATTATATTCAATAAAATAGACATACATGCTTAACTAAATATGTGGACTACAATAGCAGGCTGAATCGTTGAACCGGACCGAGCCAGGCTCATGATTAGACCACTGGGCGTTGAATGTGTGCATTGAACCAGGTTCTGCCATGCCATTGTCGCGACATCGCTAGCCGGGCTCGTGCTACCACTAGTGAAGATGGTCATGGTGCGGTATGGGCACCGAAGTTGGGCTGTAGGAAGAACAATGAGATGGGAAATTTGTCAAAATGTTTGTAATGGTATATTTAAAAGAGACTCAAAACATGTAATGGCATTCAACAAGTTTCACATTTTGTAATGGCAAATATTAAAAGGGGTGTTTGCACGGTGGCATGTACCCAATTATCTTTTTAATTGTGACCCATTTATAGCATAAAAGATACAATAATAACTTTGTTCTCCTTAGATACATTATTATATCTAATATAAACCGACATAATTATCTTGTTCTCTATCATCTCATTGGTCTCCAAGTCATCTTTGTTGGTATTGTCATGACTCATCTCGTCGGACACAACTATAGCGCCAACTTCTTCTCCTTTTTCGCAAACACCGTTAGGTCATATTTAACAAATATAATATATAACTCGACACTAATTTTATTATAGTTGACATGGGCTCATTTTTATCAATTCTCACTTTTTATTTTATCCAGACAACTAGCAGGGAGCAACTATGTTATACTAATCCTAGGGTTACACTTTCAGGAAGATAAGCACATCTGGTAATTAATCTCTAAAATTATGTGACACCGGCATAATCTTGGAACCCTAACGTGCTCTACCGTCGTGTGTTGGGTCGTCACTATGAGTAAAACTTAACTACAAAGCCTTCCGATGTATTGATCAACACGCCACTAGGTAGTGTGTAGCCCATGGCGTCATCAACATCCTACGTAGCCGTCCATTTACAGGCAACGGGCCAAGAGATTCATAGGGAACGACAAGACATGTTTTACTGTCAAAACTCAATCCTGACATGTTTTTAACAAGGCAATGTGAGCATCACAAGCGAATAATATGTATGTACTCTTTCTCTAAATAATTTTTCCACTGGGTTTTTTTTTCTCTGGAGTTTAATGAGGCATATGTATCTCGCAATAAAGGCCCTAAGAGGGAGCGTTAAAAAACCATACGGCACATGAAGGGCCCATGTGGGCTCTTTGCCAAATATAGAAATTATGACCATGGTAATTTCTTATCCTAAAAGTTGGTGGACATTAGAAAAAGAGAAATCCTCTCATTGCGCATCTTAAAGAAAAATATAAAAAGGAATCGTTCCACCCTACATCTCTACGTCTTTCTATCTTAAGTTGGACAACATCGGATATCAGACTACACCGATAGCGAAGTTTGCCTGCATGCATCGGCTTCGCTGCCTTTAGGACTTGTACATTTCAGCTTATTGTAGCATAGTGTAGCATTTCAGCAAAATTTATCTTTTTATATAGCTTATTTGGTGTAATAATTTGTAATGATTTTTCTCAGGTTTTTAGTAGTTCTCATAAAGATTCTAAAACTATTTTTAAATTATTTTTATAGTATTTAAACCAATTTTTAAATATTTTTAAATTTTGTTGTAAGCAATGTACAAGGCCTTAATTTGTTGCACTCTTGGCATTTTTCTCGAGGAAACATCCAAACGTACAAACCCCGTGCTCTCCGCTTGAAACGCAGGCGCGCGCGCGGCGCCGCACGACGTAATCTGGTTTGGCTTCTTGCACGACGCCGCACTCGCACGTGTGTCAGCTTGGTCGCAGACAGCTTTGAAGCTTCATTCTTTCTAGAGAGACGCAGCACGCACGTGCCTCTCGCCTTCTAGAATCTTAGATACCGGCATGCATGGATAGCACGCCAAGCACAACATACACGCAACGCAACCCTCCGAGAGAAAGATAAGAAAATGATGAAAAAGTATGAGAAGGAAAGATATATATCACCAGTGCCCTAGCTTTCCACTGCATTCTTTTTTTGTTTTTTTCTTTCTTTCCTCCAGAAGCAAGAACACAAGATGCAAACAGTCCCTACTTACACTCTTGATGTGACTTATTACGTCGCATTTCAAAAAAAAAAAAGAGCTTTCGTCCAAGCAAGCTGCTGAATTTGGCCAGGGGAGCATAAAACAAAATCTGCCTTCAAAAAATGCTAAATTTAATGAGATGAGATGCATGCAGTGCAACAAGCGCTGAGTACAGTGAAGTGGAGTCATCCTATTCCTATCCTACCTTATCTTATGGTTCTGTGGGCGTTCATGCTTGCGTGGAGATGATATATGCCACCAAAAGCGGCCGTTTATTAATTGGAATTACCATAAATAGTACCTATTGTGCAATCAAAACCATCTAAATATACTAATTATTAACTACTTTCCAAAACTGCTTATCGTAATTTAATCGGATGTTTTCGACTTCAATATTTCGGCTTGTTGGTCTCGGCCGATAAAAATCTCAATGCGGATTTGTGAACGAAATGCTGACCAACGGAGTGTCTGTCCACAACTCATTAAACACAAAAATGCCACGAACCCACGACCACTCCTTTTGACGTCCGGACATATACTACCACTTTTCCCGGTCCATGTTCCGCTCCATCACTTCGCTCACTTCTTTCTCTCTCATTAATGCAATTCCTCCATATTTAGAGTAACACTCCCTCTCCTCTTGCAATTGCGCTAGCTCGCTTGCTCTTTGATTCCTCGCGGCATGCTCGCTTGGTCTTGAATTACCAATCCAAGCTTGACCATGGGCTCCTCGGAATTACATCGAGATTGACCATGGATGATACGCTTCTGAGGTCGAGGAGCCTCCATTTGGTTGGAGCATGTTGCTTCTTGTCGAAACCGCTGCCTCCTTCTCCATGCACCACCCCTCTTCCTCTCTCCTGATAAGCTAGGTGGCCGAATCCGACAAACATGATGGGTCTTGCTGGATTTGGAAGAGAAGGTGATCAGGATTAATTTAGAGAAGATGACATGATTTTGGGAGGAGATGGTCAGATTTGGGAAAGAAGATTATCATCAAATTCATCGTCATATAAGTACTAAAACATCTCATTTGCTCTTGTGCAACATCATAACATCCTTTTTCACCCTAAATTTTAGCCTAAAACATCATTGTGTGTGTATTCCAACATCTCGATTGCTTTTAGGCAACATCATATTTGCCTTAGAGCATGAATAGCAGGCCTTGCATCAATCCCCTGCATCACTGCCTCTACTGTTCAACTGGGCGGGAATTTTGAATTCCACTCACAGCCCTGTCTCACCCAGGCTTCACAGTTCGCGATACTGTTGCTACAGTAATTTACGGGCTGGTCAGCAGTCTCTGCTGGGGATGCTCTTACTAAAACATTCCTCTTTTCCCTGGACAATGTTTGCAGTGTTTTTATTCAAATGATGCACTGTTTTCATTCAAATATTGTAGTGCTCTAATTCATAACTTGCAACAGCTATTTTTTTTAATGCTTCATTACTTTCATTCAAAATTTTACATTATTTTTATTCAAATGTTGTAGTGCTTCAATTTAAATATTGTAGCAGGTATTCTTCGATGTTTGAGTGCTCTAATTTAAATAATGTTGTAGATAGTTTTTGATGTTTTAGCGTTTACTTCTCAATGTCTAAGTGTTTACTTCTCAATATCGCAGCACTTTATTTTTAATATTGTAACAGTTGGTTTGACTCACTGGAACGTTGTTTCATTTGGTGCAACTTTTTTTAAAAAAAACTTACGGAACATTTGTTTTAATAGATCGCAACTGCGCTCGATATTTTTATAATACATTGGACGTTCGATGCATAGTTCAACTCAACTCTTAGGAGCTACTACTTGAACTAAATGGACCTGCTTTTCGAATCCAAAGTTCTAAAGGTGTGATAATTATTATATTTTCACTCTGGTACTTCTCGTGCACGTCATCAATATGCAGAGTTTTTATCTTTATCATTTTGGATTTGTGTGTAACTACAAAGTCTTAAGAGATATAATCTGTTTCATAAGTTACAGCAAAAGTGTTTATGATGGTGAGAAAACTGGGTGACCCACGTCCACGTGTACTTAACGAGTCCAAGTTAGTCACTTTCTCTCTCTAGCCTCTCTTTAAATTTCGCGCACGCCCAAACATTTCTCGCCTCATCTCTCTCTCTCTCTCTCTCTCCTCCTTTCCATGGACGCCGCCGCGCACCAGCCCAGCCGGGATCCCGCTCCGGCGGCGCCGGCGCCCACGCATCTCGCCGCCGCCGCTGCGGCGCGCTCAACGCAAGAAGCCACCGGCGACTCGGAGTCGTCCGACGCCGTTGCCATGCCCGCCGACAGCGAGGACGACGACGACGCCGCCGAGTCCTGCAGCGGCGAGAATGGCGGCGGCCACTACGCGGCAAGCGGCGGCGACGAGGGAGACCAGGACGAGGACGGCGTGGACACGGAGCGCGCCGTCGGCGAGAAGGCCGCCACGCCGTGGTGGTGCTCCTCCACGGTCGGGAGCTGGAAGGCCGGCGCCGCCGCGGGGGACGACGCCGACGAAGGTTGCTCCGAGACGGCGGCGGCGGCGGACGGCGGGGGGGCATTGGCCGGAGGCCATACGGCGGAGAGCAACAGGGCCTTCTGGGAGGCCTGCATTGCTCATGGCTACTAGATCAGTGGCTCGCTTGCATTGCCATGGATGCAAATTAATTAAGATCGAGCATTGAGAATCAGAACGTCCTGATTCCGAAATCTGATGCCGTTTTTTTCTTCTTGATTTATGCTTTATGAGGTGATCAAGGCGACTGTCAATTCAGTTCATGCCTCCATCGTCAGGTCGTCGATTGATACTTACTAGTAGTAGATAATATATCGTAGATTAATGAATCGTGTGGCAATGCAGCAATCGGCTAAACAATCCAAGATATGCATTTCGATATAATTTCTGGCCAAAACAATATTTTAGCATGCTTGAGGTTTGATAGGATGTGACCATACAACAGGAAATGTTTAAATGGGCAACAAAAAAAATCATATATGGTTCCAGATTTACTACCATTCTGAATATGGGAATTTGTGGTGGCCCTATGTGAAGGATGCATCCAAAGTGAGCTTTGAATTTATCTGGTCGATTAGCAGGGTGAGTTGGGATTGGAGTTTGACAACTTCATTTTGTTGGATCTTTTGACCGTTTGGCTAATTACTGTCAGACCAAGACTTTAATGGCAATTAACAGCGCTAATCGCGTCTGGCTGTCCGTTGCTAGACCGCGCGAGCACTAAAGGGTATTCATTAGCCCTAATTACGGCCATTACTGTACACCCTAATCACGCGCCCTGATCGAGGGCGCACACCTTCTCTCTGGTTGCGGCCCCCCTCACCCAGCGCCATATATAAAGAGAGCACCGGCAGCCCTTGGTAGCCAACGCTACAGGGTTTTTCCCTCTGCTCCCGATACTCCCGAACTGTGAAGGGCGCTATGGTGTAGGGAAGGCCGTCGCCGAGTTCGTCTCCCTGCGTCCACTACGTCTCCCTGCACCAACTCGTCACCAAGCAGGCCCCTATGGCCTAAACTCTTCTACTGCTTCAATGGCATCATCAAGCTCAAGTAAGACCCCTAATGAACTCAGTCTAGTGGTTCGGTATTAGGCTAATTTCGATTCTTAACGCTTCCGTATGAGTACTTAGATCTCACACATTTCACAAGAGAAACATGCTGCAAGAGCCAATGCCGGGGCATAATTAAAAATAAATTCAATTGCCAGTACAGAGCACGCATAAGGCTATGAAAACTTTTTTTTTTTAAAGATTGGCGAGCTGTTAGTATGATCTGTTTGTTCTTCCTGCAGAAGGCGAATAAAAATATTATATTTTGACACGACGAGTAAAAATAAGGGATACATCAAAAAGAACACAATAATACATTACCTGTTGTAGTATGGTGAACTACACAAGCACATCTCTATATACTATGTTTTTCATGCTGTTACTTATGGATTGATGTCATCCCTCGATTTAGCCAGAATACTCGAGGTATCTTTAGATACACCCTGGCCTAGACAAAGCAACATATAGCTGACCGGCATGGGCAAATACAGGTTCAAGGAGTTATACACCAACATTTGGTATGGTCTACCCTAGAGCTTTGCTAATTGCCATTGCAAAATTTGAGCCGGATGGGGAACCTTTTCTTTTAAATTTGAAACGCAAGGAAAGGTTCTCGGAGGGGCACAACAGAATCCTATGTATAAATACCCCAGTTCCAGCATGACCAACAATTTAAGCATCGAGTGTGTGAATCTTTATCTTTATCTTTGCTATTATAAAACAGCTTGTGGTGGTGGTGGTGATTTCACCAACTAGCATTCTCGGCCATTTGATCAACGATCAACGTCTCCCATCAACATAATCCTACCAGCTGTTTGCTTGCCTCGCCTCCTCCTCCCCCGACGCCCTCCGCCACAAACCCAGCCCGCCTCGCTGCCTTCTCCCATAACAGAGGTTATCTTGGAAGTATTTTGCAATGATATCATCACTTGTGTATAGCCAATGTAACTCGGGAGGTAACTCAGTAGTAACTAAACTGATGTCCCGTTTCTACAACAAAACGTTGGTGTCTCATACTAGAATCTCTTTGCTCCACAATGTTAGCATGTATGTGATGGTTTTAGTGTTCTTGATTCTCTTGGAACGTTCATTGTAGATAGAATCATATGGATCATTTATGGGGCTATTAGTCTTTTTTTGGTTGTTGGTTTGGTTGGAAGAATATGAAAAAAAAATTTAAAAAAATGACAATGGATCACAAAACTAACATTATGAACCAATTGGAATTAACTACACACACACACACCTTTCACTCCAATATTGGGTGTATGATACATTATAATTAAATGGTGCGACCAAATGTGATTTTCCCACAAAATCTACAGTTCAGAAGAAAAAAAGCTATGATAAATAAAAAGCATGAAGTAATAATAAAAATGGAATAAAGAACCACCACTTAATGATATAGGAACCCATCAAATCTCATACCTTTACTCGTGGATGCAAATTGCGAAGGGTCAGGACATTGTATGCTTTCCTCTCTGCACATATTCCCCACTATCGGTTTCAGTAATTCTGTAATGTTTATACATTAAATCCGTGTGAAATCATGCATTTGGCAAAAAAAAAAAGGTCATCTTTTTTCACGTCTCCTTTTCTTGTCATCATCAAACTATATCAAGTCTGGCCCTAATTGAGCAAAATAAATATAATGTAATCACACATTTGAGTTGTGGTGAAGTTAGTTGACACAAAAATGAAAGTCCATTTAGCTATAGCTATAGCTGAAGAGATTCTTCATTATTACCTGCAATATGATTTGTATTTCGTGAAAATTGAGTTGTACGTTGCACAGGAAGGTCGAGTTATTTAAAAAGTTCTTGTCATAGAGCTCAATTGAACCAAATGCTATTTATAAATTTATTGCCGTAGTTGTGCTTACGGGGAGGTGGAGTTCTACATTCAAGCTCCCACTGGTCTGTTAACCCTTATGTTACAAATGTTATTCATATTTGAGTTGCAAGAAATAACTATAAACGGAGGGATCGAAGTAGGCATCAAACCAAAGTGCAATCAAACAAATAGTTCTGTACACTTGGGATACGTAGTTCTCAGGAAGGGACACGACACATTTTTATAGTAATGTACTTGGGATACGCAGTCTCATAGGACTATTATATTCAACGCTTTTGTATTCATATGCATCGGCTCTGTAGAATTGATCAGAAGGATCTGGTTCATCTCTGTGGACTATGTTGTGAATTAATCGTGCACAAAAGACTAGCTTCGATCATGACACATAACCATGCATGGCAATGATGGTACCAACCTATTGAGTTACATACTCTGAATATGTTAGGTCAGAGCCGGTGATCATCTATATCCTTGTCGGTGCAATTTTACAGTACATCGACCAACCCATCATCCCCAAATTGCATCGTTGATAGCCAAAGTCAAACCCATGAACTCTAAACCTGTGGCATGTCTAAGCCATTCCAAAGACTTATTAGTTTGAGGAGTTTAACCTTTATTTCCTTAAGCTTTAAAGGACAAGGTAAGGAATTTATGTCAACGAGGGGATTGTGTTTACCTACACAATTAATCAAATGGTTTATCTAGACCACCTTTATCAGCTTTTTTTAGAAAACATAATTTACTCAGAAAGCAATTCTGAATGCAATTTCATAATTAAATCAACGTAAATTTATTAAAACTGAGTAAATTAAGAACAATGATTTAAAGTTATTGGTTCGCCTGGACCGAGCGTTTTAGAATCGTTGATTCAATCCTCAGGCCTTCCTTCCTGGTTCTTCCAAATTTATCGCATGAAATCAAGCAATAGCGATAGACACAGAAATATCCAAATACATGATGTATATGCACGTAGCTAGCTAATTAAGGCTAGTATTCTCATTGGAACCACCAAGACAATCGTCTGAGTCGTCATATATATGCACCGTTTATATGATTGCATGTATGAGTGCAGAGGTTCATCTAGGTTTTTTGCATATATTTGATCGATAATATATCTATAGGAATTTTTTTAAAAAAATAAGGGTGTGTGTGGAAACTCCTTTTTAGGTAAACACACTCTAATTTTGTATATTTTCTTGTTTATTCTGGGAAGCCTGTATGCTTATGAAGATGATTCTATCCATATAGCTAAACCCATTATTTAGGCTGTTACCAATAAATACTATACATTCTAAGTCAGGGAGTTATTCCAAAATATAATTTGAACAAAGGTGAATACATTTTCTATATGGTTTATGAGCAAATACTGTAAACATATAGCTATTTAGGTTTTCCTAAAGTTTAACATGTGAAGAAACAGAAAGTATAGTATTTTCTTAAGTAATTCTTTAAGGTATTTGTAGAAATACTCTACAAAATTCTGGAAATCATCTAGCATTTTAAATAGAAAACCTTACACTAGCTATTCTTTATAAAGAAAAATGATAGTGGAGGTCTACTAATAAATTTACAAAGATTGATTTTGGATAGTGTAACACACAAGAATACATTTTTTGCGCGAGAGAGAGGCAAGTTGTATCTGTCGGACGCCCGCGGCCTAGCCCAGCGAACCAATAGCGCACGCGCTCTGCTGATGACGCCGTTAGCAAAAAAGTGTGTTTCATTTTTGCCTATTTAAATTTCTCTTTTTTGTCTCTATTTCATCTAGAGTCCAAAAAGCATAGAACAATTTTCATAATTCATCTAAAATCCTAATTAACTCATTTTAAATACTTTGTTATTTTTTATTTTTTCATTAGCCAAATTGTTTCAACAGTCTATACAGACGCTTCAACTTGCTAAATTGAAACAGTTGTGATAATATATGATTAATGACGTTTGATCAATCGTTTAATTATTGATGTGAGCGGATGTGTATGCAAACTTGTGTTATTTTGAATCAATATGGTCATATATATGTGGTGAAATGTAATTGTGTGGCCAATGAGCCATTTGGGCGCAATATATATTTTGTGAATTATTTTGCATTTTATAGGGTGCAGCATCAGTTGCAGAAAATTCTATTTTTTTTCTGTAAATAAGTTTTTCTCGAGGGCCATTCTATGGCCGTCGAGAATAAGGATGGCCGTCGAGAATAAGGCTTGCTGGGCTGGGCCATGAGGCTGCACGGCCTACCTCTCATCTATCTCGACGGCCAAAGGCCGTCGAGACAGCCTGTCGGCCTCGCGTTGCGTCGACCGGGCTCCTTCTATCGACCGCTGGCCAGAAGCCGTCGAGATAGGAAATCTCGACGGCCAGGCCGTCGAGACAGGTCGTCTTTCTCGACCACATTGTCTCAAGGGCCAAATCTCGACCGCCAGCCGTCGAGATTGACCTTTCTCGACGGTTTCTGGGGCTTTCTCGACGGCTTTGGCCGTCGATATTTTCCGCGATCCATGTGGTGATCCTCTCCTACTTTTTTTTGCTCATTTAGTGTTTCGTTTCACTCAAAGTTCCTTCTTTTTCTGTAAAGAATTTTGTCTTAATTTCTTAAACCAGCATAAGCAGTTATTGTAGGTTAAGCTCCTTCTCAAGAAAATAGAGAATTGCCGATACATTTAAACAAGTTTGATTCTTTATCAGACCATAAAAAACCTTCTTAATAACTCAAAATAATAAAAGTCTATACAGTATTTCATGATGCAAATCCATGTTAGCCCATAAGAGATCATAGATAATTCACTATTACATCGTAACAATCAAGTCTCCCACAAAAGTCACATACATGCTGATCAGTTCAAAATATATTTATTCAAGAGAGAAAATAACATGTTAAGTTATCCAAAAGATCACAAACATAAATGTGATGTGATCGTGCATCTCAGAATTGTCGATGCAACAATGAGCATGGATTATTAATCTGCCCTATAGAACAAATTTCAAATCTTACATAGATATTCCATGAGATCTATAAAATGCATGAGTTCCCGTTTCCCGTAGACTTCCCTTCAAGCCAAGTCTTGTGGATATGCGCCAGGTCGAAGCCCTCCGAGGTCTCAGGCTGCAGGCCAAGCACAAGAAGGAGATCACAGGTAAGCATAAGGTGCATGAGAAAATGAGCTTGTGTGCGCTAATTAATCTGCCCTGAAATACCATAGTAAATATGTGGAAATTAATTTTTACATAACTTTCTAGAGGTATTATAAGTTGTAATAGAAATGAAACTATCCATTAATTTGTTGAGAGTATAATGAACTTTTCTCCCGCATAATTTTATTGGTCGTACTTGTGTAATATGTATTTTCAAACACATGTGGTAAAATTAGTCATATATTAAAAAGTACACTTTAAATACTTAATATTGACTACTCTAATCCATTGAATAGAAATATTTGGTGGCTCATATCCAATCTGAAGATACATTGTGAGAATTTACCTTCAAATTAATCACGATAGTTGTCAGACAGCATTGTCGCACATCACCTAAAAGTAAAAAAATGAGTAAGACATCACTGCAAACTCCAGTGACAACAAAGGGTTAATCGCATAGTCATCTGATCTATTGGGCTTATTTGAATTTATATGTCTATTTATTTATCTTCATTTAAATTAAAAATAATTTAACTTCTTATATATTTTTTGGGACCGTCTAATGCACAGTCGACTAAAAAAACTTAAAGTTTCAGTCGACTGCTGTTTCAGTGGTTTAGGTGTTTTTTCAGTCGATTTGGTCTGTATTGTTATTTTTGTAGAGTTTTTGAAGTTAAATAGTAAACTAGATAAATAGATATGTCAAATAAGATGAACAACACCTAAATGAATGAATGAGTGATTAACAAGACATCACTAAGTGATCAATAATTACCATTTGTTAGTTTTTCTCTTATCTAATTAAAATCGAGATGAAAAGTGGCCTCGTAGCTCCCAAAACTATCTGAACAAAATTAATGATCGTAGGTTGCATTGGAAAGCTTTTTCGGCTAATTAACACTATAGTAATGGAAATAGATTCGAATGCTAGTTAATATCTCAACGGTCAATATTCAGTCGTCGAGATAGAGGGGTTAGTATCGACGGCCAAAAAAAGCCCTCGAGGCTGAGCATATAGAGGAGACACTCTCGACGGCACATGAGATAGCCGTCGAGACTACCTGGCTTAGAGCATCCCCAGCAGGGGCTGTGTCAAGCCCCTGCATCGCTACAGTAATTCCCGCCGAGCACTGTAGCGAGTTTGCGGTTCAAATTGCAGGCCGACTGATGCAGGGAGAGATGGGGATGCTCTTAGGCGGTTAGGCCGTCGAGACCGGTGCAGTGTCCTGTAGTGTAATTACTAGTACTAGGAACGTAATTATGGGAACCAACCTTCCATTTCCCACTTGTCGAACCTCACTAGCCAGCTACTTGGACCAACCTTTGTTGTAACAACGCGATCTACCCATACCAGGAATTTCTTGCCTTGTTTTGCACCGTAGCATGAGCCCAAAGCATCAATGGATGCGTGCAGGTAAGATTCAGCCCCAGCCGGGTGAACAAGAATCCCATTTGGATCCTAACAAAAACGATTAATCAAAATCAGGTTGCAGGAAGTTCAGACAAATTACAAACGTTGGACAGTATCACCAAATGATACAGGCAACACAAACAAAGCCGGAGAAATTAGAGACAGACGCATATATATGCGAAGTACAAAATTACTTCCTTAATCAGCACATTAGTTAACTACAGTTATGCATCAATGAAAATAGCAAGAAAAACACAATTCTAGTAGGATGCACGGATGAAAGAGAAAGATGTGCTTAGAGCATCCATATAAAAAAAACTGTAAAATAAAATGTGTAGGAGATAGGGTGTCTGCCGAAGAGAAACTGTCTTTTAGAATGTAATACTGTAGTGTAAAGTGAGAAGGAATTTTAAAGGGATAAATAGAGTATGCAGCGAATACTATCATAAGAGTATGTATGATCTAGAGCTTCGGGTGGAAGAGTACGTATCTAGATCTTCGGGTGGAGATGATCTTACGGTGATGCTTTTGAGCCATGGCACAACCGGTGCAGACCTTAGAACCTCGGCCTTCAGCCACTTCTCACACAAGACATACAACTTCACCACAGCGTCTGCAGGCTTGATCATGCCTTCCTTTGGGTAAGGAAACTTGAGATCTCTTGCAGAGACATTTGGCCCTAGACCAAAGTGTCCGAGGGCCTGCATGATTCCAGCAGAACATCTCTCGGTTGCCACTACAGGAAAACGACATATTAACGTCGGCCAATTTTATTTACATCGGTCCGAACGAAGCCGACGTAAATAATGGGGTTATTTACGTCGGCACGACTGTGCCGACGTAAATAATGGTATTTACGTCGGCTAAACACAGCAGCTCAGACAACCGCGTAACCATGTGATGTGGCAGGCTTATTTACGTCGGCCTGACCGACGTAAATAAATGTATTTACGTCGGCCCGGTTCGGCCGACGTAAATAATGTCTTTATTTACATCGGCTTTACCCGGCCGACGTAAACACGCCCTTTAACTTTAACCGAGCCCACCCGGTCCTGTGTCTCATTTCCCACACGCCGCCGCCCATCCCGCATCCACCGCCGCAGCCGCCGACGCCGCCCGGCCCCGCCGCCGCCGCCGCCGCCGCGCGTCCCTGGGATCCCCTCTGGCCCCGGCCCCGGATCCACCGATCCACCCCGCCACCCCAGCCTCCTGCCCCTCCATTGCGCGATGGCTCTGCAGCAGCAGCACGCGGGGTCGGCGTCCGGGTCGGCGTCGGCGTCGAGCTCCAGCTCCAGCTCCAGCTCGGGGCTGCACCTGCTCGCCTCGCTCTTCGGGGACACCACCAACACCATGGTCTTCGTCTGGTAAACTGGTGTTATGGGGGATGCCTACTGTTTTCAGTACCCTTCCAGTGACATTCGAGAGTCAAGTGGTATAGCCATTGGTGGAGATTCAATGAGCCCAACCAATTCTAGCAATCGAGGTATTCCTGCTGCCTGCCATTATGTATTATGTGTTAATGACTGGTTCTCTGAGCTTTACAAGTAATAACCCATTTGCCAAAATAATATTGTTAAGAGGGAGCAAGACGCAATGGTTCATCTCAGAGGATATTAAATGTTGATGCAGGCACTTCAGAGCTAGAGCATCAAAAGGGGTATCACCGTATTAGACCAACCATTGCAGCGTTCCCTTTGCCTTCCCTTCTTGT
Organism: Raddia distichophylla; assembly: GCA_005191435.1. Lineage (NCBI taxonomy): Eukaryota > Viridiplantae > Streptophyta > Magnoliopsida > Poales > Poaceae > Raddia > Raddia distichophylla. The sequence continues at coordinate 529,654 of SPJY01000232.1, forward strand.
CGGGTACCATAATTTTGTTGTCAATGAACTATTTTTTGCTTGAATTTTGTTGAGAAAATCGTCTGTGTGAATAGCTGATATGAGTATTGAATCTGTAGTTACCAGGATGATTGGTTAAAGACTTCGACCAACTGTCTTAAACTGTGGGAGAAGGCTCCGTTTGAACCTTATGCTTCGGCCAAGCCTGTAAGTCCATAAGCTACACTAGATTAGCGGTGTTCATTCATTGTTTTGTTTGCTTTGAAAATAACTGAATAGCATGCTTACTCATTAGTCACTACCATTTTTCATTCATTTGTCCTTTCAGGTTACTTACTATGCTCTGTGTCCTGATATTGATATTCTTACTTCTGCGGCCACTGATTTTTTCTTTCAGCTTGGAACAAGTAAGTGTCTACCATTTTGTTCTTCTTTCAGCTTTCATCAGTCATGAAATGTGCAGTTGTTACATGAACCTAACAAGGTTTAATGATCCTGGGTGACCAGATGGTTCCCACCATCTTGGAACTAGTAACCTGAATGCTGCATATAAATTTTGAGAGAAATTATTTATCCATACAAAAACGATTAATCAAAATCAGGTTGCAGGAAGCTCAGACAAATACAAACGTTGGACAGTATCACCCAAATGATACAGGCAACATAAACAAAGCCGGAGAAATTAGACAGACGCATATATATGCGAAGTACAAAATTACTTCCTTAATCAGCACATTAGTTAACTACAGTTATGCATCAATGAAAATAGCAAGCAAAACACAATTCAAGTAGGATGCATGGATGAAAGAGAATTAGAGAAAGATGTGTGCTTAGAGCATCCGTATAAAAAACCTATAAAATAAAATGTGTAGGATAGGGTGTCTGCTAATACTGTAGCATAAAGTGAGAAGGAATTTTAGAGGAATAAATAGAGTATGCAGCGGATACTATTATAAGAGTATGTATCTAGAGCTTCGGGTGGAGATGATCCTACGGTGATGCTTTTGAGCCACGGCACAACCGGTGCAGACCTTGGAACCTCGGCCTTCAGCCACTTCTCACACAAGACATACAGCTTCACCACAGCATCTGCAGGCTTGATCATGCCAGCTTCCTTTGGGTAAGGAAGCTTGAGATCTCTTGCAGAAACATTTGGCCCTAGACCAAAGCGTCCGATGGCCTGCATGATTCCAGCAGAACATCTCTCGGTTGCATGGATGATCTTGGGATTGTCCCTGGCGTTTTCTCCGTACCACTGGACCAGCTCCTCCATGGCGTTGCCGACCTGAAAATGGTTTCAGAAATTCATAGCAATCCATCATTTCGGTGAAATTCCGCTCATTCGGCCGGTAATTTTGCCGGCAGACGAAACTTTTCGAACACCCAAAAATTAGGAGTAGAATATATATTAGGGTGGTCCATCCAGAACAGAGAGCTCTTGTAAAAAACATATATTAGCAGTGTCGTATAAATACTACCATAACAACTAAAAATAAAAAATAATCCAAGCCATTAGATTAAAAGAAATGGACGATTTGTATTCACTTGTATTTACAGTAAAATTTCTCATTTAGTTTAAATAAAGTTTCGGTTTTGCTCCCTCGTAGTCGCCTGGGCGGCAGCGAAGCCGCCCAGGCGACTTCTCCTGCCGCGCCGTCGCCTTCTTCCTCCTCGCCGCGCCGCCATCTTCCTCCTCGCCGGCGCTCGCCGTCGCCGCCGTCGACCTCGCCGCCGCCGCTTCGGGTTTCGGGTTAGGGAATATTGGGGTTCCCGGGGTGTAGAGGGAGGTAATGGTTTCAGAAATTCATAGCAATTCATCATTTTGGTGAAATTCCGCTCATTCTGGTAATTTTGCCGGCAAACGAAACTTTTCGAACACCCAAAAATTAGGGGTAGAATATATATTAGGGTGGTCCATCCAGAGAGCTCTCATAAAAAAAAATATTAGCAGTGTGGTATAAATACTACCATAACAACTAAAAATTAAAAATAATCCAAACCATTAGATTAAAAGAAATGGACGATTTGTATTCACTTGTATTTACCGTAAAATTTCTCATTTAGTTTAAATAAAGTTTTGGGCGAAGGGCTGGGAACGGTGTGGTGAGGAAGTGACCGTGACATCGCGGTGCAGGAGCAGCACAAGAAGCGGCAAAAAAAAATTCGCAAATTATTCAAATTCCGGCGAAATTTCGTTGATTTCGCTAGCGACGAAATTCTTTTGGCCACCCGAAACATGAATCCAATTTGCGATCAGATATGAGCACTGGATGATGAGGCGAGGTTGCATTTGCACATATGCGGACAGACCACGACGCCGTGGACGCCCGGGACGGTGAACATCTCGGCGTCGTTGCCGGAGTCGCCGCAGACAAGAACCTTCTCCGGCGACCTCCCGCCGGAGCTCAGCTTCCCGAGCAGGTACCGGAGCGCCTCCCCTTTGCCGGCGCCCGGCGGCACCACGTCGAAGGCGATGCCGGCGCTGAACTCGCTGACGACGATCTTCACGTCGAGCTGATCAGGAAAGGACAAAGATTTATGGAATTATGGGAGAGACCATGCTTGCTTCCATCTGTTCACCGATCTAGCTGAACCGAAACCTCTGCAAGGAAAATTCAGGGGAAAAAGAATTGCCTCACCCCTCGATCCATCAGCTTCTGACGGAGAGAAGACTTCACTCGCTGGGCGCTCTCCCTGTCGACGAGGAAGCTCACCTTGTGAGGGCACTGGTCCATCTCTCCCTGCATGCATGCATGCATGCGCATACCCATGGATGCAGGCAAAATCAGCACGTACGAGCAAAACATTACGTTGTTCAGCCAGAGGGAGAAGCACATTTGCAGTCTGCACATGCCTGAGGCTTATTAAAAAGGTTAAAACTATAAATTATCACATTGATCGAAAAAAAGATACTCCATCGATTACAATGGATCGAATTATGACAGTTTAAATTGAAAGAAAGATATATTTGTACAATCAACTATAGTGTATCATATTATAATGGATTAGATTGTTGATTATAGCGGATTGGATTCAATTATAGAAATAAAATAATTAAATTTTAAAGTCTATATTATATAAAAAGACCTCATATCAGTTACAAATAATGAAAATAATGTCCATGTCAAGTTAAATATGCTTGTAATATGCTTGTGTCCGCAGGCAAGACACTGATGCAGACGTTTATTTTCATTATTACATATCAGTGTAATATGCTTGTAATATTTTCATTATTACATATCAGTGTCTTGTAATAATGAAAAAGATTGTCCCACGGTGACGAGACACTGATGCAGACGCAACCCGTACGTCGTCGTCACCGCCGCGGCGGCGGAGTGCAGTCAAACTCGCCAAACAACCACCGCTGTCATCTCACGCCGCCACCACACCGGACAGCCGCCGCCGCGGAATGAGCCACCGCCGTCGTCGACGTCACGCGTAAGCGTAACGCAGCCATTTGAAAGTTTTTTCAGAAAAAATCTTTGAAAAAAATATGTATGATGGAGCCAAAACAGTTTACGAAAATTATTTGGCAACGGCGGCGGGCGGCCTGCCGCCGCTCGGAACACGGCGAAAACAACCCCGCGCTAAACGTTTCACCTTCTCATAACATTTCTTCCGATGAATAAAAATACGGAAAAACAGTACAAATCTACAGAAACTTTTATCGTCAGCACGAAATCACAAATTTCAGACACCTACGAAATAGCAATAGCGAAAAAATATATGACGGAGCCAAAATAATTTACGAAAATTATTTGGCAACGGGGAGCTACCGCCGCTCAGAACACGGCGACCGACCTCACCGAACCGTCTAAACTTAGCAATACTCCCTCCGTTTTTTTCTTGAACGTATTTTGCAGGAGCAGCTATTCAGGAACGTAGGACATATTACATTTTTGAGGATGATTTTTGGTCATTTGTTCTGTTCCTACCCCCTTGTGCAGCAATCCGGATCCTCTGCCTTTGTGCATTAAATGGCATGGTACCTTTTGACCTGCGATGCCAGCAAGCGCATAAGTGTGCGCCTCTCGGCTCCCGCAAGAAGTAGAGGCAAAAATAAAAGAACTTACAGATGACAATGATGATGGAAATGGAGCTAAATAAATCGCTCAAGTATCCTATATTATGGCCTTGTTTGTTTCAGCTTAAATTAAATTATATTAAATTCAATGAAAATTTGTTATTTTGTATAAGTCAAATGATGCAATATTTTGTAGTCATTTTTGTGGGGTTTTAAATAGTTATTTTTAGAGTTCGTAAAAAAATTCATAATTCTCTGATTTTTTTAAAACGAGGGTCACAAATTTACTATAGTAAAACTCAACTCAACTTTAAGATGAAACAAACAAGGCCTATGTCACACAATGTTGGTTTAAAGAAAAAAGAGGTTAAAAAGAGGACCTCGAAGAGAACCAGAGATTGGGTTCAAAAAAACAACTAACTAAGAAGAAACAACCTACTACAAAGGTTTGTGTTCTATAGTATATATTGTTCTCTTTTGTTCAATTTGATGTTACAATGGAATATTGAAAAAAAAATTGATTGTCACTTATAGGGAGATGCCAATAAAGAAAACATACACCATCAACAATCGACGGAACATAGTCAAGATTGGTTAGAAGAGAATGATTTCATCGGAAGTTACATGCAACTATTGATGGTAAATACTAATCTCTTAGTATATTGATATTTTCTTATTTTTCTTGTCAATACTAATCACAATAATACACTCCCACGTAGGGGGATCCAATGATGGCGATCAATTGTGAGGTGATACATGGATTCAAGGTACCATGCCGCTAAGAAGTGCTAAATGGAGTCTTTTGGGTCATGCCACTAAGAAGTGATAGAGGGAGTTTTTTGGGTTTTGGCACACTGACTAACAGTTCAGTTCAAAGTGGTGTTGTAGTTACCAGCACTAATATTGAATCAAAATTGCGTCCATATTACTACATTTTTAAACTTCTTTTTTCTACAAAAAGATCCACAATACTGGTGAGAACCCATTTCGCCTATATTTGTCCTCTTGTGCATCCTAGATTATCATTTTGTGGATCAAATTTCAGTATTCAGTCTCTGCTTCAGTCTGGAAATAACTTTCAGTCATGTCTCAGTGGATCATTGGACATAGATCCAGCGGCCAAAATCGTTGCTTCCTTACTTTTAGCAGAGCCAACAATTCGGTGGGCCGGCCCATCTAGAGATCGCTGGAGTTATTTGGCCCGTTGGAGAGCTGTTCGGCCTGTGCGCAGTCGTACGAGGATCCGGATCTCCTTGGGCAGCTGGGCCACGGGAGATGTCTTTGCTGCCGGTTTTTGCACTCTTCATGCAAAAACTCTTCGGTTTCTACGCGCTGCATCATTTCTACGCACAATATACATGCACGCTCAAATCAGCCAGCTCAATTGATCTCCTACTTACTCCTAACCATTCTGACAAGATCCACATGAACACACTAAAGAAACTATGCGAGGTGCTCGCAGAACAGCGGCATCCAGTTTTACTCAAGGCTAAAAGGAAAGCTGCCACTAACACTAATGCCGAAAAACTTCTATTTATAGTAATCTTTCTGGTGAGATTTTCATTTAGAAGCTTGCATTAGGCGCCAATAGAGAAATTTTCATTTGGATCGGTTTAGTACGCGCGCGGAAGTAGCTACTTCAGTAAACTTTCATCTGGACTAGAAGAAGCATTCCATCCATCCATGCATCGCAATTAATGGAAGTGCAATATTCACCGAGTGATTGGTGACTGGTGACGCAAAAATCAAAGAAAAACTACGGGCCAGTTTTTTTTTGGTTTAACAGCTTAACGACTTAATAACTTATCATCGTGGAAAAATAGCAAACGTTTTATTTTTTTATGTCTGTTTTTCGCTGTATCGAATGTATGTCATAATGCTTCAAATTGCAAGTCAAATGAGATAGATCCGAATCTCGAGTCTATATCGGGAAGCTCTTAAAATTCAGCCATTTCAGCCGTTCGGATCAGCAAAAAAACAGGCCCTAAGAATATGTACAGCAGTTCACCTCAGTAGTCTTTAAACTATCTCTAGGATATGTGATGATATAGAGAAGAGAGAACATGCATAGATATTTAAGCCGTCTTCAAAACAAGAGTCAACTTTATAAGAGAATTAAAAAACTTTATATGTGAGCAAATTAGCTATAAAAACATAAAGATGTCTCTACCATTGTATATACTATTTCTAATGTTATCTTTAGGTGACATGCCAATAGTTATAAACAACTGCTATGCTGACCATCACACATGCTCTAATAGGGGCATAGAGGTAACTTTCCACTTGTTCTCTGTATATGAGTACACCAAAACACGCCCAACCAAAAAAAACGGAGGGAGCACATTATTTTCAACATAGCAATATATTTTCTCTATAAAAAATATAGAAAAACAGTTAAAACGTTCTGAAGAAAGGGGTAAATCCCTGTGCAGGCAACTGGAGAATAGCTGAAGCGTAAAAAAAAGAGAGAGAAAAACATGCCTGAGGCTTGAGATGGTCGGAGAACTTGGCGGCTTCCTCGACGACGGCGCCCCTGTCCCAGCCCCGGCTGAGGCGCTCCTCCCACTCGGCGTCGCGCGCCATCTCCCCGCCGTAGGCGATGGCCGTGCCCACCGCCATGACCGTGGCGTCCGGGGTGAGCAGCGGCTTCTTCCTCCTCAGGTCCTCGTACTTGATCGCCGGCCTCCCCGTCGTGAACACCATGAGCGAGTCCTCCGAGTACTCCGACTCCCACAGCGCCTGGAACCCCAGCAGCGCCGCGTTGTCCGGATCGTGGTGATCCACCTGCGACCGAGCAGTGAGCAAGCAGATCGAGTGAGTGAGCGATCAATGAGCTCGTCAGCTAGCTAGCTATGGGAGCTTCTTCGTCGGCTTCAATGGCGCAGCATGCACCATGGTGTGGTCGAGGTCGGTGACGACCATGAGGCGGGCAGAAGCTCGGAGCCTGTCCATGGCGGGTGATCTGGACGCGTTGGTGCTTGAGGGGGCGGTCAAGGCTCGGGTGGTTCTACACGGTACGTGCTGCTTCCAAGTTCCAACTTATTGGCATGGCAGCCAATGGGCAATGGCTAAGCAAGTAAGCATCTAGCTAATTTGTATATGTAGTAGATTGAAGATGGATGGCTCATAAATAAATGCGGCGATTAGCATCCCATTCCCGCATGTACAAAGGCATTTAATAGGGTGTCTCTTAGCAGCACTATTTAATAGTTTCGCTGATGTGGCATGAGGTAAAATGTAAAAATTACTAGAGTCGACTCTTGGTGAAGAGACTGACTCTTCACAAGCTCCTAGATAGAATTAGAGAGAAGCAACATTAAATAGCATAGAAGCTCTTGTGCATGTCCTTTGTACATGACTTATCTCTTTACTTGGATAAATGTGTCAAGAGACATCTTTGGACTTTCCATTGTACATGCCCTAGTGCTAATAAACAAGTTAAAGGCGTAGTTTTTAACTTACTGGCACCCAGTGTTTAGGCATTCGCTTCGTAAAGAAAAGAGGCGTGATTAGTACTCTGCATCGTGAAAGGTGGTTGTTTTGGTCATAGTAAGGATGTTAGTAAATTTGATCGCCGATTACTATTACAGTTTCGAAGAACATGTCATGTCTAAAACGATAAGTTTACTTGAACCGGAAGGAGTAACATTATTAAAGTGTTTTTTTTGGGAGGAGCCCACACGGCTACGCATGTGATTCTCACGTATCCAATATAATTATTTTAATAAAATATATATTCCCTCATGTCAAGAAAAGTTGTTGTTTGGGTATGCACAATCAAATTGTTGAAGCGTTGGCTATCTATATATTTAAATATTTTGATTCCCCATAGAAACCGTATGTATATATTTGTTTGAAAAATATTTTTACAATACTACAATTTTATCAAGTTGCATTTCTGGGGACAAACCAAAACATCGCCTTTTAGGAAACATAGAGGAGATAGCCAAAATTTCAAAATTTGCGAACAAATTATGATAGATAGCCAAAGTTTGACTCCATCACTCCAAGTAAGCATGTAACCACGTACCCAAAATGATAACTTTTCTTAATGCTTGAGTCTTTATTATTACTATCTAATGCTAAAGCGTGAAGCATCGAGGAAGGGGAAAGGAGTGGTGCTAGCTTCAAATAATGCCACCACCCCACGGTTCTGCGACCCATACCATTAATTTCTTGATTCTCAATTCCTTGCTGACTCCTGGATGTAGTAGTTGGTTGCTTCGTGTTGCACATGGAACCTTGATAATCTTTAGGTTTTGTATGGAGCCTTGTGGATCACTATATGCATTGCTGTTATTTTACTACTACATTTCACATTTCAGAAGGGTCCCCCCCTGGTGACCTTAAAAGAAGATCACAGTGATCCATGTTAAACACTGTATATGGATAAAGCATAGAGATAAGTGCATAACCATGCGGAACACATTGATTATAAAAATGTGGATCACAAAGCGTAAAATCACTCAGCCACATGGCCCGAATCAGCGTCAAAGCAACAAACCACGACTAGAGATAATAACAATAACACTCTTTTGAACGGGAACAATAACACTTTTGAGTTTCACTGATTTCACATGATGCATGGATGAAATATCTGTACCAACAATATGCACCGAAACTACTCTTCACCAAAAAAAAAAAAAACGCGCTGAACCTCATTCACCATGCGCCAAGGCTTCTCACCTGACACCTGTCAGGTTCGTCGCAAAATTATCTTTAGTTACAGCATTCTACTAGTACAGTGAGATCATTAATTCCCTTCCATACATGGTTCTCGTGAAGTTCATGAGGTAGAATTATTGAACATTTTTGTCTTTGTGCATGGAATCAAAAGAGTTCCAAGCCCTCTATGGGAGAATTCACCCGGAGCAGCAGTTACAGTAGTTAAAATCAACTGAGATCCATTCTCACAACAGTGAGTACATATGTTGTTGTATTCTTCACTCTCCGAGGAAAAAAGCACATTCAACATTGCAACTGGTTAAATAATCTATAAGATGGATGTGTGTTCATTCCCTGCAGAGTAACCTTCAAGCCAGGTCTTGTGGACGTGTGTCAGCTCCAAGCCCTCTGGACTCTCAGTCTGTTGAGTTCAAGCAGATAGTAATAATTTAGCATTCGCTGTGTGAATTTTATCTGAACACATGTGCACAACAGATTCTGCAAGACTGCAAGATGCCTAAGGATTATCGCAGAAATGTGAGAAATTACCTTCATATTCAACAGAAGAGTTGTAAGGCAGCCATATCGCACATTGCCTGAGTGTGTGACAGCAGCGTTAATATTGAGATGCAAATCAATCAAGAAATTAAAATTAGTCATTGTAAGAATTATCGAAATGGAAAAAAAACGAAAAACAAACAAATCATGGCACGATAGAATTACAAAATGATTTCAAGCGGGTATCTGAACAAACTAAGAGATGCAGGCATTGAATAACCAGTGTTGTGAACAGACAGACCTTCCATTTCCCACTTATCGAACCTCACTAGCCAGTTACTTGTACCAATAGGTGATGTAACAAGTCTGTCCACCCATGCTCGGAATTTTCTGCCTTGTTTGTCACCATAACATGAATTCAGTGCATCAATGGATGCATGAAGTAACCGCTCTGTCCCAGAAGGATGAATCAGTATGCCATTCTGATGCTGACCAAAATCATAAGATCAAATGATCAATTTAAAGTAAGGTAGAGGCATGATATGAGGAAGAAACATGCTAAATTGGTCTGAAATTATTTCTGAGAAAGTAAATGTCAGATGTAGATGTGAAATATTTTTACTATTTTACATACTATAACAAGAATTGTATACAAAAAGATATGGCAGACTAAAAGAAATTTATGAACCAATATACACCAGATTACTCCAAGATTTTAACCGGGAAATATACTTACAGTGATGCTTTTCAAGTACTGAATAACCGATGGAGAATTTTGAACCTCACCCCTCCGCCACTTCTCGTAGAGAACATAGAACTTCACCACTAAATCTGCAGGCTTGATGGTGTCTATCTTCGGATAAGGGAATTTAAGATCTCTTGGAGAAACACTAGGTCCTAGTTTGAAGTGTCCAATAGCTTGCATGATACCAGAAGCGCATCTCTCAGTTGCATGAATCACCTTTGGATTATCCTTTCCTTTTTCTTCATACCACTGAAGCAGCTCCTCCTGAGCATTGCTAACCTGAACATGGTTAAAAAAACTAAGTTTGAATGAAGTATTCACTGTCACCACTGAGATTTATTGAACACCTTTAAGCAACTCCTTGTACACCAACCATGACACCATGGACAGATGGTACACAGAATAAATCTGCATCATTGCCAGAGTCACCACAAACAAGGGTATCATTTGGTGGCTTCCCGCATGAATTGAACTTCTTGAGCAAATATACAAGTGCCTGCCCTTTTCCCGCACCTTGCGGTAATACATCTAGGGCCTCACCGCTACTGTAGATTATTTTCACATCTAGCTGATCACAGAAAGAAAGCAGAAAAGTAAAAAAAACACTAAACAATGCTTCAAACTTATCAAAAATATACAGATCTCAGAAAGAGGGGGAGAACAATAAGAATTTTACCCCACGCATCTCAAGCTTCTGAGGCAGAGAATCCATTACTTCCTGAGCACCCAGCTTGTCAACAAAAAAACTAACTTTATGAGGACCCTGATTCCTCTCTGGCTGCATATGTTGAAAATCAATCAAAAATGCAGAACATCTATTATTTAAGTCATCAAATAGAAAACCAACTGAAGAAGCGTAATCATGAAGAAACTCAATGGACATGCCTGGGGCTTTAGCTGTAGGAACTTAGCTGTCTCCTCAACAACAATATTCCTATCCCACTTGTTGTTCAGAAATTCCTCCCAGCCAACATCAGTAATCATTTCTTCACCATATGCTATCACAGTGCCTACAGACATGATAGTGATATCCGGAGTCAGCAAAGGCTTATCTTTCCTCAAACCCTTGTAACTGATCGGTGATCTTCCAGTTGAGAAGACCAGTATAGAATCTTGGGAAAACTCAGACTCCCAGAGTGCCTGGAACCTAAGTAAGGACAAGTTTTCCAGATCAGAATGATCAACCTGCAAATGCATAGCCCAAGAAGATTGAGTATTGATGAACTCAGTATGGACAAAACAATGGATCAAACTGAACTACATACCATCGTCTGATCAAGATCCGAAACAATCATAAGATGGGCAGAACTGTCGAGCTTATCCATTTTTCTTCGCAGCGAAGGTGAAGAAAAAGTCCCTGCAGGCATTTTTGAGAAGTTGAATGTCGCTGCTGCCTCCCCGTTCAAAAGAAAAAAGTCGCTGCTTCCTATATACTTCCCTGAACAAGCAGGCAAACCACAATGTGCTATTTATTTTATAACTAAATTTTAGTCAACCAATGGCAAGGCACTATTTTTTTATAAAAAAAAGATGCAAAGCAACTACACACTAAACAACAGAAATTGACAGAAGTATAAAAAACAGCCAATCGCACCATTCATAGTCCACACCCACAAACCAGGAATACTATGTCAATAAAAAATTTATTAGAAGGCAGCTATATATATTGGTAGCCGGCACTTAACAGTCCTTCTCGACAAAATCTTGTCATACTGATACAGTTTGTGGTCCAATGGACCAACAATAGGCGAAACCTGAGCAATAGACTGAGAATTGGCCAGGCTTTTTTTTTTCAAAAAAATGTAACAACATTCAAATGCACCTGCATTTAGTTTTTTTCTCCTTACAAGTCAAGCATTGATAACACCAGTTATCAATGATAACCATCAAGAATTCAGGACCAGCATTTCTCCTGCAAGAAACAAGCAAGCACTGGACCGAAGCATGTAAATATACTACCTTTTTAACTTATTTACCAGGTGAGTGAGATGCATGCCCGAAATCCAGGCCAACATCTAAGGAGATCGACATCAGACAAGCATTGATCGTACGGCGCAAAGAAATGCATATGCAGTCGCCATATCCACCAAGCAAGCACATCATAAATCTTCCTCGCACAGGCACAAGAACCATATATATGCTGCGCGAGGGAAGAGGAACGCATAAGGTGAGCAACGAGTAGTAGGGCGGGCTCCTCCTACCTCGCCTGGGCGACGGGCGGCGGCGGCGGTGGAGGAAGAGGAGGATGAGGCGTGGCAGTGAAGAAGAAGACGGGGAGGAGTCGGAGGAAGCTGCTGCAAATGAACTGAAATGCTAGCCATGGATTATGGAACATCCGTCCCGTCCAAAATAAAAAGGCTGCAGAATGGTACATGCGACGCGACTCCCAGGTGAGCTGCAAGGATTTCCCCTGTTGGTGACTGCTCGCTTTCGATCACCGAAAATTGGGAGATTGATGTCACTCACACCCAATTGGATGGCCTCGTTTCAAATGATATTAAATTCGTTTGCCTTAACGCGTATGACACCAGGCACTCGAATTTATGATCTTAGTGGCATTTTGCCTTTTTTCGGATTTTACCCGTGATTTATACTGTTTTTCTCTAGTGCAATGTCCATTTTGCCCCGTCTTCTTCAACTAGCATCCCTTCTCCTCCTTCTCCGGTGGCCGTGGGCGGCACACCGGCGAGCTCGCCGCCGCCTCGAGCTTGCCGCCGCCGACGCCGCCTTGCCGCCGCCTCGAGCTCAGCGCCGCCACCGCCTCCAACCTCAGCACCGCCGTGCCTCGCCGCCGGCGCCTCCTTCCCCAACGCTGGCAAACACCCACTCCTCTCACTGACTTGTGGACCACATGAGGGCAATATGGTATAGAAAATGGGAAAATTGACGGTAAATTGGGGAAAAAGGGCGAAATATCACCGAGGTCGCAAATTCGAATGCCCGGTGTCATACGCGTCAAGGCGAACGAAATTAATGTTATTTGGAACGAGGCCATCCAATTGGATGTCAGCGAGGTCAATCTCCCCTGAAAATTTCAAGGCTAGACCATCCAAGTGGAAAAGCAGGTTCTTTTTAGGCAGCTAGGCTAACTCTGGTGAACTGGGTCCTCTCGTCGTTTCCTACCTGTCATATCACCATCTCCCTATACAACGCCATAGACAAGCATTGTTTGTTGAACCGGGGAAAGGTTTAAACACCTCGTTGGTTTTGGAGTGTCACATCTCGAAAAATTCAAAAAAAACATTTCGGTTTAGATGGCTTTGGTTCGAGTGGAAATCCACTTCCAAACCATGGATTGGTTCTGAGTTGCCCTGCGACACAACTGATATCAATCTCTTCTAGCTGCAACCAAGATCATCTTGGGCAACGTTGAAAGGGTAAAATTTTGGAAGGATAACTGGTTAGAGGGCGAAGCACCAAGGAGTCTTGCGCCTAACCTCTACAAAATTTCTAGATTCAAGAACCGTTCGATCTGAGCCATCCACTCGATTCAGCAACTTCGCGAGCACGTTTCTTTCTGAGGGCAAGATCTAGAAGATTAATCTAAACCCTAACTTCCCTAAGTTCCCGGATGATATCATGTGGACATCCTGGAATGGCACCTACTCTGCCAAGTTAGTCTACTTGATGAATCTCTAAGGCAGTGTGCGGAGAGCAAATGTGAATCTAATTTAGAGTGCTCAGTCTGAAAACAAGTACAAGTTCTTCGCTTGGACATTGTCTCAAAATAGGTTCAACACTACCGTCATCCTAGCCTAGTGATCCCAATATGTTGCCTCTGCAATTTGGCCTCAGAGATTAGCACTCACCTCTTCCTTCATTGCCCCTTCTCCATTTAAACCTGTGGGACGGTCTTTCACAGGTTCAGGCCATCGTCTTCCTTTGGTGTGTGTGTGGGTAGGGGCGGCTTTCAACAACTTTTTGGAATGGCGGAGCTTCACCTCTTCTCTGGTGATCCCAATAGAACGAAAGTCCTTCAATGACCTAGTGATCCTTGTAGTGTGGAATATCTATAAGGAGCGTAATAAACGCCTATTCTAGAATAAGGCCTCCGATTTTGAGGTAGTGTGTAATAGGGTTAAGGCGGACCTCCTCTCGTGGGAGCTGGCACTCCGCTAACTTTTGTGCTGGGATATATTCCCAAGGCTCTCTTGCACATGATTTTCTTTCCACTTAATTAATCTGGCAGAGGTCCAACAATTTCGCTTAAAAAAGAATGTTACATGTGACAAGTAGGATAACACAACACATTGTAGTAATTTCGAGTGGTACGGCCTTTTTTGTGGCCGTTAGGTTTTCTTCGAGCAACCTCGAAGAAGGACAAGAGCTCTGCCATTTTATTGAAGATAAAGACAAGTATTACAACAACCCACACTAAGCACCAAGACCCACCTCAACGCGAGCGCCAACACCACGCATGCCACCTAGGCCTAAGCCGATCACCTTGCCAAAGGGCAACGACCAACCAAGAAAGAAGGGAACCTAATAGGCCACAATCAGACACATGCCTAGAACCACGACGACTGAAGACAGACCAAGAGTACGAAGCCTAGCTCAAGGAACCAAGCAAAGTAGACGGAGGTCACCAGCAAAACCACCAACCACACGACGCACAAAGCTAGCACAAAACTCTAGCCGCCACCACCGTCAAAACGAAGCACAACCGAGACGCGGGGCAACCCAACCAACATCAGGCTCCCCCGCCAGGCGCCACTGGAGCCAACACCAGCCATCGACATTGGATGGGATGCTCGTCCGGAGCTTGCATGCACTTCAAACACCAAGTTGCTGTGAAGAATAAGAGCAGACAACGACATTCACAGAGGACCTCTGTGATGGTGCACCACGCTCCAAAGGCTGCCCCACACAGCAAGAGAGTGGGCGTGCCCCAACCAGGCTTTCACTCCTCATAGAAAGGAAGGGGAGGAGTGGGAGCACATATCCCGAGCCACAGCCTTCTAGGAAGATGGGAGAGGAAAGGGTCAAGGACGGAGCAAAAGCGCCAACGAGAATGCTACCAGCGGCCGACACTTGTGGTGCAAGTGCGTTGTAGAAGGGATGACAAGAACTAGAGGAAGCTTCATGAGAAAGGACTCCACCGATTGTCGGTGGTCAACCAGGCAATGCCCACCAACCTAGCTGCAACAACCAAGCAAACTCGACAACGCCAAAACAGAGCCCTCTTATCATGGAGAAAATGGTGGTGCCTTCAACAACAAAACGACAACCTAGCATGCCCGCCAACGCCCGTCTGCAGCGCAAACCAGGATTGTCACCCATCTGGGTGAGGAACAACACGACAAGGTCTCCAAGGAGGGAACGACGCCTAAGGCGGTGCCAACGTTAGCCCAGCAAGCTAGGTAGGGCTTTCGCCTGCAGCATCCTAGCCAGGGCCACTATGTGTGCGAGGGGGGACAACAAAGCCCAAAGCCAACGAGACCTGCACCACGCCAAAGCTGACCAGATGAATAGCCGCCTAAACTGCCAAACCTCGACGCCCTGAGGCCACCAAGCACCCCAAGAAGGATGAGGGATGCTCTGCGACAAGGGGGTGGAACGATGGCATCACAAAACTATCGGAGGGACGATGGCATCACAAAACTATCTCTAGGTTCACCGACTAACCTAGATGGGCGCCGCGCCACCGGGCTGGCAGCCGCCATGCATACCTAGCCACGGCCAGCAGCGGCGATTGCGCACCTGTGTGCGTTGACACTCACCGTCAACCAGACGCTTAGGACGAGTGTCGCCCTGTCAGAGCCAGGCGTCACATGACTGGAGAAGAGGGCAACAGGACCAGCTACACCAGTCATCCACGCCCAGCGACCACCACATAGCCCTGCATGGAGGACGACAGGTCCGGTCGTTGCAGCGCGCCGTTGGTAGAGAACCCAAGGAGACGCCATCAGGAGCCCGCCCCAGACTACAGTGTCGCCGCCACAATGCCATATCCAACCGCCACGACGCCGAGGGACCACCGGCCATCAAGGGGATGCTGGGAGGGACGAAGAGGGAAGGGAAGGAGGAGAGGGAGAAGAGAAGGAAGGGACGGGGGAGCTTGGAGGAGTGTCGGTCGCCCCTCGAGTTGTCCAAGGAGAGAACTCTTAAGTGTGCATCTCTTTATTCACTATCCCTTTGCGTTGCAGACATGGGAGACCATGTTATAGAAAGCTAATCTTACCTTCCTCACCACCGTGCACCCGCTCTCGTTAACTAACTTCATGGAATGGTGGCATCTAGCTTCTTCAAAGGTTGCTCGTGCTGACCAGAAGTCCTTTAGTGGTCTCATTTTCTACGTGATTTGGAATATTTTGTAAGGAACACAATAAGCGTTTCCCAAATGTAGAGTCCCCTCTCGAGTAGGATCCACAACCACAAGGATCTCCAGTCGTGGTGCCTAGTGCATCACTAATCCCCCTCGGGTGTTGTGAGTCCTTGTAAATATGTTTTGTACTCTTGATTTTCTTCCATTTAATTGAATAGGCGGAGCTCCAACCATTTTGCTCAAAAACCAACAATTTAAAATTTATTATTTTTATATAGGTCATATGTCGTAATACTTTGTAATCATATCTTGGGTTTTGTTTTTTTCTCAAAGATTTTTTTTAAAATTAAATATGTTTTTAACCCTTTTCGAGCATCTTTTCAAGCGTCCTCGCATTCTCTGCTCCACTTAATTATTTTATACAATTTTTTTTACAAAAAGAAGTCTTTGAAATGCCTTGTTTAACCGAGTTTCAGTCTGTTTGGACCCCCAAAAAAACACTCCATTTCTACCGAGAACCTAAGTGAACATTGCGCCTGGATTTCATTGATAACGAATAATGGTGCCTGCACAAGGCAAGTACCTATCAAGGGCCCCCACGAAGTTGATGGGCGCATGGGAATACGTTTCTCTCAGCTCAGCTTCCCTTCCTCTGCGTACATACGCCTCCATCTCTGGAGATGAAGTCCCTGCGGAGATAGCTGAAATTCTCAATTCTTCTCCCCTCACGCCGCCTTCAACAATGAAGAAATTGTATCGCCCAAATTTTATAGGTTGTTATCCATCTGCTATTGCTAATTAACGGCAGGGTACAAAGAACAAATATCGATTTAAAAGTTTAAGTGCAATTGTTTCAAATTTGCTGATAGACCAAAATTTCAGACGACACGGATTTGCAAAATTCAAATCATGATTCAAAATTTTCATCAGGAAGTCTTCCAAAGTTTCCCTAGCCGCCGCCGCCGCCGGCTGCTCCCCGCCGCCAGGCCTTCTCCCCCACACTCCTCTCTCCCTCCCAACCCCCGGTTTTTCCTCTTCCTCCCCGCCCCTGCCGCCGGCGGGCCTTTGGCGCTCCCGCTGGCGCCCCTCCACCGGTGTGGAGTAGTGAGGCGGGTCCCGAGGCGGCGGCGTCGTCGGTTGGGCGGCGCTCCTCGGTGTCGGCCGACGGCTCTGCCCTCTTGGCCTCTCTCCGCGGCGTCTTCGTAGTGGCGGCGACGTGCTGCTCGTCCGCGTGGGCGGCGGCTGCGTCGGTGGTTGGCGGCTCCGCGCTCGCCCTCCTCCTCGTTGCCTCCCCCCACGGCGGCGTGCCGGCGTTGCTCCTAGGCGCGGCGACGTCGGGGATTCCCTGCTGAGGTGCTCGACGGCGGGACTTCTTCTTGGCGGTCGTCTCTGGTTTCGACTGCAACGGCGGGAGGTGCCTCTCACCTCTGCGGCGGCGGCTCGGATATGGATCTGCAGCGACCTTTGTTCGCTATAGCGCGGTTCTTGGTGGGGGTTCTTGGTCGAAAGTCCCGCCCATCTTTTTGGGCTGGTGATGGCGTCGCCGGCTGGCGTCGTTTTCCTTCCTGGAGGCATCACCAAGCCGCCCCCTCCCAATGCCCTGAGTGTTGAAGGCGTCATCTTCTGTGTTGCTTGTTGCTACTTCTCGCGCGGCGGTGGCGGCTCCTTGCCAAGCATCCTGCGTGATGAAGGCTTTGGTCCTTGTCGTGCCTCCAACGTTCTTCGAAGCTTCAGGCGTGACGGTGGCGCTGGTCGTGCATCCCAGGGCGCGGTGGTGTCTTTGAGGCCTGAGCATCCTAAGTTTTTGGTGGCGACGCCGACAAGAATTCCTTTCATTCCTACACTTTGCGTCCCGTGCGGTGGTGGCGGCCGAGCTTCATGTCCGTGCTATTAAAGGTGGGCCTGGCGACAATCTTTCGGGCTTGCATCCTGTGAGGTGGTGGCTTCTAGTTTGCGTGTTGTCTTTGGTCTATTGGTCGTGCATCTCTTGTGGTGGTGACGGTTCATCGTGCATCCCGCATGGCGGTGGCCTGTAGTCGTGACGATGCTCCGTGCATCCCACAAGGTGGTGGTGGCTCAGTTGGTTCTAGACACCTTGCTCTCTGGCTGTGCATCCCTTGTGGTGGTAGGGTCTGGAGGTTGCTTCGGGCCTGCCTTCGGTGGTGCGTCTTCCTTTGTAACGTTCATCGTGTATCCTGTACATGGGTCGTGTCTGGCGTCGTGGTGATGGTGGGTGGCTCCTTGCATTGCCTAGGTGGTGGCGGTCCGTTTTTTGCCATGCGGTCCGTTTTTTGCCATACATCCCTTTCGGTTTTGCTAGTGGCTACCGTTCTTTCTTGGTATTGTATTATTTCTTTCTTCTTAATGAGATGACAGAGCGTCTGCCCCGTTCATTCAAAAAAAAATTCATCAGAAAAACCTCGTTAATCACCGGTTTTCGGTTGCACCGCTACCTGCAGAATTTTGTAAACAATGTTTTTTTTTGAAGCCAGCCTTGGAGCAAGAAGATATTGATAAGGGACAGCTTTGCTCATTCTTTAGCTCTTTTTCTTTTGGGGACTAGTGAAGTAGTGATCAGGTCCAGGTCCAGCGCTTCTCCTGTGCTGTTGCATGATCATTGGAAGACCAAGTGGTCAAGTTTTTACAAAGTATTGTGGGAGATTGGACACATTAGTCAAAAGATACACAAGACATCACGACTAAACCTAGACCAAATGCAAGTTATGCAACTATGTCATTAAACAATAGGCATTGCTCCAGCCACCCACAAGCACACTATAATTCTTTTAGCTTACAAGAAATCAACCCAAATCGATCGACATCAATTGCACACATCCTGAGGATTGCTGAGGTCTAAAGAAGAAATAAGAAAAACAAGCTGAGACACATAGCTATTAATTGCAATGAAGTAAACAAGAGTATACTTGTAGACATACATCACGTGAAGCCTGGTACATGGACTTCTCTTTGTTTGACTAATCTGAAGTTTGTACTCTTAATTTCTTCAGGCATGTTAAAAACGGAACAGGACTATGATGGTCTATATTCAAACATGATTATTTTATTCGGCATCATAAAAATAAGAAAAGTGTTAGCTAATATATTTGAAATCATGGTCTTCTGACGACAAACAAGTCATTGCCTTTATAAGCTGGTGTATATTGTGCCTTGGGAAGGCTGTACAGTTGAGCAAGAGCTCTGCACACCTGTTGAATCCCCGCCTCATCAGCGTCAAAGAGTGTCCACCATGGTGGATCTTCAGGGAGGGGAACTCCTAATCTCCTAGCTGCGGCAAAAATAACGCCACACGCTACTACTTCGCTCTTGAATCTCACACAAAGATTTGTCCGCAAGCTGGTAAACAAAAAAAACACAAAAATGGTTAGTATAGATGAAAAGTAATTGAAATGGCACATGAAGAATGCAAATTTCAAGGTGTATGGTTACTCTGATACACTATGAAGCGGTAAAGAAAATAACTCGATGACAGTAATTGTCGACACTATGAAGATATCAGGAATCAATTTGCCACAAACAAATGAAAACAAGACAATAGCAACATCAGAACATAGGTCATCAATCAATGTTTACGCAAGCATGTAAGAGCAAGGTGTGACAGCGATATCACAAAAGGCAGCTAGCAATGTTATCCGGTATCAATGCAACAAGATATTCAGTGTCTTAATTAAAAAAACAAAAGAACGAGGCAATGAGCATATGAAGAATTAGAAATAAATTATACATTGAGGCACATAATAATGAACTACAAAAGCCCCAAACCATTCCATGGTAACCTAAAAGCAGATTACCTATCATTGGCAAGATTCCATGCTACTTGCAGAAGCTCAGGCGTGCCAAGCACAGCAACATAGATGGGGATAAACTTGTGACTGTGTTCAACATGGCAAACAAACCCCATTTCCTTCAAGATGCATTTCTCTATCCTTAGCAGATCCTCCATCAGTTCTTCCTGCAATACACAGCAAGACTGCCATATCTTGAATCACAGTATTTCTAGGTAAGCACTCAAGAACATTTCCCTCACAACAAAAGAAAAAACAACACAACAGAAAGTAGACATTCCAAAGCAAAAGGCATGGCTAATACCCTAATGCAGCAACTTTCCTCTAAGCTCAAGTGCTAACTTTCCCATAAACTCGAGTACCGAAACTCTTGCTTAGAACAGGTACTGACCAACGAAGAGGCGTCCAAGTGGTGCACTGGAATGCTCTCCCTCCTGCATTCCATCCTATGGAAAACACGAACAATCTGCTGCAATTCCCTCGAGCTCTCCTCCAATTTCGCCGCCATCCAGACGCACGTCGCAGCAACTCTCTGCAGTCACAGAGATTGCAAATTCAGACGAATTCTCCCCTTTGCCACAGGCTCACAGCCCCTTGGGTCACAAATCCCACACTTGAAGAGCAGAGCGATTGGGGACAGGGAGACGCCTCTCAGGCAGTCGGGCTCTCACCTTGACACTGAACCGAGTGAACGACGCCTTGCAGTAGAAGCGGTGGAAGAGGACCTGCGCCGTGTTCATCACCGCCTGGGGCCTTGCGCGAGGTCAAGGAACGCAAGAAAAGACTCTGGCGAGCAAGAACGGCTGGGGATCCTAGAATGAGGTCGGAATCGGGGAAGGGGGGATACAGTCGGAGGAGGATGCCGGCCTCCTGGACGAGCTCGCAGCCGTAGGCGCGGAGGGAGGCCTCGGTGGGCTCGTCGATGCCGTCGCGGCGGGACGGCGAGTCCCGGAGCTGCTCCGCCGTCAGGTAGAACGTGTCGACCGCCGTGTAGGTCATGCCAGTGCGTGTAGGTTGCGCGGCTCCGGCGGCCGTGGTGGTTTCGTTTCGGACGGGGTGGAAACCCGAGGAAGTTTGCCCCGTGGGGAAGGAAAAAATTCAAATCTCCCGTGGGGAAGATGATGCGCGGGCCATGACCCATGAGACATCAGCCAAACCATAACTTGTCAAAATTCTTTCAAATTCGAAACTAATGCTAGAACGATGTTCATGGAATCATTGGCTGTGTTTCTTTGGACGGTTAGATTATAATCTGAAAAGATTGTAGTGTTTTTATAGAAGATTTAAAGAACCAAAAAAATTATGAAAAATATTTTTGAGATCTTTGAGACAAATTGTGCAAAGTTTCGAAAAAATAACTATAAAATATTTCAAAATATAACTGGTGCAAAAATGATAAATTTTAAGCTGTAGCTTATAATATGATTATAAGCTGAAAGAAACAGAGCCATTGATTCATTTTAGGGTCTATTCAATTCAAAAGGACTGCAACGGGAAAAAAAAAAGGAAATAAAGGGAAAAGATTAGCAAAGGTCAATTTTGATATTTGTCATTATGGGCAGGCAAAATTGGCTCTGGGACACTCAAAAAACGTGGCTTTTGCCACAGGCCACTAAAAAAAGATGACTTTGCCAAATGACATTACAATTCAATGGTAATTTGCTACTAGACACTATAGCTCTTATAAATTTCAAATAAATTTCACTTAGTAGTGGCATGAGACGAAGAGAGTGTTTACGATGACATTTATCAGAGGAAAAAGTCCACCTGACCCCGTGAACTATAGTGGTGCAGAGACTCTAGCCCCAACATGTAAAACCGTCTAAATGGACCTCTGAAGTACGTTTAGTAGTGCAAATAACCCCCAGGAAGTGGTTTTCAGAGCAGTTTTGCTACCGCGGCAGCCCGCGTGGAGAGGTATTGCCACATAGGGTAAACACATGTATTTTTTTATAAAAATATATTTTAGATGTGGGGTCCACATGTAAGTCACATATTCCCCCTTCTTCCTCCCTGTGTCTTCTTCCTCCTCCATCCTCTCTCTCTCCTGCTTCTGTGACGACAACATGGACGAGTGCCTCAAGCCCAACCCAACCTCTGCACCCAGGACACCTTCGTCTTGCGCGAGGGCAACCCCATCGACGAGATGCTCTTCATCATCCGCGGCCGCCTCGAGAGCCCCACCACCGACGGCGGCCGCTCCGGCTTCTTCAACCGCGGCCTCCTCACGCAGGGGGACTTCTGCGGCGAGGAGCTCCTCACCTAGGGGCTCCACCCCAAGGACGCCGCTAGCCTGCCCCTCTCCACCCGCACCGTCAAGGCGCTCTCCGAGGTCGAGGCCTTCGCCCTCCGCGCTGACGAGCTTAAGTTATTCGCCGCCCAGTTCCACCGCCTCCACAGCAAGCAGCTGCAGCAGACCTTCCGCTTCTACTCCCAGCAGTGGTGCACTTGGGCCTCCTGCTTCATACAGGCCGCCTGGCGGAAGCACCTCTGGCGCAAGGCCGCCGACCAGCGCCACCGGGACGCCGCCGACGCCGCCGGGTCATTGTCCAGCCACCTCAGGACCAACCTCCTCATCTAGCGCTTCGCTAAGAACGCCATGCGCGGCGTCAAAAGGCAGGGCTCGCTCCGAGCCGAGAGCCTCATTGTCCAGCCCAAGCCACTGCCCGCTGGAGCCCGACTTTGCCAACATCGACTACAGAAACGAGAGAGAAGATGGAGGAGGAAGAAGACGTAGGGAGGAAGAGGAAATATGTGACTAAGAGGTGGACCCCGCATCTAAAATATATTTTTTATAAAAGAAAATGTAATGTGTTTACCCTATGTGGCAATACTGTTGACACGAAAAGTGAGGTCTTCGCGAACACACGTGCAGAAGCGTCAAGTCTGGGCTTGCGTCGCAACCAGAAACCAAGCGTGCCAGTCAATTTGACCTATAAGTTGACAAAGAATAAAATATCAGCGACTTGGCCCTAATCGGCTTTTAAGAGTAGCCAAATCAGGTTATTGCGAATCGGCTTTAAATAATCTGATTACAGGATCTATCGGCTTAATGCCTGATAGAGCAATTAAATATAAATAAGCATTCAATTATAAATTCTTCACTTCTTTTTGGTATTTTTTATATAATATTAGCAATAAATCTTTATATCAATTTATTAGATTAAATCAAGGGATAGATCGAATAGATTGGTCAAGCCAAGACAGTATCCAGATCCAAATCTAGATGTAAACCAATAAACCGATTTAAAGGTTTTAGAACTAATATAGGTAAATACAACACTAATCGGCAAATAGCTACACATGCAGAATCTTAAAAAAGGCATACGCAAGATCGATTAAACGAGACAGTCGCATATATCGGATTTAGGAAAAGCACATAAGATACTTGACAATCTGCATTGCAGGATAAATACACATTACAGATCGATCAAGTCGAGGCAGTGTAATATGCGAGAACACATTAAAGATCGGTAAAACCCGAGACAGTTTAACATGCTTTGTATACACGAGATCAATATGATACAGCCATGCATACGGGTTACAAGAAGAGAATCGATTATCCCATCGAGATAGCTCTACCTGCAACTTGAAGCCTTTCGATGATGTCCACGTGTCATTGTATAAACTCAGGTAACCCATGGATACCATGGGTACAAAATCGAATCCGTACCCATACCCGAATTATTTGGGTACCCGAAACCAAAAAACCTATGGGTATAGGTTAAGACCCATACCCATACCCATCGGGTCGGATACCCATGGGTTTTTCTGCCATCCCTAGGAATAAGACATAGGGAGGAAGAGGAAATATGTGACTGGCAGGTGGACCCCGCATCTAAAATATATTTTTTATAAAATAAAATGTCATGTATTTACCCTATGTGGCAATACCTATCCATGCAGCTGCCACGGTGGCAAAACCGCTTCCACAAGGTTATTCGCACCACTAAACGTACTTCAGGGGTCCATTTAGATGGTTTTGCACGTAGAGGGCTAAAGTCTCTGCACCACTATAGTTCAGGGATCAGGTAGATTTTTTCCTTTATCAGAACTAGTCATTTTGTGGTGGCATGTACCATTAACTTTTTAAAAGAAAATTTAAAGGATAGGTGTTTTTCTTTGAGACTTTACAGGATTTCTAACTAGTCTAACCTTATGATATAATTCCTTGAAGACTTACCAAGCAATTTCACCCTCTACTTATCTGTCGATTAGAATACTTAATTTCAAAATACATGTGTTTATACACTTGGTTTCAGCGAGTCAATATTGTTATTCAAAGCTAGTTGTTTTGATTGTTACCCAATTTCTCACAAAATTATTTTAGGTGTTGTGAGGAGATTTTAGAAATGGCTGCTATTAGGAAATCAGGAGGAACCTCACGAAGGCGATGATCATAATCTATGTGAAGATGTTCAGAGTTACAACCGTCAAGATGTTTAATTATCTGATTGTTATGAGGTAGAAACTTTTGTTTTGTTTTGTTTTGTTTTGTTTGTTGTTTGTTACATTATAACAATTGTTTGTCCTTTTGTTTTGGTTTTAAGCTTTTTCATAGATGTTTGTAATGGTTATATGCATCCTTGACTAGTTGGTGCATGTTTTAAGTTTTTTTTATAAGTGTTTGTTATGGCCTTATGTATGCAAAGCCTAAAAAATTATCGTGTGAGATAACCAAATACATTTTTTAGCATGTCGACAAATTTGCTTACAGCGTTTATCACTTTAGCGAGCTCGCCCATACATGCGTATCATCTTTTGTGCTTTGTCTTTGTTAAAAAAAATTAACATGGTGGGTGCTCCTAGTATGCTTGGATATAGTGACATTGTCCCACTACATCTCACCATAAACATGTGGAACTAGTCTAACCCTGAATTTATAAAACCGACAGTTAATCGTGTTCCGCGGGTAAACGGTTAGTAAAACAGCAGAGGCTAATCGTTTGAAATTTATGCAAATAAAATTTGTAAAAACACTATTAATTATTCAAAACACTTTGGCTTAATGGAATTTAAAATTTTAAAATTTTCATCATCATTTCCTGTGTTTTTGTTTTTAAAAATACAAAACCACAAAAAATTGTTGCTAACCGCCTGAAATCACCGGCTAACCACCCAAAATCTGATAAATTTTTAAAAAAATCACCTAATCACTAAACCGTAATAAATCGTCTGAAACCACCGGCTAACCACCCAAAATCTGATAAATTTTTTAAAAAATCACCTGATCACTAAACCGTAATAAATCGTCTGAAACCACCGGCTAACCACCCAAAATCTGATATTTTTTTTAAAAAAATCATCTAATCACTAAACTGTAACAAACCGCCGATTAACCGCGGACCGCGCAGGTCACGGCTCGGACGGCTAGGACGGTTTTGGAAACTCTGGTGTAGCCTCACCACTATAATGTACTAGTCTTGTCTTCTTGTCAAAATTATCACCGGCATGGAAGTAATCCTACCCCTAATTTAGAAGGCAATGGAGAGAAAAAAAAAACTTTTAAAGAGGGCAGTATACATAAATGGATAGAAGGCGTGTGTAAATAGTATTTCGAAGGAGAGAGATAAATAGCCGTTGGAGTTGCACTCAGCTCATCTTCTCACATCTGCACGCCGACCTTGAAGAACAGACATCAAGTAAACCGGAGAAAATCTGAAAAACCAAAAACGCGAAGGCCGGAAGGAACGCCCAACGTCGGTCGGGCCGTTCTACTTGCTGTTCGACATCGCCAACGTCAACGTGCTTTGGCGCCTGCAACAGGCAAATCGCCTCCAATATTAGCTTGATATAAAGCCAGCCCAAGCAGATTTATTCACGACTGAATTTGTCATCTTTTAGGCATCATTTGTGTTGAAGAATCCTTTGGGGGTCAAATATCCATGTATAGTGAAACCAAAAATAACCTGAGTTGTACAAGACAAGCCTCATCAAACAACACGTATGTCGTTTTTACTTGAGATGCTCTGGTTTCTCATTTAAAAGCGCACAACAGTATAACAGCACTGAGATCACTGCAGAGTACCATAATATAACCATAGTTGGGCAACTCATGACAATGTTTCACATAAAAAACTAGCACGGAAGACAACTTCTGAGAGCAAGGACAGTTTCCTACATAATGCAACCAAAACCGCTAACTGAAAAACATTTCACTCATCTTCCTGGCTGCGAAGCCTTGCCAACTTGTTTGTGACCACGATATCAAGCTGTGCCGCACGCTCAACAATCTCCTTGCGCTTCTTTGTGGAGATATTGTGGGCAATCTCAGCACAGTATGTCCTGCTTGCAAGAAATGGGATACAGCCAGAATTAGTCATGACCACTACCATGATTGTTGAGTGATCAAAGGAGTCATTGAACTTATGATTCTAGTGATCAACAGTCATTCAACGTGACAATATTCAGGGTAAGCATCAAACACAATGTAAAAGGATAACACACAGTACCTGTTGTGCATCATAAGCAACTCAAGCTCAGAGACATTGTGGACAACAAACTTCTTGAATTTGTTGGGAAGGTAATGCCTGGTCTTCTTGTCAGAACCGTAACCAATGTTGGGCATCAAAGTGCATCCCTTGAACTTTCTCCGGACACGGGAATCAATACCCTTTGGCCTGCGCCAGCTTGCCTGCAGACAAAGAGAAGAGAAAATTGCTCGGTATAAGAGCTTCAAGCATTAAAGATTCACAGAACAAAAAGAAACACTGGTTCTGGCATGTGTCACTCAATGCAAGTCAGATAGAACAGCAAAAGTACAAAGAGCTAGTTTTTAGAGAACATGTAAAATAAATTTTAGCAAATTATGCGCTATACGCTCAATGGGGAATTCAGGATATTGACAAACATTAACATGATAAAAAACAATGCCTATTGAAACAATACTTCTTGTAGGGTATATAGGAACATTCCTTATAAGAGGAATGAATAGCTTACATGATAAAATGCAAGTTGAGCCTATAGTTTCCTAGTTCTTACAACACAAAAACAACTTGTTTCACCGAAAGGATCAGACAAGAAGGAATTGATCATACTGAAAACATGCTTTCTTAAGCGGCCATTGGGTAACAAATGTTGGGAGAAGTCTAGGCAAGCATTCATACTCAGAATGAAGCCCACGCCTTTTTATCCAACCCACTTCATGAAGCCATGAAATAATTGCTGTAGAAGAGGTTGCGAGAGCCACAGTGCTATACTAATGCAATGGCTAGGGCCCCCTTCATTTCGGCCCCAATGTTCGCTTAAGAAAATGTCTTCATATTCAGACCTTTTACTAAGCCATCATTTCCTTTCTTTGAATTTTCCAAAACCTTGACAACAACAAAAAAAATGAAGCAAAAAGCTTACTAAAAACAATTCTGTCGGTTCCATGGAACTTCTCATTGTTATGCAAAGTGGAATAAGTTTATTCTAATATGCAGCGTTAAGCTAATTTTTTGCAAATGGTATTTCTACTTTTCATTCAAAGAAACGCATTTTCATTGCTATACCGATATGTGTGGATGTGACGAAAGAATCAGCTTTAAATAATCCATTGCTATACCGATATGTGTGGATGTGACGAAAGAATCAGCTTTAAATAATAGTGAATAATATAGCCGATTCCAAGACCCCCCACAACCTCGTTTCGATTTACATTTTACACTACCATTTTCACAAGCGGTCAGAGAATCATGGCACCATCAATCGACGTTCGACCCTAAGAAACTAGCTAAGCATGGCAAGCCCCTCGGACGCGAGATCTAGGAACTAAAACGACGGGAAGCAATCGCGACCTAGGACTCCCGCATTCACACAGCAACGGCGCCAAATACCACCACCACGGCAAACATCTGAGCGCCGAGAAGGAAGGATTCCGGGGGGCGAATCAGCTACCTTGAGGCACTTGTAGCGGTCGCTCTGGGGCCTCTTGAACTGCTTGACCCGCTTCTTCACGATCTTCTTCGTCAGCAGCGGCACCGCCATCTCCTCGGACCTGCCGCCAAAAACCAACACCGCGTTAGCACCGACCAGATCAAACCACAGAAGAGAGCGCGGGGAGTAGGCTCTCCGACGAGGTGCTCTGTACCTTCGGAAACCCTAAGCGCGGAGCGAGGAGGAAGAGGAGGAGAAGCGAGAACGGCGCGACGGCGGCTGGGTTGGATGGCATGGAGGGTATTTATACCCTCCACAAAACCCTAGCGAGATGGATCCTGATGGGCTAGATCAGTGCAGCCCACTAGCCAGGATTAAGGCCCAAGTGTGCTATCTTCGTAAAATTTGGTTATTTGCCCCTCTCAACATGTGTAGTTCGCTAAGTATGCCACTTGTGTGTATGACATACGGAACCATGTGTGTCTATGAAAGTGGGTAGAGTGGCATTTTTACGAAGCCACTTGTTGAAAGTGGCAAATAACCAAATATCTCGCTATCTTCAGCTCTTATGACACCGATATATCCACAGTTCCACGCCAAACAAATCATAGGTGTCCTCGAGTCGAAAAGAATGACACCATAGTATATAATTTATAAATTTAAATTTACTCCGGAGAAAAGCATAAATTGTAAGGTTTTCTTATAGCACAAAGAAAGATTTGGTTCTTCGATTAGTAGCAGATATTTGAAATTTTGCATTGCAACACAAGACCCTCGATGCAGCATATTATTTTAGAGCCCATAAAGCACAGGCAAGAGAGGAAGAAAGGATATGCACCGTGCGTGCGGCTCATGATTAAGAAGGAATATGCGCTATGCGCACTATTTAATATTAATCTGAAATGAATGAGATGGGAAAAAAAGAGAGAAGGAACGATGCTTGTAACAAATTATAAAGGGGGAAGAGCAAAGGAACAATATTAAAAAATTTCAATTATCAGAAATTTAGATATTCTATATTTTGTTTCTAATGGGTTTTCCGCTTGAGATCTTTGTTCCTAGCATGATTACTTTTTACATTCACATGGAAAACAAAGTAGAATATGGAAGAAATATTGTCCTAAATAGGAAAGAACAAAGTATTTTTAAAAATTAAGCTTAAAGAAATTTAGAAGACGTCAAAACTTTGCGCATATGTTCTTTGTGCAGGCATGGTTCCATTTTCAATAACTTCAATTTTTTTAGATTTTTGTGACTTACAAAAAAAGAATATAGAAAAGGAGAAAAAGAGAAAATAGGGGGATGCGGGGAGAGACGGAGGGAAGGGTAGATTTAAACCTGAGACCTAAGGAGTGGGATCTACCTCAACTAGCCAGCCGGCCGGGGCACCCACCTAGTTGGCTAGCAAGCGGGCAAAATTCATTTATACGCTAAGTTTGGATGGTCGTTTGGATAGACGACTAGATCTTGTGCCACATTGGCCGTCCAAGTGGAACGGACGGCAATGGTTTCTCGGGTGGCATGGCCTCGCGCGAATATAGGTTCAACATGACTTAGATATGTAGCAAATATTCTTAATTGCCGGTCCATATAAAGGACAATGTCTTGGGGACATTTTTTTATTGTTACTAGACTAACGTCCTCACTATAAAATTTGATTATGCGAGGGACTCAAGTGTGTGTATAAAATTGTGGTGTCCTATGTCATTTTTTTATAATTGTTGCTATCTCTACTCTACCATCCCGCACGACATGTTTAAAATAACTTAGACTTATTTGGTTTAAAATCTAATTTGACGTTTTAAGCCTAGTTATTTTTCTATCATAATAACTCTCTCTCAAAAGACACTTGGACCAGTTTTTTAAACATTAGATTCAAAAACCGCTTAAAATCTAACTTAACATTCAATTCACTTCGGTTAAATCAGGTTATTTATTCATCTGCAACTAATCCAACTTGCTATTGAAGGTGTTAGGATATGCGTCGATGTAAGATCACGAACGACATCAGGAGACACGATGTTTGGTAATGCAGTTCGGCTTTCGCCTACATCTGCGGGGCTCTGATTATGGACGCTCCTCCCCAATCCACAATACCACAGCATATCGGCTAACCAGGTCATGGCCACATGCCAGCCGCAGACCTCCTCATACCTATACTACTATTATGAAGTCGTTCCTTTGGTTACACCAAGGCTGCCTCCCTTTATATAGTGGAGGCCTGGATAAAGTCCGACTCTAACACTAACCAACCCTGCATATTACAACACAGATTTCATGTAACCTACTCGTACACGTATTCGACACAATACCTAACAAACTCCACCTTGGAGAATATGGTTTCTCCATCTTGAATTCGTTCCAGCGTTTTGCACGAACCTTGTACCCGGCCTCTGATTGATTTCTTACTTTGGATATTTGTTTGACTCCCCTTGAATCTGCACTCTAGATCCAATCTTTAAACCCTCGAGCAGGCTTCCCAGCCCGCCACCGTGCACCTGCACCACGTCCATGCACGGCAAAACATGCCGCACCTTGGCTATCTGCATCCACGACACAACATCGCCCTCAGTGTCGTGATGCAGCGCCTCCTGTGCAATATCCGGTCGCATCACTGCTCCCGCCGTTTCGATCTATCAGGCACATCCGCGCTTGCCGGTCTGATCGCGAACGCCGAGGTTGTCGCCATCGCCTGCCGACCTCGTCGACTACTTTGTCAGCCCGATTGTCACGTCTGGTCAATCCCTGCCAACGGCAGCCCATCGAACGGTTCAAGCCTCCTGCTCGAAGTGTCTGACACCACCGATCGAATCGCCGATCGCCGCTATGCTCCACCTTGCACCGATAAGGCGTTTTCCGCGGTGCCCGTGTATGCATAAACCTCGTGTCTTTCCCTAGATCTTTCGCATGGCCAACCTCACCAACCAAGCTCTGATACCACTTGTTAGGATATGCGTCGATGCAAGATCACGAACGACATCAGGAGACACGATGTTTGGTAACGCAGTTCGGCTTTCGCCTACATCTGCGGTGCTCTGATTATGAGCGCTCCTTCCCAATCCATAATAACGCAGCACACCGGCTAATCAGGTCATGGCCACATGCCGGCCGCAGACCTCCTCAGATCTATCCTACTATTATGAAATCGTTATCTTGGTTACACCAGGGTTGCCTCCCTTTATATAGTGGAGGTTTGGATAAAGTCCGACTCTAACACTAACCAACCCTGCATATTACAACACAGATTCCATGTAACTTACTCGTACACATATTCGACACAATACCTATCAGAAGGTGTGCCAAAGTTTGTCATAGGCTCATACCACGTTAGTTTTTGGCCAATTTTATGGACTTAACTTGCATAATTTCGACAAATGCATCGTGGCAAGGGCAAAGCACTCGGGTTTGGGCCTGTCAGAAATGAATCCAGCCCACCCATTTGCTTCGGCCGCATAAGTCAATAGTCATAACCCGAGCCCAGCCCCCAGCATCTCCTCACTTCTCTCCTCGTCCCCGCGGCGGCGGCGCCGGCGCCGGCGACTCCCGAACCCCGCAAGGCCGCAGTCCGGCGGAGAGGGAGCACGCCGGCGATAGCACAAGATGCGGTTCGACCTGGATGGCATGACGGTGCACTTCCCGTACGCGGCGATCTACCCGGAGCAGCACGCGTACATGGGGGAGCTGAAGCGCGCCCTGGACGCGCGCGGCCACGCGCTGCTGGAGATGCCGACGGGCACCGGCAAGACGGCGGCACTGCTCTCCCTCATCACCTCCTACTCCCTTGCCAACCCCGCCCGCCCGCTCCGCCTCCTCTACTGCACCCGCACCGTCCACGAGATGGAGAAGACCCTCGCCGAGTTCCGCCTCCTCTTCGCGCACCTCCCGCCCGCCGCCGCCCGCTCCCTCCTCGCGCTCGGCCTCTCCTCCCGCAAGAACCTCTGCGTCCACCCCCAGGCCTCCGCCTCCGCCGCCCGCGACTCCGTCGACACCGCCTGCCGCCGCCTCACCGCCTCATGGGTCCGCGACAAGGCCGCCTCTGACCCGGACTCCACCCCGCTCTGCGAGTTCTACGAGTCCTTCGACCGCGCCGCGGCTGCCGGCGACCTCGCCTCCTTCATGCCGCCCGGCGTCTACACACTCGCCGACCTCCGCGCCCTCGGCCGCGACCGGCGAATCTGCCCCTACTTCCTCGCCCGTCAGATGGTCAAGTACGCCAATGTGGTGGTGTACAGCTACCAGTACCTGCTCGACCCCAAGGTGGCCAGCATCGTGTCCCGAGAGATGCAGAAGGAGTGTGTTGTGGTGTTCGACGAGGCGCACAACATTGACAACGTCTGCATTGAGGCTCTCAGCGTCAGCATCCGCAAGCAGACGCTGGAAGGTGCGGAGCGGAACCTGCGGCGCATCTCGCAAGAAATTGATAGGTAACAAGCATCGTTTAATCTTACAGCCATTGGTAGTTATATGGGTACTAGCTTCTGTCCATGATATTATCTTGGAAAAAATAAGTGAAGGATTGATCTTTTCTTAGAAGCACCAAACTTTGTGATGAATTGCTGAAGCTAGCTTACTCACTGCTTTATTTGGTAGGAAGGTTCAAGGCCACCGATGCCAATAGGCTTCGTGCTGAATACAATAGACTTGTGGATGGCTTGGCACAGAGGGGAAGTCTACCAAGTGAGTACTTGTTTTTTCACACTATGCCTGCGCCTTGCACCATTAATTATGGCCTGCTTCAGATAGTTCACAATAATGTGCTTCTTGTGATGAAGTATCGGACGCTTGGCTTGCGAATCCTGCTTTGCCTGCTGACATTCTGAAGGAGGCCGTACCTGGTAACATCAGGAGGGCTGAGCATTTTCTTGCTGTCTTGCGGAGGCTTGTGAGGTTCCTAGATGGACGCCTAGAAACAGAGAATGTTGAGAATGAAATGCCGGTTGCCTTTGTTGCTTCAATCCATTCCCAGGCTGGAATTGACCAAAAAATGCTGAGGTTCTGTTATGACCGTTTACACTCCCTAATGCTTACCTTGGAGATTACCGATACAGATGATTTCATGCACATACAGACCATTTGTGACTTTGCCACATTGATTGGGACTTACTCACGGGGGTTTTCTATAATAATAGAACCATATGATGAAAGAATGCCTCATATCCGTGATCCTGTGATTCAGGTACCCTGCCTTGTTTATTGAATGCAACGCTATTGTGACTAAACTGTGTTGTTGGTGAGCTGATGAGCTTGTATGTGTTGCAGCTCAGTTGCCATGATGCTTCACTGGCAATACAGCCAGTTTTTAATCGTTTCCAAACAGTTGTCATCACTTCTGGAACACTCAGCCCAATTGATCTGTACCCTCGTCTTTTAAATTTCAATCCTGTTATAAGCAGGAGTTTCATGATGTCCTTGACAAGGGATTGCATATGTCCTATGGTATTGACACGAGGAAGGTGTGATCTGGATCCATTTGGACTTCGTCTTTCAAAACTTTGTAGCACACTAGCATATCTGAATCTTGAGATTATTATGAATGATAGCACGATGCGTAGAGTTGGAAATATTGCTTGAGAGAATCACACGTTCAGTTAAAATTCCTTTGCTCGTGATATTGCAAGCCGTAGTGTATAACTTAAATTATTCCATCATTTTCAGTGATCAGCTACCTGTGAGTACAAAGTTTGATATGCGCAGTGATCCTGGTGTTGTAAGGAATTATGGCCGCCTCTTGTTGGAAATGGCCTCTGCTATTCCAGATGGCATAGTTTGCTTTTTTGTCAGCTACTCTTATATGGATGGCATTGTCAACAGCTGGAACGAAATGGGAATTTTACAGGTTATTTTATTTTCTTCCCTAAAACTTTGGTATGGAGTAGTTGAGTATCAATCAAAAATAGATTTCTTAATAGATTGTGACAAGAATCTAGTTATGTCACCACGCAACCCAGCCAATCTCATAAAATATTGCCTCGCGGACAGCCTTCTCTGTAGCACTGTCATGTATAATAAAATAATTATATGGTGCCTAAGCCTCTAATGTCATTTGTTCATTATATTTTGTTCATAATTTTATGTGCACTCATGTATTGCAAAACAGTGAATGCTCTCTGAACTGGGTTCGCATCGATAGTATTTGGCTAGCACCATTAGCTTTCTGTACTCTCCATCCAATAATTTACCACCATCAGCATCCATAGTGAATTGGATGGGCAGCTTTCATTTTTCCTATTTGTGCTCACTGGACATATATTACATAGTTTTCAGACAGAATCAGCAACTGTATCAATCATGTATGCAGTTATCTACTGGCCAGGGCCATGTGTGTTATCAAAAGAAGACATAAAACTATTTCCATACCTTGGTTTCTAAACTTCCACATGGTGGCACTATAGTTACTCTTTCATTACTGATCTTTTTCTCCATTAAAGCATACTGCCATTCTTTCTCTTTTATGATCTTGTGCTTCTTTGTCTCTCTCATGCGCTTATGTCAACAACTAAGGCATTAGCCTCTTGTTGTTCTACGTGCATAGAGGAATGGCAACTATTTCGGACTAGAGGTAGTAACACTTTAATCATTCAAGGATGAAAATCTTATGTTTTTGCAGGACATTATGCAGCATAAGTTGGTATTCATTGAAACTCCAGATGTTGTTGAGACAACATTGGCCCTTGATAATTATAGGAAGGCATGCGATTGTGGAAGAGGCGCTGTTTTTTTCTCTGTTGCCAGGTTGGTTCGCCTTACATTGTTTTTAAACCTAAAACATGCCTCTTAATTGCATGCCAATCCTTTATATTGTTATTGTCACTTAATTAATTTTTAAGTAATTGTTGGATGGTCCAGATCGCAAGCTAGCAGTACCTACCACCACCACGACCATTAGACGCTTTAAAGTAGTAGAGATGTATAGTTTTGCACATGAATCCAAGTAGTGAGATAACTTTATGCGAGCTGATTTTTTTTTATTTGTTTGCTTTTTTTCCTTAACCGGGTAACTTCCATGGGAGTATCAGAAAGTAATAAGGTATATTCATATATTAACCAAAATAATGGAATGGCCTAATTGGTAGATGTAGCCACCTCTTGAAAATGAACGCCAACAATTTTTCACCGAGTGAACAGATGGTTCAAGCAAACTATCTTCTTCCAATCAGACGGCCTCTAAAATTTGTGCTGATTCATGAACTAAAGGCCTCTTGTAGCAATATACATTCTTTAAAATGTACAGCTTTCTTGGGAAAATTGTTTTTTTTTTTATACTCAGATACTTGTATTGAATAACGCTGCAGTAGTGTTAAACATGATTCATAATTAAATTTTCATTATTAGCTCATTGTTTACCTGATCAATAGGCTATAATAAGCATTACTCAGTTGGCAGTTTGGCACCATGAGCTACATCATCTTTCAGATTTCAGCACTGAAATATAGGATATTGTTTATAGGTTACTTCTGTTTAAATATTAATGCTAAATAATTGTGATAGTGGCTACATAAGCTGTGACGAATGAGGAAAAAGTGTATATCATCATCGCCATTTTCAAGTTATAGATGCGCTCTTTCTAATAATATGCTCATTTCAGGGGCAAAGTTGCTGAAGGTATTGATTTTGATAGACACTATGGAAGACTCGTGATCATGTTTGGTGTTCCTTTCCAGTACACACTCAGCAGGTGACGAGTCAGTCACTGTTCTCTTTTCACATTTAATTTCGTTTTTCGTGTACCCTTTGATCTAGGTCCTAAGCTAGCATTACTTCTTTGCCTGCCTGTGGTTCATGGTATGCATATACAGGATCATTAAGCTATATTTACTTGATGATCCCAATGTTGCTTGTGTGTGACGATTACTTTTGTACATGTTAACAACCTTCTTTCATATATGCATGATTTGCAGGATATTGCTTGCTAGGTTGGAGTACCTAAGAGAAACTTTTCAGATTAAGGAGGGCGACTTCCTGACATTCGATGCTTTGGTATTAATTCTACTTTTTTCAGGAGGGGAAAGGGCTTGCTAAACATCTAACAATGTTTTCTTGACATTTTAAAATTCTGTTGTTACTGTCAGAGGCAAGCTGCCCAATGTGTTGGCCGTGTAATTCGCTCTAAAGCAGATTATGGGATGATGATATTTGCTGACAAGAGGTATCTCATTACTGCTTTGATATGTTAGTCAGAACATTCGAATTCTGCTGATCATAAGAAAGGCTCATGTATAGTTAGCTGCCATATACTCCAAAGTGTTATGCTGTATAGATTAGCCACCTGATTTTAACCTGCATATTGTTCAAAATCAAATTTGCAGTTCCTTGTATTGAACATGTGATTGTCAATTAGGAGCAAGATGCTTTAGTTTAAATTGCTAAAATGATGCATTGAAAGTTATATGCTGGAATATCGAACTAAAAAATGTACATTTAGTCATCGTGTTGTGACCAGGGTTTCCAAAACCGCCCGTTACCGCAACTAACCGCGCCTCCGCGGGGGCCCGGTTTGGTAAACCGGCAGTTTAGGGTTTAGGGGTTTGGTCAAAATTCATTCAAATAAATTTTAAATCTAAAATATACATAAAATTGTTAAAAATACTATTAATCATTCATAGTATTTTGGCTTAAATAAAAATTCAAATTTTTAAGGTATATTTTAAAGGATTTTGGCAATCTTCATTGAGTTTGACCTTTTTTCTCACAAAACCGCTGGTTAACCGCCAAAAACCGCGGCTAACCGCGAACAAAACCGGCGAGCCGTAGTTTTGCATTTAGGATAAAAACCGGCTGAAAACCGTGGCTAACCATGGTTAACCGCTCCACACAGTAGACGGCTCGGAGCTCCATGGTTTTGTAAACCCTGGTTGTGACATAGTTTTTACTGCTTATAATTACTTCCCATGTCTTGTTATATTTGGCCACACCTACCATTGTGCACAGACTATAAAACACGCAAACACAAGTGAAATGGTACATTGAGATGAGATCATGATACCTCTAATTAATGGATTTGGTTAGTTACATGCATAAATTTGATTGGTTGTTATGCATTTAAGCTTCCTTAGAAACAACAGTTTGTCTAGCTTTACGAGGGGTATAACATTAGAATGGATTATAAAGCATCATTGATTACCAACGGAGGGAATAGTTGATTTGATAGTTAGGTGCTTTGGGCCTTGGGTATATAAGTACAATATATAACTTGTTTCAGGGTTTATTAATCGTAATTATATCTTGCAAATTTGTTTGAGGTATTTTAGATTTATTACTTCACCCCATGAGCATTGTAATTTTATCTATGTCGTGCATAGTAACACCCATTTTGCTCATTTTCCCCCTGTCCTGCTGCTTGTTGGTCCCCAAGCAATCATATACTACTTATGGTCTATTAAACACTCCTGGCTTTGCTGAATGCCATTGCATTTGTTACTTTCAGATACAGTCGTCACGATAAACGGTCCAAACTGCCTGCATGGATACTGTCACACTTGCATGATGCGCATCTAAATTTGAGCACTGACATGGCCCTGCATATAGCTCGTGAGGTATGTTTCCAAACGCTCTCATTTTCTTAACTGGGATGCTGTGACGTTTGAGACTTGTTTTGCAATAGTTCCTCCGGAGGATGGCGCAGCCATACGACAAGACGGGGAGCGGCGGAAAGAAGACCCTTCTAACTGAGGAGGACCTTCTGAACATGGCTCAGGACGCCATGGAGATGTGAAGCTCAGGAAAGGAAGGAAAGCTGGACAGCTAGAGTGAGTTGCCTATACTCTGTAGCACACAACTTTAATCAATGTCAACCGTTGGTGTAGAGAGGTGAAAAAAAAAGGGTCGCTGCTGAAGGGAGGTGACTACCACAGTGGAGAGAGGCGCCATGACCATGGTTGAACCTTGCAGCTCCACGGCGGGTATCAGACTGCAAGGTGCTCGGCCTGTGTGCCTCCCAGCCTCTGCTTCATGAAACGTCAATGTGAGGATCTGAAACTCTTGTTGGCACAGTGTAAAGGCTTTGTTGTGTGAAGGGACTTTGTGATGAAGAACAAAGAGCCTGTGAGCCACGAGCCCTCGATGTAGCATCGTTTTTTATGAGTGAATGGCAATCGTGTCGTTATAAAGTGTTCACTTTATAGAAATGCATCTCACATGCGCGCCATAAGTCCACATGATTGTTACATGGAGTGACTTTTTTTTTTTTTACAAAACATCAACTTTGCCATTAGTGCAGCTTTTCTTTTCTTCGTTGTTTATACCTTTCGGACTATTCCTGCCCGTGCTTTGGATCTGTACAGTCTATTACGAGTCTTTGACTC
The DNA here is from genome assembly GCA_005191435.1 of Raddia distichophylla. NCBI lineage: Eukaryota > Viridiplantae > Streptophyta > Magnoliopsida > Poales > Poaceae > Raddia > Raddia distichophylla. The sequence goes on from SPJY01000232.1 coordinate 567,791, forward strand.
TTGATTTTCTAAAGAAAATAACTGTACCACGAGATGATACGGAAAAAACGGTGTTCTTCCGAGAGGGTCGGAAGCTACAGAACGGGATACTACAAAATAGAGATAGAGCGAATCACACAACGCAACATTTAACTCCCCTAAAATTTGGTCCGTTTCTCCCACCTCATCTAACATACCAAACACATTTCCAAGGAACCGAACCACCTCGTTTTACCGACCAAACAGATAAAGGGCGTGTTTGGATGGCGGCCCGCACGAGCCATGCCAACTGTCGGCGCGCCCTCGTTTTTTGGCGAGCGTTTGGATGGCAGCCGGCGGAAGACGCGGGTGCGGGAGCGAGGGCGCACCGTGGCACAGTTAAAGTGGCTGTAGGCGTTGGCGCGGGCGAGCGATTCGTTCGCCAATCCTCGCGAGCGATGGCGAGCCGTGGGCGTCGGCGTGCCCTGGATCGGCACAGCGAACGGTGGCCACCATCCAAACACGCCAAAACATGAAATCTCATATATCATTTGAAAGCCAAGCACTGGAACCATAAACCATCCAACTATCTATTCTAATTCATCCCACCAATTAAACGCCCCAAGGAATTCTGCACATATATTTATCGTCCAAATTTTAAAAGATCAGTTTCCTGCATTGTAAATAATGCGACAAATATGAAAAGGAAACAGATGGGCTCAATTGACTTGATCTCAAGCACAGCTTAGTTTATTAGTTTATTGTGCACATACCTACAACAAATTCAATCAATCACAACACGGTTCACTTACAAACATTCATGCTCCACAAAGAGCGAAAGCCTCTCCAGGCAAATCTAACATGGTAACCTGTATAGCTCTCTCTGCTGTGCAAGCAGCTCCCTACAACTCCAGTCCAATACAGTGTACAGAGTACAAACATTGAAAGCCTTCTTACACTGAATAAACAATATCTAATCATGTACACTACGGCTACGGGTGAGCTGAGACGGCAGATTACATTAACATATGCTCCGGTATGGCCAATGTACATCTACAATTCATTCCTCCTTCAAACAATGGAGTTCAGGGAGGTGCTGATCCGATCAGACAAGAAAGCATATAACTTCACTTGCAAACTGAACTGTTAGGGTTGAGGTCACATACAACTGAACACCGATGAGTCACACTGAACTTAAAGCTACAGAGGAAAATCTCGACAGCTGACTAGCTGAGGGGTCCATGATGCTCTTGTTGGTTGATTTTGTTCGGAGGTATAATGTATAATCTATGTACCTTGCAACTGGCAAAAAAAAATCTGATGGCAAATGTAGAGATCAAGAAGCTGAAGGTGGCTCGATTAGGCATCATATATAAGCAAGAGAACTCCTATCACTGGCAGATTGTGGCCGTCCTCTGGTTGGTGTAGGTGGCCGTTGTATGTTAAGTTCCTGCATTTTTTTGAATTTCGCCAACATTGTAAGTGAACTTATTGCAAATACCGCAAGAGAAGAATAGTATGACTTGCGATGGTATATAAACAATGACGATCGAAATAGGGATGAACAAGTGCCCCCATAAAAAAAAAATGGTGCCACCCATTTAGAGTGCAGTGTAGTGCTGTTGATAAAAAAAATTGCTCGCAATCAAGTTGACGTATGATTGGCCTCACTGAAGGAATGAAAAGGGAAAAGATTCATCTGACCTGCATCCATGTGGCATCCATGGCACGCTCAGGGGAGGACTCTGGAGAATTAACAGGTGGTGGAAGTGGATGGATTAACTTTGGAACAATGACTAATCCCCTTCCCACTACAAGTATGGCCCCAGCATTGTTTGCAGTACCTGGTGCACACATGAAGTTAGTAAAAAATTATGTTGCATAGATAAAAAAAAATAGAGTGAGAGGATGCATACCACAATAATTAGTGGCTGAAAATAAAGTGATTAGCTGTCCATGAGCAAAACGCTCAAACCCATCCATAACACACTCATGAGCTCTTATGATCAATTGCAATTTATTTCGTTTACAGAATTCTGTCACTCGATCAGGCTGCGAAGTTAACAGGAAATAAGTTTAGTCAAAAGAGCAAGTAACAATATCACAATAAGATTGATTCTGAAAGGAATAAATAATCACAAGAAAATAAATGCAATATTTAATCCGAAATCGTTGACACTTGGCAAACTAGAAGGTATGTATCAAGCACCCTACAGGAAATCATCAGTCATACCCCAAATGTTACTAAGCCGGGTCCCCGTGCATTTGGTCTCAAACCCTCTACACTATCGTTCTCTGTAGGATCAGACCTGCATTTATACAGGCAGAAATTATTCATGAATCATTTTATAGATTAATTAAAAAACAAAGCAAAAGCAAAAGAAAATAGGCCACCAAGTACCATAGAAGGTCCATGAGGATGATAGATCCAACATCCATTGTGATAGGTCTTTCAAGTTTTTCAATTTGTTCCACAGTGTTTATTGACCTTCCAATGCCACCATGCATGCAAATTATTTTCTTTTCTATCATGGCAGCCAGTGGGAGATAATTAAACAGTTGATTGAATCTAGTCCAAGCCCATATACCATCACTTTCACCCTACATAAAAAAGTTAAAGTCAACTAATACATCAGATATGTCAATCCAGACAAATATATGCTACCCTATCATAACTACCATTCTCTCGATGCATTCAAGGCGGAAGCCAAAAAGAGCATTGATGTCAGCAGCTTCATGATTTCCCCTAATCAAGTGAACATTCTCAGGATACTCTATCTGCAAAATTTGTTTCAAATGGCTCAGATTTAGTGCCTAACCAAAAGAAGAGCTGCAACAACAGCAAACACATTTCATGTGCCGGAAATCACTACCCACTTTAAGAGCAAGAAGCAACGTTATTGTTTCCAAGCTGTGCTGACCTCGGTCAACATAGTCTCCCAAGAATAGATAATCAATATACCTGCAAAAAAAGGCAAGTGTGTTACCCAAAGGAAAAAAAAAATGAGCTCAAAATTTATGGTGGAATATGAAGATGAAGTGTAGAAAAAAAGAAGATAATTTCAAAAATGTTAACTCCCTCTAGTTTCCGATGCACTTTCAAAAGGGAAATATGAAGTTCAGTAGGACTTGCGTTATGTCACCAGCAGTCGACGGAAAACCATATTCATCAAAAAGGCGCATCAGGTCCCCAAACTGTCCGTGAAGATCACCAAATACTTTAATTGGTGCTTTTAGTTGCAAAACAGTTGGTTCCTGCATAAAAATCTGTTCAGCAGCATAGCATAGCTCGCCAACTTCATAAGAGTCCAGAAAAAAAGTCCTATCAGCAGGAGGCCTCCAATTCCTTGGCCTAAGTAAGAATGAAATAACCTGTAATAGAACAGTGTTAAGTAAAAGAGTTCCTCCCAGAGACTTAGAATATAAAGATGGGATCGCACCTTCTTATGCAAACCTTGTGGGGACCTTTGTCTATTTAATGATTTTTTTGATGGATATGTCTGCTCATTGCTCGACGGATGCATTCTTCTGCTTTCATTCTCAAATTGATCCAATGAAAGCTGTCGGACCAAGCATCCTAAATCTCCTACTGCTTCTCTAGCAACTACAACCTTCAAGATCAAAGATAAGGAATTCAGGATCACTAAATTTTAGTCTTGGTTTAAAACATACAGCTTGAATGAATTAAGACAGCTGCATTAAACAAAGAAATCACACAGGAACATTTCGGTAAAATAGCTCAGTAGACTACTTGTTCAAGATTGGATTATTTTTATCGCTCAAAAAAGATTGAATTACTTTCTCTTGAAAGCAGCTGAGCTAGGGTTAGGGTTTCGAGAGGAGTCCCTTGCTCTGGTACCATGTTCATGAAGCATGTACAAATAACCAAAAGAACTCCTAGTACAGATACATCAAACAATTTCAGTTGAGGGGGAAAGTCAAAATAATTAAGTACAGGAGGAAATTAGTATTGAAGTACATTAGCAGCCATCACAGAAGCTTAGTAGACTACAGAGAACATATTATTATCATACAAGATTGAATTGATTGTGCTAGAGGTTAAATGCCTCTCTAATTGAAGCAATTTCTATATATAAAGTTACCCAGAGTCCCAGACACACTTAATTCTGCAACTATGAGACTCATAATCTTCACAAGTTCACAACAATTGGAAAATTCTTTTAGATGTTTCAAACGTGAAACGCTAGAGAATCACCCAAACTAATTGTGTGAGGACGTTTTGGTGCTTTGTCGTATGCAATTTAAGAATGCAGATGGGAAGAAATTTCGTCAAAATACATACTGCTCTAGAATGAAGTTTCACATCTGGTTCCAGGGGACCTCCATCATCTGAATCCTCAGGCATTGGTGAAGTTTCACTCAGTGGGGACTCAGACCCCATTCCCTCTGAGAGGCTGTCTTCTGAAGATGCCGCAGATGCTTTTGCAGCTCTCCAGACAGCACTAACAGCTTCAGCTTCAGCAGCTGAAGCCTCTGTCAACATGTCAATTGACTTCTTGTCCGTGCTGAAAATAGTGAAAACTTATTTAGATTTCACCAAAACACAATAGTGCTACAAGCACCAATGAAGATGAGTACAAAACCTGAAACCAGAAGGTAGTTCATGTCTTGAAGATTGCTGGACGGGTGGAGAATCTGAATTAAAATCATGATTTCTGTTTTGATTTTCTATCCTTGGGTATGAAGGAATTTCTGATTGGAAAGGTGCATTCTCGGCAACAAGAAAATCATCGAGCAGGATATCTGTTGTAAAATAAAGTGATTCTGAAATCAGCAGCGCAAATTTGGTGATGCATCAATAATCATGCCAAAAAGCTGCACTTGGGATAATCCAAACCTGACATTGATGCAACATTACCAACTAATGGAAATGAGGGGCAGAACATTTGCCTATCCGCTCAATCAATTGCTTAAAAATCTAGCATTGCTATACATATGAGATCCTATCATTACCTACTAATAGGATGTTGCTACAATAAATCAATAATGCTGCCATAACTCATATAAAATGTCGCAATTTCTGTAATTATCTGCCAGATTATGAATCTGATTATCTGAAAATGTGTGGGCCTACACTAAACATACCAAGGTGCCAAACCCACTCCATACTGAAACAAATATCGATTTAGTAGCGCAGCATAGCGACAACAAAAGAAAAATACAATATAGGCACCAATGATCATGGAGATGTTGAAAAGGTTTTGTTGGTTTTGACGTTTGGGATGAACCAACACAAAAGAGGCAAGAGTCACCAAAGTGGTATCCAATAACAATTACCTCCCCTAAGACCACCATAAATGTATATCTGAGAGCCAACAGAAGCAGCTGCATGACGACAACGACGAAGTAAATCCGAAGAAGCATCATGCTCATTTGAAGACTTTAAAGTGCGAGAGGTCACTATGCCATTTCGATCCAACCAATATCCAGCAGCAGTGTCCAGAACTATAGAAAGTGTGGTATGGTGAGTTCAAGATAGTAAAACAGATGTGTCTGGATGTAATGGTCCAGTGGAGCAAAACGAAGATACACTCACCTGCGATTGCACCCTCTCCTTCAATAGCTCTCCCTCCTCTGAGGACACCTCCAGTAACATGCAATCGAGCACCAACAAATACCTAAAAAGTAACATAGGACAATAAGGTGAAGTGCAGTAAACTAGCATATGAATGTAAGTGAACAAATTAGAGCAATAAGGATGACAGCATTTTCAAGAATAAACGTTTTCATAATTGAGATAAACAGTTTCAATCAGGAGAAATCACAGTCAGTTGGATTTTAATTATTCATAAACAAAATAAGAAATTCAGCTATCACGCGTCTAGGTAACGTACAGCTGCATGCTGATATCTTGGAGATGGAGATATCCCAGGAGCTAGAGTCCACTCCCACTGGCCATTGGTATGCATTAGTAATCCATAAGCATCAGATAGTGGCTGCAAATGCATCGCAATTATCATCAAATCAATATCTTCAAGGCACAATTGTATAATAAAACAGCATAGACAAGATATCTTAGAAACTCCTGTTTGACAACCATCTCATGCTTCGAACAAAAACAAATAATCAAAACTAAGAACCATAGTCCATAGGAACAATAAAAAAATCAATTTTATAGTTCTAAACTTCCATGGTCACCACTGATTTATAATGAGATCATGAGAATGGAACTATGTGGAACATTTGTCCAGACTCCTTTTTTTTAGTTACGCAAATATCACATCCCATATCTTCCCACCCAACCAATCTACCTGTCCAGCCTGTTAATCTGTTGTCCAAGGGAGGCCTTTGGCTGCCAAGACAAGCTCCTCTGCCACCATGATCTCTTCTATGAACCTTTCTCCTTTGCACAGTATCTCCAATGGCCACAAAAACGCCAGGGCCCAGGAGTTATGAAAGTCCATTGAGTAAATACTGATACGGCCCTTGACGCGGGCGAGACGACCTGTTGTCGAAGCTAGCGCCTTTGGCTGTACGGAGCCACCGGCCGTTTATCGTTGGCAACGCCTTACTAAGAACTTGGTTTACTCATTGCTTGATTGATTAAGGGTACATGACCTCCCTTTTATAGGGGATGACCAACTTGGACGCTAAGAAAAGATTTGGATCTGATCTAATTAAATCCCTAGAAAATAGCTAACAAGATAGAAAGGATTACAATCAAAAAATAAGGACTCAATAATGATGGGCCACGTGCTACAGTACCGCGGGTACGTTTCACGACGCTACAGTACCCACGGTACTGGTCACATGAAGGGCTGGCCCGTATCATTGCTTCCCCCTGCGAATCAACCTTGTCCTCAAGGTTGAATTTCGGAGACCCATCCGATCTCGTGCATGCCAACCGAGGAGGTCGCCTCCTAGGCCACAGGTCACCGCGCATAGCCGCCTTCCACTTCCCCCGTGCGTGCCCAAAGTGAATGAACATAGACAAAAGCTCGCACCGCTCCATCTGCATGAAGTAGTGCGCCCGATCTTTGGTGGAAGAGGCCTCGAGATTGGAGATGTTATCTTCGATGGACGCCATGGCCGAAGGATCAGAGCAGGATCGATCGGCTCTGGTACCAAATTGATACGGCCCTTGATGCGGGCGAGATGAGCTGTTGTCGAAGCTAGCGCCTTTGGCTGTACGGAGCCACCGGCCGTTTATCGTCGGCAACGCCTTACTGAGAACTTGATTTACTCATTGCTTGATTGATTAAGGGTACATGACCTCCCTTTTATAGGAGATGACCAACTTGGACGCTAAGAAAAGACTTGGATCTGATCTAATCAAATTGCTAGAATATAGCTAACAAAATGAAAAGGATTACAATAAAAAAAAGGACTCAATAGTGATGGGCCACGTGCTACAGTACCGCGGGTACTGTTCACGGCGCTCACTTAGTGCACAGTACCCGCGGTACTGGTCACATGAAGGGCTGGCCCGTATCAAATACCATTCAGAAAGTGACCAGATGGCGACGAGTCGACAACTTGATGGGGAGAGACTAGAATACAAAAAACAGAGGTATATGCAGTAGATTAAGAAAGCTTTGAGTGCATTAATTCTTTCTTAAATGAACCTGATGCTTTCAATACTCATCTTTACACAAAGGTGCTAATAATAGGAAAACCTTTACAGACCAATTGATATCCCATAATCCTTATTCTAGGAAACTGAGCGTATATTTAAGAAATACATAATTTTATTGACAAGATAAAAAAACCTTCCTAATCCTAGTGTGGGGCCCACTGCTTTGATCGCTACAGCACAGCACATAAAAAGACAAACAATGTGTGCTATAACACATAGGCCCGCTCCATGACAAGGAGAGCAAAAACGTTGTTGTACCCATGACCACGAGTGTTATTTCCCATGATAAAAAATTATTAATGTTACATCATTTAGCTGTCAAAATCTTTTAAGTTTTATTCCTCTACTTTTGCTTCTTTGTGATGCTACTAAAGCTAATTTACCCAAAAAAAATGTTTTAAAACAAAGGTAATGTTAGAACATTATCAACATTTTCAAAGTGACATGCTTATTTGACGAAAAAAATAATTTGGATTTTTTAGTCCAGTTTTTTTTCCTATCCTGAAACCACCTTAAAATGCTCTTGTAAATAACATAAACGAAGTGGATCAGCTTCAAGAAGCAGATCCAAGAGCCTCTCAAAGTCCAGACTAACATTCAGCTCACTTTAACTCAAACACTCTTTGAACATGCTCTTTGAAGTGAAATTTGACAATTGGCGTAGGTTCTAAATATTAGGTAAATCCATCACTAACTAATGAAGGTGTGAATTTTCAATTACATTAAAGAATTGCATAGAGCTTTATTAGTGATCATCATTTTCATCACATAAACATACCAGAGTATCACATTAGCAGATGAGATCTAAACATTGACAGATAACACAGTAGAAAACAAAATAAGGCCCAACACCTATCAAACAGTAACAAAAGCAGAAGATTGTACCGTCCCAGAAGCATCCCTTCCACCACAAAGTAAAAGCATGCCGTCAGAGCGTGCACTAGCAGTAGCATACCTATAGGGATTTAAAAAGAGCCAAATAGTAAGACATTGCGCATTTATATAAAACAGTTGAAATTCAATGCGGTCGCGATGGCCAGCAGATCTTAAGTGCCAGTTTAACATTTAAAGTGTGTAGCATTTAAGTATTATGTTCTGTGTATGGCAAATGGCATTTATGTAGTGCAACTGGAACTTCCCTCCATATGTAGCATGCTATTTGTTTTATAGGGAGATAATTGCCATACTATCATGTGCAAAAAACAGCAGAGCTCATCCAGCATCAAGTATTAAAAACAAAAGAGAAAAGCAGACCCTGACAAGCCTGCAAGATAGAACACCAGAATTTTAAAAAAAAATCCAGGGTCATTTATACAATTTTTCTTTGTTTCTTTTAAGAGGGCTCATATATATAGTCAGAAAGATGCCAGCAGGATTCACAATTTCCAAAATTGTATAATTGGAAGGTGGTACAGTTTCAAAAAATAAAAGCAAAAATAATAAAAAATGTTCCAGCGGATCAACAAGGTGGTATCCAGGCAGAAAAGATAAGAAGGACCACAGAGAACAGATATTTCAAATAAAATTAAATAGCATAAAACAATGTATGCAGTTATGCACCAATGGATACTGAGGATTATCCAACTCTCTGAAGTGCATAAATTGGCTTACATTCTCGCTGAAGGTCTATCGCCTTCAGGGCTAAGTTTCTGCCACCTATATGGCTTCTGTGCCGTGTCCAAAGCCCAAGCATCTGACAAGACCCTCTTTCCTATACCAGAAGATGCATCATTTGACCCAATAACTTGTCAAAACTTACTAATCCCATTAAAAAGGCAAGTAATAACCAATTCACAAAACATTTTCAAACAGTTTGGGATTTTCGGCTACTTGAAAAGTAGAATATCTAACGGAGGAACACCATCTGAACAAACTATAATCATAAGCAACAAGTAAATTCATTTTGTATCAAAAGCTTTTGTTTCCAATTAAACGTTGCTCCAGTTAGAGGTTTTACTTTTACAAAAAAAAAAGCAATTGAAATTATCATACGATTATATCTTCTAATAGCAATTTTTTATTATGGTTGTTAGTTTGGGAGAATTATACTTATATGTTCACATATTGCGGAGAGCAGCAACCAGCAAGCACAAACACAAGTGTATTGTCATAAACGACTAAAACAAGTGTTGCCAGTCAAAACAAAATGTCCTTCATAAAATAGTGAGCAAGCATAATGGCATATGAACTGTGTAGAAGTACAACTCAGTAAGTTTTGCAGCTAAAAGCTAACCATCATTCCCGGAAACTGTCACAAGGTAACGCTGAGCAACCAAATCCATGCAATGACCATAGCGAGGACCAGGCCCAGCCCCCTGAACGACGACCCTGCATTGAAGGAAGACATGGGAACACCAGATCCCCGTTCAACGGTCAACCCAAATAGGAAAGCGCATACACAAACAAACAAAATAGCGTCTTCAGTATTCACCTATGCCATTTAAACTTGTCGTTTGTCAGATCAAGCACATAGAGATCATCTGTTGAGTGCCCCGCTGGTCCAATCCCACCCTACACAATTGCATCACTCATAGCTGAACTATGTTGACTGGCGCCTAGTTGAAATTCAAAGATCCTAAGTCCCAAATACCTGGAAAACAACCATGGTGCCTACAGCAGCTGCAGCATGTGCAGCCCTCGGCGATGGAGGGTCTCCAGCTGGATGTATCCTGCATCCACGTAGAGTTTAAGCCAACTATTTTAACCCATTCGACGCTCTTAAATGCCACGTGAAGCAAAAAATAACCGAAATTATGGAAACTTGGAGATCATATGATTATACACAATTGCGAGTGATCTGGAATAGCACACAAAGTTCACCACACATAGGCATAGCTCTACAAGACGCTAGCGCAACCAAGACAGACAGAATGTACGAATTTGAGCTCAGACAGGACATAAAACATGAGGAGAAGGCAGAATTGAGCGATATCTCCTCCCCTCGAGGAAGCAGCAGAGACAAGTCTAAAGACGAGCAGCGGGCCACACCTCGTCCACCTGCTCTTCTCCACGTCGTACGAGTGCACGAAGTTGGTCACCCCAGCGAGCCCTTCATTTCAGAGCAAAGCCACCATTAGAGGCCGAGGAAACGAGCACGGCAGCGTTAGAAGAAGCTCAAGCGAGGCGCCCGCGCGGGACGGGACGGGATCACGGGAGCACCGAACTGATGCCGGGGAGGCCGGAGGAGGCGCCGGCCTCGATGGCGGTGGCGCCGCCGAAGAGGATGAGCCGCTGGCCGTGGCCCTTGGTGGGCGCGACGGCGGTGAGCGAGTGGCCGCACCTGAACCCCGGCGCGTCGTCCCCGACCCCCTCCCAGCCCTCCACCTCCCTGTACGCCGGCGCCGGCACCACCCACGCGCCCTTCCCCGCCGTCCCCATCAGCCACCTATCTCCCCGCACTGAACCCCAAAGCTACAGCAGCCGCCACCGCCGCCGCCGCCGCCGCCGCCGCCGCCGTGGCTTCGGGATCCGAGGAGGTGTGGAGTGACGAGAGAGAGGACGACTGGAGGAGGGTGAGGAGGAGTACTGCGATTCGGGGGCAGACGAGAAAGCGACGGAAGGGGCGTAAGGTGGGGAATTTGGTGGGGCCCAAGTGGCAGTGAGAGAGGTTAATGTGGTGGGACCGGGGTGTCGGGGGAGTCAATGCCGTCGCTGTGAGAAACAGCTCAGAGGCGGGGGGAGGACGACGCCACATCGGACGGAGTCGGGGTTAATGGTAGGCGCGCCCGCCGCCGCTTCTGGCTGTGGACTGGGCCCCACCAAATTTACAGGAAAAAAAAAGGTTGGCGCCTTTCTAAACCGGTTTGCCTCTTTGGGAGAGCTAAAAAGGTTATATATTTTATGGAACATTTAAAAAAACTAGGGTCAATTGGCTGTGGCAGGAGAGGTGGAGACGACATCAATGACGGCGATGGAAGCTGCACCGGATCTTATGTAGGAACGCAATTGAGTCTATGAGACAGAGAAGCGGCATCGATGAGAAAGCAAGGTCTCACGTTAAGAGGTGAAGCTCGGCATCTATAATGTATTGGGGGCACTGTAAGGCTATAGCAATAGAACATTAACTCATGCATGTGTAATTGTGTGTCACCATCATTTTGCAGAGCTATAGTAGCCCTATAGTAGCCCATGAGTTGCTTGATCTGCCAGTATATATATTTAGCGCATCCATCATGAAGACTTTGTTGTTCTTTCCTTAGCGACATCCAAAGTGTCAAAGGTTGATAGGCTTCTCCAATCGACCTCCAAGGTGGCACACATTTTGGTTCTTGTGTACGAGTCTATTGATAATAGGGGCTAAGAAGAAAATAACCAGGAGAACTCGTTACATCTTTCATATAGGTTGTTTTGTAAGAACGAGGAATGTGTGAATAACTAAGAGGTGAACATGCAATCACAACGGTAATGATCGACAATGTTGTGGCAATTTAAAAATTCTTCTTTACACGTGGCTATTATGTTCTCAAGCACAAGGTCTTCGATGCTCCCGGGGGTGATTCAGACTTTTTCACTTGCAAGATCAGTGCTTTATAACATGTTAGCCTAGCACCGGACTGGACCTAAAAATTCATGTCGCGTTCATAACTAATGGTGAGGCAAATTGTTTGAGTTGAAGATGCTTACTGTTACGGAGAAGTGTTCAAGCTGGTGACCGTGCAACTAAGTGTTTATTAGTCGTGCATTGGTTGCCACTAGAAAATTATATCATAATTTTTATGAAAGGCTTTTAAAAATGCTATTGTTTTTCGTCTACCACAATTGGAGCCTTCTAAAAAACCAATAAAATAATGTTTTCCACCTGCAAATATCCTGTGATGTATATTATTGTGCTAATTATCAATCACCCCAATAATCGATAGATATTTTAAATAGATAAGGGTTGACAAAGGAAGAAGAAGCAGAAAAATGCAGAGAATAAATTACAAATAGAATCTATGTAGAAGATAAATATTAAATTTGTGTTGGTGATAGACGAGGAAAGAAATTAAGGATGCTGAAAAAATGTGATTATTTGTGTTTGACGATGATGACAGCATATTATATTCTCTAATAAAATCAATCATTATTGCCATGCATGGATAATATATACGATCAAATTTATGATGATCCTCAAAGCATCTAGATGGTTACAATATATGATCACATGTAAATAAGGCATGTAGAAATAGAACTGTATGTTTTATCTTTCTTAGTCCTAGATTGATTGGTTATACATTTATAAATAGCATGTACTTCTTGTAAGCTTCTCTACTTTATGCGCATCTTTTTGTGATGATGATACTTTTTTGTCCTCCATATTACCCATTATGAACATCTGTACAACTTGATTATAAGCTCTACCTATCTTACATTATTTGTGCTATATTTTTTTTATGGTAAGATAGCTCGATGGAACCATGCCACCTAGTCACCCCCTTCTTCCCTTTTATGATTTTTCGATTACTCTTCTTGTAAGTTATATTCAAATGTGGTGTCACACCCTCAAAATTTATACTCAACCTTTTAGCATATTTTTCACTCAAATGACGTTTTGATGTTTGAGGTATACTATTTTTTTTTCTAAATTATAAGGAAATTTTCTCATAGTTTTTATAAGATTCCACAACAACTCGCTTCCTCGCCCACATCAACGTAATAACTGCTATTAAATCATCGTTTCAAGATAATGTATATGGTCTTGCTGGCACATCATTGATCTCAACACGGGTTGGTATGATCTAACTACCGCCGCATCTTCAGTTAAATTAATTTGACTGTTATGAGTCATTGTTAACCTTGTGTCATCGTTGCCACCTCCCTCTTCAAGGCGATGCAACCTCCAACTTCGATCGTCGGGCCACTGTTATCGTCAACATTATCGATGTAAGCTCTCACCTTCACTACCCCACCACAATGCCAAGCCAAACCAAGCTTCCCCAAGCACACCGCCACCAAGTTCATAGTTGTGATCCTAGTGAGTCCCTAACCCCTCAATTTTGTCATTACACCATGCTATTTATTTTCCCTTTCAAGCTCCACTGTTTTGTCCCTACAAGCAATTGTCATCAACCTAGAGTATTACCTTGAACCCTACTATTAACATCGCCTTATCTCAAGTTGCCTTCTAAAATCATGTAACCTTCAACTCTTGCACTAACCACCCTTCCACTGTGTAGCCAATACATTCTGGAGGTTCATATTTGATGTAACGAATTAGGCGTCCCACAGATGTAGTATCGCACAGGACGTTGACTGTATTTAGACATGGTACAAACCCACAATAGATATATTAAACATAGCAAAAACGATAAAGTGCGAGTAGTGGCCTTAGGATTAGGCATTGCAAACTTTGTCTTACAACCTCTTTTATTTATATATTACATCAATGGAGTTCCTCCCAAAAGCACCGGATAAACTTGAACGTAAGGATTACTTTTCAAAACTCCATGTATTTGTTGGTTAATTCCATTGGATCGGCTATTCTAGGCTAGTCAGAGTCGACAAAACCTCCGTATATATGCGCATTTCAATAAGCAACCCACGGAAAGCATGGCTGGATAAACACTCCGCAAATCACATGTGGGAGTTCGTAGTAAATGCATGTATTGAGAAATCGAAGCAGGCTGGTTCATTTCATTGCAGTGGACTCAACTAGAATAATTCTAATGACTTAAAAAAGACATGTTTTTTTTTCCAAAACTTTCAAATACTTTTAGTTAGAAGAGCTGATTAGATGAGATAATCACCATTTCTCACACCATTAAACATTTTCAAGTCTATTAGTTATGTCTTGGAATCTTGGTATCACACAAAACACAGCTTTTAGCATGTACAACAGTCTATCTCAACAGTCTATTCGCCATCTTTAAACAGTATCATGTTAGCTAATTGATGATGTGGGGAGAGAGAGTGTGCATAGATATTTGATACGTCTCTTATGCAAGAGTCGGCTCACATGAGAATTAGAAAAACTCTGTGTGAGAGGGAATTACCTATAAAAACATGCATCCATCTCTACCATTGTATATGTTGTCTCTAATCCATCTCTAATGTTGTCTTTATACGACATGGTGATAGTTAGAAATAACCGTTGTCTCAATCATTATACATACTCTACTGTTTGTTTGCCAACTGTGCATAATTAATTTGCCTAGCTTTATTCATATGGCTGAGCATCGCAAGGGTCGAGATACCATTTATATGGCTCTAAAATGCCACACCAGTCTCCGCTTAAAAAGCAATTAAGTTCTCTTAAGTCTTAACTAGCGAAGTCTTAACTATGCTGCCAAGCGGTTCGATGCTAAGAGGAAAGCCAACTATTATTCCCCGATCAGTGGCATGCATATAACAATTGATATCCGGCTATTAGACTCCGCCCGTGACACAGGTGAGCCTTATCGCTTGCTACAGTACCAGGGAGGGCTTTCGTCAGGCGATTCAGTTCTCGCGGATTCGGTCATCGTCCTCGTCGCCGATGACCCTCAGGCTGCCGACGGTGGGGGTTGACGCTAGATCCGCGGGGTTTAGTGTATAGGTTTGCTAGATCTAGAGTATAGATAGCCAATATAGGCACTCCGGCGGTGGAGCGCTCAAGCTGAACGGTGCGGCAACTCTGCATCGGCGTTTCACAGAGGGGAGTGTCGGGCGACCCTTCTTCTTGTGTTCCGAGCTGGAGGTGGCCATCATGTAAGACTTCAGCGGCGGCTTCTTCCGGAGCTGTGGCGTGAACGCAAGATATACTCCCTATTTGGTGGAGAAGTAGGGAGTAGAGGAAGGGGAAGAGTTTTGGGTTGGATTTGAGTAGGTTTGGGTGATGATGGGTTCTTCGTTGATGATGGATGCCTGCGGAGGCATCCCGTTGATCTTCTCTTTGTTTTTGGCCTCGACGGACATCAGTGCTACCTTGACTACTATTGAATTTGTTCTTCGTTTCCGTCATGGCGTACAGGCCAACGAGGAGAAGCTCTACGGCGGTGTCTTGCCTGGCTTTCGTTCTCAACGATTTCGATCAGAGCTTAGCTGCTAGAGTCATGTTACATGCAATCTGGGCTTTGAGGATTTTATGTCGTTCTTTCGCAAGACATAGCCTTGTTGTATGTTGCTTGACTCATCAATGAAATTTGGATTCTTTCTCAAAAAAAAATATCCGGTTATTAATTATTCGTGCACATATAGAGCAGCACCTATGGAACGCTATGTTTTTATGACAAGTCTAAACTTTGAGAGCAAAACAAACAATAGGACAACTAGTTGTGATATTTTTTTTTTGGGTAATTACATCGTAGGTATAGGAAGCTGCACTACGTTCTCACGTAGGTATGTGAAGTCTAAAACCTGTCAATTCTATACATAAAGTTAGGTTTTTGTTCCATTACAGGTTCAAAGTGGCTTGTACGTAGCGTTTTTGTGAGGTGTCATCCTAGTTAACATTTTTTTTAGAAAGAAACCACCTTTTCATTCACGAAGCTTCTGACGAATTACAAACACACCCCTCTGAAAATAAAAAAATACAACCAAGTCCCTAGAGGGCTGAGACGACGAGCACTGCCAGAAACTTTTCCTTCTCACCACGCCGTCGCTGGGAACGAAGGCTAGCGGAGTCGGTGGCACCATGAGGCCCAAATCCTCCGGCCGAAACCATAGAAGGTTATGAATCCGTAGGTCAAAACCAAGAGTGAACGAGGAGGAACTCAAATCCATCGCGACCAAGATCGAGGAAAATGAACCCGCGCTACCACCCACCACCGTCTTCTTCGGCACCAAGAACGACGCCGGAGTCTCCTGCATCGAAACCTTCATACCTCTTTATCCACAAAAGTATCCACCGTAAAACGGGGATTCTCTCCTCCTACTAACGACGCAAGCTCAGCAAAAGCCAACCAGCGCCGCCGAGGTCTACAAGTAGACACCTTATTCGCGGATAGATATGTCGCGCCGCTTGCAAAGATCGAAGAAGCAGAGGAAACTCCAAAGCCGACGAAGAGCCGGCAAGAAGAAGCTCCGCCCCCAATGATCTCACAAACCCGAACGCCACAAACACCTCCAAAAGCAAAAACCTAAAACTCCTACCACCACCACTACTACTGTACCTGAACAACCACCGCCTAAATCCGCTCCTTTGATGCCCAGGCCAGACGAACGCCGGAGAAGACGAAGAACAGCAGATCTGGGCGGCGAACTTGCGCCGAGCCTCCTTCCTGGACACCTACCGAGAAGGCGGTGACCGAAGCCCGCCCCTCCACGATCCCAGCCAGAAACCCCACCTCGCCGGAGCCGGAGCAGCCGGCCGAGGCGGCGATTTCGGCTGGATCTAGAGGGGCGAGACGAAACACCCCCAAATCGCCTATCCTAGTTAACATTTCACATGATGAAAATTGGTGACATGGCATCCCTCTTCCTATTTTCCCCTCTCTCTCTTCTCACTGCCCCACTCTCTACCTCTCTCCTCTCATATGACGCCCTCTCCAGTGCCGCACCACAACCCATGCATGGCTCCAGCGCCCTCCCTTGCCCCAATGGCTCGTTGAACTGTGCCACGAAGCATGCCGCGCCATCCATCTCTTTCCTCTCCCATCCTCTTGTTGCCCCATCCATATATACCGCTGGTAAGCTCTGCTGACGCCTCGAATTCCCTATATTAATTTCATTGTAGATTTAACATGCCTGCTCGTGGAAAAGCATGTCCCCGACCTCGTTGGAGATGCTCGCCCACACTCGGCGAGGTTGGCGGCATGACGACGGCGAGCCAGCTAGATTTAACTATTTAACCAAGAACCAAGCAAGAAAGTGACCCACACGTTTACGCTAACTAGTCTAGGCAAAATTTTGTTCATTAATCTCCAAGGAAAAAAGAATTAAAGGAAGAAGAGTGGCACATCTGTGCTAATTGCATTTCCACGATGGATATGCGAGGGCATATACATCATCGATTAAGCGTAGTAGGAGTCAAATGCCAAGGTTTTTGGCGTCGGTATAGATGGCCAGATGGGCCGGCCCAAGGCACGACCATTTGGCACGACACGATGCACAGCCCGACGTGGTTGGACACGGGCTCGTGCCGGCACGGCACGATTGGGCATGTCATGCTTGGGCCTGATCCCAGGCCCGTGGCCCGGCACGGATAATGGGCCGGCATTATGCAGACGCGACTAAACCCCCTCCCCGCACGGGCCACGGCCCAGGCCCAGGACGCCTTCGCGGCCCTGCCATCGAAACCCTAGCCCCCTATATATATGTGTTGCGGCACGACCGGCACCCCCCTTCCCCCATTTTCCCCTCGCGGCCTCGCCTAGAAACCCTAGCCGCCCCCTCTCCGAACTCCGGTTCTCTGCCTCCCCGCCTCCTCTCTGTGACTCGGTCTCTCCTCCTCCTGGCTCCTCTCCACGGATCCAAGGATCCGCCTCTCGTCCTCACCGACGCCTCGTCGCTCATCACCTTTCTCTCCCGTTTCCTCCGCCCACTCTCTCTCTGCATCTTCCCCTATTGGGTCTTGGCCTCTCGGATTTGGGCCTCTTCATCTTCGGTGTGCTTCCTGGGAGCTTTTTAATGAGGCACCCAAAAACATAAAACAACTCAAAATAATTCTTTTGCCTGTGGGCTTTTGCATATATAGACTGCGATTTGAATTTTGAAGTGTGAACTGCGAATGTGATCTTTGCATATATGGTTGTATTATTGTATACTTATATTGTATATTGATCATTTGATCTTATACTTGTGTTTTTATGCTTCTGAAGTTCTGAATTAGAAGTTTAAAAATTCCGATTGTGCTCATTTTGCTGGCTTGATGCAATGTTCAAATGCATCATGCTAATGGGCCGGCATGGCATGGTGAGCACAGCGGGCTAGTCGTACCGGCATAGCACGATTATTCCCTCTTAGTCCCGTTCCTGGGTCTGACCCTCGGCCCGTGGGCTGGCACGGCACGACATAACTCAATGTTTGTGCCGTGCCTTATCGTGCCCGTGCCATGCCGCCCATTTGTCCATCTATAGGCGTTGGAGGGAACAAAAATGAGCAGGAGGAGTGGCGGCGGCACCAACAAGCAACAACAACACTGTCAGCAGCGCCAGCACCGCCGCTGCCTCCGCCTTGATGCACCTACCACATCCATTACCGCTCCCGACGATGGCGACATGCTTGCCGAAGCCGACGACATGGCCAACCATGGCAGAGTACTCATCCAAAGCAAGATGGTGATGCGGCGAGCTTGGTGGCACGATGACGGCAAGCTAGGTGACATAGCGCGGCGAACCGCTCGGACAAGGCGACAAGCCATAAGGTACAGGGCGATGGAGCCTAGGTGGTGATGCGATGCTGGAGGAGAGGGTACCATGTAAGAATAGAGAGAGAGAGAGAGAGAGAGAGAGAGAGAGAGAGAGAGAGAGAGAGAGAGAGAGAGAGAGAGCAGTGAGAAGAGAGAGAGGAAAAGAGGAAGAGGGTTGCCATGTGGCCAATTTTCACTATATAAAATACTGACTACGATGCCACGTCACAAAACCGCGTTGTACAAATCGCTTTGGACTTGTAATTAAACAAACACCCAACTTTAGGTATAGAAATGCCAGGTTTCAGATTTCATTTATCTATGTGAGAACATGGAACAACTTTATGCACCTGCGGTGTAATTTACTGTTTTTTTTTTCAGAATTAACTCGTGGCTTCAAACCAAGTAGATCCTTGTATTGTTGCATTTGCCATATTTTCTTACCAAGCACATCTAAGGTTTGATAATCAAATTTTTCGCCACATTTTGGATAACTATGACAAAATTCACCACACTTTTTGTTTGAAACACTGACACGTCATACCACAGGTTGGCAGAAAATGAATCTTGCGAAATGAACCAAATAGTCACGCCAAACTTGCCTAATAAGGTGCGGTAAAGTGTGGTAACCAGTGGTGAGCTATGGTTGGAGTCAAACAATCATATAGGAGTAATAATTTGCGGATGCGGAATCTAGCAAAATAAGGGAGGAGTGAATTGCTTTGCGGATATTTTGATTCGTCTAAAATCTGGCTAAGTCTAAAATAAGCTGCTATTTTTAAAAGATTTAAAATAGTTTTGAAATACATAAAAATAACTATAAAAGTCCATAAAATAACTACAAATCCTATAAATACGCCTTATAAAAATTGACAAATTTTCGAGCTATAGATTTCAATATAAGTTCAAGCTAGAATCAAAAACAGAGGATAGCGGCATAGCGCCTTCCATCGACCTGATCCGTTCGCATACTGGGCTGGGCCTGCACCCAACCCGGCCCCACGGCAGCCCGACCCAGCAATAAATCACATGTATCCCCATTCCCCAGACGCAGTTAGATAGAGAAAAGTAAAAAGAGAAATAAAACCCTAATAAAAAAAAATTCCCCATCCGGTCTCCTCGGCGCCCTGCCTTCCTTCCCAGCTGCCTCCCCCGATCGATCGGAGCCGCGCGGCAAAACACCGCGCAAAAAGCGAGCGGAGCAAATAATCGACCGTTGCCGCGCGCCAATTCGAACCCGGGAGGGGAGGCCCCAAGCAGCGAGCCTCGCCGCGCCGCGGCTGGGAGGCGGCGCGCCGCGAAACCCTAGCGATGGCGGCCTCCGTGGACGCTGCCCCGCCCCCGCCCCCGCCCCCGCCCGCCGCGGGCCCCGAGGGCGCCGCCGCGGAGCAGGCCCGGACGCTCATCGGCGCGCTCAACCTGCTCTCCCGCAACCTCCCGCTGTCCCCCGCCGTGCTGCGGGCCGTCTCCTCCATCTACCGCGACGGCGGCGCGGGGGTGGGGGAGGAGGAGGAGGAGGAAGAAGGGGGCGGCGAGGAGCTGGCGGTCGCAGACGAGGAGGATCCCGCGGGCGGTGAGGCCGAGGTGAGTACGGGCGCTTTAGATTTTGTTTGCTGTGCCTTCCCCTTGCCGGTCCGGCGCGGTGAACTGGATTAGTGCTCTCTGCGGTGCTAGCCGCTAGTTGATTTGCTGCGGGGTGCGCTTAGGGTTTGTGAAATGAACGTGTAACTAAGAATTTCAAAGTACTGTTGGGTTACAGTGCGAATTCTTGCCGAGCATTGTGGATTGGGCCAGAAAACCATGCTACGTTTTGCAATCGGGAGTATTAGCTTTCGCGGTTTGCACTGGAACTGATGCTCCTGTGCGTGATTTGTCGGTGTCTCTGGCTGGTGAAAGTCCCAGTTTTCAGTTTTCTCCAAATGAATGTAGAAGGCTAGGACAGATTTGCCTGATTATTCTGGAACCGACAACTCGACAAGGCTGGACAGATTTGCCTGATTATTCTGTAGCCGACAAGGCTGGTGCTGGCTGTTCCCTTTTTCTGATCTTATTTGCTGTTTGTCCGATCTTATTTGCTGTAAGCTCAACTTCAACACATTCCCGAAATGTCTACGAGTGTCTGTTCCTCTTCGTTTGACTTGGGATGAACCTGTTAGGTACAAAAGAATGGACCGAAGATACCAAAGCGTTAGTGTTTTTGAAACCAAAGATAAGCAGATAAACATAAGAAAATAAGCTGTAATTGGCAATGATGGATGGTTGGATTCTGACATGCTGTGTAGTCCCTGATGAAAAGTTAGGGATTTCTGATAACTCTTGGAATCAGCAAAGTTGATCGCCTGTTTAAAACAGAAGTATTAACATACGGTTTCTGTGATACTTTTTTTCTGGCCAAACAGGGAGGATTTGTGCAGATGGTTATATGCGCTTAAATGAGAGTTTCTTGTTGTAGAGTGTGGTCTAGTAGCTTTGAAATAGCCCAGTTTTTGCTTTGGGCTATGGGTATTCATTTTATGTGGTGCAGATTCATGAAACTGAAAACATTTTGCCAGTTTTTTATCAAATTAAATTTTGAGTTTTGGTACGGCAAACAGTTGGAAGCAATGGTGCTTTGCCTGAGCATTGGATGAAACAATGATTGCCTTTCTTGCTAGTTCTGTTATATATTGAGCTGTTTTATGATGACTTCGTTGATAGTGATGTAACTGTAAAGTATCATACAACCGTTGTGATATTTGGGCAGAAATGTTTACTTCTTCCCCCCATTTTGTTTTGTTTTATGTGAAGTTCAAGTTAATATGCCTTTCACTGCTCTTTTCCTATGTGTTTTAACTGATAGTAAATTTGTTACCTTACAGGGATCCACCTTGATTCAAGAATTTGAAGATGCCATATTTAAGAATAAAAAAACACACATGTCTTACTCAGAATTGACTACTCTGACAGAAGGTCGCTTCAATGCCTCCATTCAGCATCGGTTAGCTGAACTCGAAGGTCATAATATCAGCTCTTTCAATATTTTGTTACCTGATTGATTCTTTTGAGCCGCGTTACCTTTTATAGAAAGACATTTTTTAGCTTTCATACTTAACCCACAATCGCCCTTCTGGTTTCGTAAAACCCTTTTGGACTGTCTGGGTTTGTAGCCTTCTAGATCAACTACATGTATCAGTTTTATGAAGGTTCCTGGTCTGACTTTGTTCCTAGGCCTTTTGATTTGTTCTGGGGCTTTCCTAAGTTTTTGATTATGTATGCTAATGCCGCTCACCTCCTGAAATGGTGGAAACGTTTTGAGTGGTGTTGACTCTTTTTTGTCTTCGGTTTCTCATAGAATCCGATGTGTTTTTTTAATCGAAACCAGATGTTTGAAATTGACTCTTAGCAACAATTATAAAAACTGGTGTTATCCATCTATTGGATATTTAGCCCATGCCATGTACCAAATACATTTTGCTTGTTGTGCGCACACTCGTATGCACAAAGTCCCTGGCTGCAGCCCTAATTGTGTGACGTGAGAAGTGGGCATCAATGTCGTGGAGAGATGAACAACAGCTCTACTGGCCAGTTGTTGGCAGTCCCTGAAAGACTAATTTTTGGTGGCACACCTGAAACATTCTCTTTTCCTTGATTTTCTTCTTCTTATATTGGTATACATGAACTTCTGGAAAGATAATAACCAACTAGAACTCATATGGAATGATATCAACTGGCTAAATAAAGATTATTCAACTAACCTTTCGCTAACTAATTGAGATTCCCTACGATCTACATGCATGACTTAGCCCATGCAGCCATGTGATCAATCCTCCTGTCCACTTCCTTGCCACGGCGACTTTGCCATGCTGCACCGCTTCTTGCGATAGTACATCAATACATGTTGTCGATGCCTGGACTCACAACATTACCTGTAGCTCTGTACTTGCATTCTGTTGACAACTTCCAACTGATTGGCTTCTCTAAAACATCTTGTCTGTTTAATCCGTTATGTGCACTAATGGTGATCTCATTTTTATTTTACATCAGGGTTACCATCTACCAGGGGCGAAGATTTGCAAATGAAGTGTTTGCTTGAATTGTATGGGCTAAAGGTAAATATGGTTTCTAATGGAATTTGGAACCATGGAATATGATTAGTTTGCTGGCTTTGTTTTGCTCTGCAGTATATATGTTACCAGTTCCTGGTAGCTTCTTTCCTTTTTGCTATGACCATCTTAAGTCTTATGCATATAATTGTTTTATCAACCGATAAATGTTACAATAGCAAGCTGAAATATGCTAGTTATATATCACAACACTGACACATTATTTGTTTTTGCAACACCTTGAAAACATTACATCTTCATGTATTATAGGCCTATGTATAATATAAACATGCAAGCTGTGCATATCAGTTGTAGTGTTTGATGTGACAGCCATGTAGAGAAAACATTGTGAATGATACACTTGATGAATAACCATGCAGATAATTTTTCATGTTCTACTTTTGTCAAAGTAGGTGGCAGTATGTGTAAAGAAGCGGTAAATATGTGTGTGCATGCTTCTGAATGATGCATCCTTGTGGCAACTTAATTATCTAATATGTTATTGTCCATTGCTTTTGCTAATGATCAGACGACTGATTTTTAGAGAAGTCTTCGTCGATTTTCTCACTTACCTAGATGCTCCCGTTGGATCTTTTATATGCCCTATGGATGTGTCTGATCTACAGTCCAGAAAATCAACTGAGAGTTAAATACTTTCAGTCGCTGATGTCAAGTCGGTCCCATTGTCCATCCCAGAGACAAATAATTGTTGATGCAATATTATTATTGATGCAATATTTTAGCATCAGAGCTTTTGATACTTTTAATAATACTTTTTAACGCCTATATGCTGTGATACTGGGACATACCTGTCCAGAAATCCTTTTGTGCATCGAAAAGCATCTGTGTGTTGGTTCGAGTTGGGCATGATGTGACGTGTCTCTGACATGGCACAAGCAGTGACGCAGCCACAGAGATGACTCTGAGTCCAATATAGGAGGTGGAGGATAGCAGGTGTCAGGGGAGAATTTAGGAACATTAGAATTTTCATTAAAATAGACTTCGTTTAGTAGTATCATTGCGTATTTTTTTTTAACAAAAAACTCTTGCTTTGTCGAATAGAAACAAAAACAAAGCTTGAGGAGGAGACGGGGTGCTATGCGGGAGAAGGGCATCAGCACATGTCGCGGAGTGAGAGGGGAGCAGGCGGCACTGGTAGCAGAGGGAGGGAGAAGATAGAAGTTAGGGACTTAGGGTTAGGACTTGTGGAGAGTTGGGCTGGGGAAGAATATTAGGCTTCACAGCTAAGGTTAGGCAAATAGGTAGTTTGTTTTTTATTTTCTCATGATTATGATAAACATTATATATTAGCCAAATCCTCTTATATCGGAAACCCATATCCAAAATCTGGTTACACAGCCTGTATGCAACCAGTGCATTTGGGTCACATTTATGGGTCTTTCTTTTAGATGATGATTTTATGTGCATTGTGCAATGAAGACCCTTTTGGTGCAAGATGTCTAGATAACCTGTTTTGATAAGCATCGATGGTGCAAATATGCATATCTACTACAATGTTATATATTTCAAAAAGGAGCATGCTTCACATGTATGACTACATCATGAGGAGCTGTAGCTGCCTGATGAAATTATTGTCTTTAACTAACACTTCACCTATCATATCTTATTCTGCCTCTAGAAATGGAATTATATTGACCTTGATATGAAGTTCTTTTAGCACTTAGGACACAACACACAGACCAAGACAATTAGTAATATACTTTTAGATCACAGACATGTTTGTTCCCATTGGCAGACCCGGTGGTGAATATGCAAATTACATCACAGTTACTATACTTTTAGATAATTAGAATATATAGGTGAAGCAACTCAATAACGAGGTGGATGGTTGGTGTGGCGGTTAACTAATGTATCTGTCTTGATTACTTTTCTTTTTTCTTCAACTTTAATTTTTTTGGACCAAACAAATATATCAATTTATATATCTCTTAAGTCTTAATTACAATGTTTTTATGCCAGCTTAAGTTTGTTTTGTGCTTAATAGTTAATACCAATCCATTGTATATCAGTTAGCAATCTGCTGATTTTTTTAAATAAATAATATTTGGAGCTGAGGTTGAACCATCAGCTGAACAATTCAGAAAGGGCTTCCCATTGATCGCCCAAGATATGAATTGCTGATCTTATTAGTATTAAGTATTGGAGCTGTTTCTATATCCAAAAATGGAAGTTCAATTGCACCCCCATGCACCTTGCTGAAATTCCTGTTTGACCAGTAGTTGGACAACAAACAGTAGTACCGCAAAATAGCCTTTACATATGCGTTCTGTTTTGACAGACACCATGTGTTCATGTCTATTTGAACCTAAACATCTGAAGTGAAGCTTAACTGCTTAAGTGTATGAATTTCACAACAGGCCTATATTCAGAAGTATAATATAGGCACGGATGTTTATTATTGATGTTTGCTGATTATTCTATTCATATACTTGGGCAGTTATTGGGCTTGCAAAAGAAAGTGCGGTCTGATATCAGTGCAGAATACTGGTTACACAAGAAATGCGCACATCCTGAGAAACAATTGTTTGACTGGGGGATGATGCGGATACAGTATCCTTCTCAGATGTACGGGATTGGAGATAGCTTTTCAATGGAAGCTGATGATATCCACCGCAAAAAGAGATTCACAGAGGTTTGTATCATATATCTTTTGATAATTATTCTTGATAATTTTATATACAACTGCTGAATTCACCTTTTTATGGGTGTTTGCAAACTTCAGAGGATCTCAAGACTTGAAGAGGAGGAAAAGAATCAGGTAGAGATCAGGAAGAGGAAATTTTTTACGGAGATTCTTAATGCTGCTAGGGAATATCAGTTACAAGTAACGGCTACCTACAAACGAAGAAAACAGCGGAATGATGGAGTTCAGGTATGGTTTGATATGTATTTTTATTTTGAAATTAGCATGGAAGTTGCTCAAGTGGTATGATCCTCGCTCCTTAGGCTGTAGGCCTGTAGTCGTGCGGTGGATGAGGTCGACTCAGCCGGTGAGGTGCCAGCCGTGCTATGGTGGCTGTGGCAGCAGCTGACATGGGCAGGCCCAACAAGGCCTGGGCCCATCAACAATACCACGTGAACAGTACCCGTGGGTACTGTAGCACACGGCCCCACTGCGATTTGGGTTACTTATTAGTTCCTTTTTATTAGGAATATATTCTTATGACAAGTCAGGTCTTTTCTTGAAGTTTAAGTCGGTCTTTTTCTTAGGGTCCAAGTCAGTGCTCCAAGTCAGTGCTCCCTATAAAAGGGAGGGTCATGTATCCTTTATTATAATCCAAGCAATAAATTAAAAATTGAGATCTATATCTCATAGGCGGTGGCTCTGATAACAGCCAAAGGCGGTAGCTTCTACAATAGCTCGTCTCGCCCGCGTCAAGGGCCGTATCCCCTGTTGCGTGCTTGCACGTAACAGCAACAAGTGGCTGCCGTCGTAGATGAGGTAGAGAAGATGGGAGGACAGATAGGAAGCAACTAAATAATCTTTATTGCTTAACCTTGAGAACTGCTGACTAACCCATATTATGGATGGTGTATTTTACATGATCGGCCAACTAACTTGCTAACAAACTCTGCCGATAAGATTTGTCAAACAACAAACTAACAGAACGAGAGAAGCTGGCTGATGCTACTGCCCAGTTGACACTGCTGCTTCCATTGGCCCAGCTGCATGGCATTGTTGCGGCTGGCAACGGCGGCCTACCATGACATCACTCCTCTCTGGAAACATCTTGTCATCGAGCTGGAGGTTGGGAAAGCGCTGATTGAATTCAGCCAATGTCCATCCATTAGGTATCAGTGGCTGGCGTCTTGCCATGTGCCAGAATTTGCCGAACTCCACGAGCCAGATGGCTGCACAGAACTTGTACAGGTTGAGGCAGTACATAGCCATGCTCCATAGGCGGCAATTGTGGTGGCGAAACAGGGGCAACACCATGGAACTTCTTCAGGACGCCGACATGTAACACATCATGGATGCTGGTGACTGGGGGCAATTGCAAGCGATAGGCGACATCACCAACCCGCTGACGAAACTGATGTGGTCCATAGAAACGAGGGATAAGCTTCCCTCGTGATACTGCCATGGATGCTGCTGGACGACTGAGAAGGCTCAACCAGACCCAATCGTTAATCTTGAACTCCACTTCCTGATACTGTTTATCATAATACAGTTTAGCACGACAGAAAGGATGTGTTGTAGCAATATTATGCCATGGCAGCCACTGTATCCATTGCTTGGGACGATCACCAGTGAAACATTGCAGGTACATGGCAATAGTTTTGTTGGTGACCTCTGATTGACCATCGATCTGTAGGTGGTATGTCAAGCTCATGTGAAGATGGACACCAGAAAGACGGAATAGATCCTGCCACAATGCACTAGTGAATATGTGACATGGCGATCCCTGGCTATGGATGCCGCGTACCACATAGACGAACTATGATGCCAAAGAAAGCTCTTCCATCAGAAGTTGTTGTATAGGGATGGGCCAGCGGTATAAAGTGGAAATACTTGGAGAATCTATCCACGATGGTCATGATCCGCCAACCTTAGGAAGTATCTCCATAAAATCCATAGGAGACATTACTCCAAACCTGATGCAGGAATTCCAAAGGATGAATCAAAGCTGCTGGATGGATGTGTTCTGCCTTGTTCCGTTAGCACATTGTGCAAGTACGAACATATTCTTGAACCTTGGCATGGACACTCTCATACCAAATTGGTATGATCCTTGCTCCTTAGGCTGTAGTCGTGCGGTGGATGAGGTGGATGCCACTGCCGAAGTGCCAGCCGGTTGCAACTGTAGGAATTAGTTGCCGTTGTAGGTGAGGTAGAGAAGGTGGGAATGGGAGATAGGAAGCAACATAATAATCTTTGTTGCTTAACCTTCATAACTGCCAACTAACCCATCTCATGGATGGTGCGGCTTACATGTTATGAATATGAGATATATATTTATCTATATGCCAAGGGCATGTATATTTAGGGTACAGAGGAGAGCCGTAAAAGGCCAGAACTCCATCGCCGTCTCTCAAATGCAAGGCATATGCAATAGCATTGCATTTGAACGAGAATAGACTAAAAAGAAAAGCATCCCCCTCAAATGCAAAGTGTATGCAATAGCCTTGCATTTGAAAGAGAATACACTAAAAGAAAAGTGACCCTACAAATGTAAGAGCATATGCAATAGCGTTTCATTTGAAAGAAAATGCAACAAAATTGCAGAGTCTAGCACACGGTGCAAAGGCAAAGCCATGACACAATGATAAAAGAAGATCAAGGAGGTGACATAATGTCGAAGTGTGTGAAATCAAGCCAAGAAAGCATGACAGTGGAGGCAAAGCCTTGAAAATCAGTTGCACAAAAGGAAAACACAACGATCATGAACAAGGTGATCTAAAATACTCAATAAAAACTGCAAGCACTGTAATCATGCAAGAAAAAGTTGACCGACTGTTGTGGACTCACACGACATATACAAGTTGAGAGACATGTCGGCGGCTAGGGTTTTGAGCACCTCGGCTCTGATACCATGTTATGAATATGGGATGTATATTGATGCGTATGCCAAGGGACTCCTCGGCTTTGATACCATGTAATATTGATCAATAGGCCAAGGGCCTGTATATATTGGGTACAAAGGAGAGCCATAAAAAGTCAAGAACTCCATCCCTAGAAGGAACTCCATCCCTAGAAGGACGTGAACTCCAGATAGACACGGGCTCCTAATATACTACACATTCCTAATATATCTCTAACAACATGATCGACCGACTAACTTGCTAACAAAGCCAACCAGCTTGCTAACAAACTCTGCTGATAAGAGAAGTCAAATAACAAACTAACAGAAAGAGAAAAGCTAACTGACGCTACTGCCCAGTTGATTCTGCTGCTACCGATGGCCCAGCTGGATAGGGTTTGCGCTGCTGGTAACGGTGGCCTACCATGACATCAAGACACTACCTAGTAGTACCTATGTTTGTGACTACTGTGGGAACATTGACTCTCTATATATTGGATCATTATTCTTTGGTTTTTTTTTGACTCATATCGTTTTTTTTGACATTGTCGAAACATGTTTTTGTTAATACTGATAGTCTATTGCTCTATAATAGTCTGATATGGTCTGCTTTTGGTAGGTGTGAACAAAGCATCAATGAATTTAAAAATTAATGAGAAAAAAGACTCCCTGGTTTCTTTATCTACTGTACTGTCTGATGATCCTTCCAAATGGCCAGATGCTTCTTTAGTATAGCTCCAACATGTATTTATGGTGTATCTGCTGGTCTATCTGGAATGGCTTTGCCTCTATACACTTATGCCATATATTTGAATGATATTTATGGAAAGGTGAAAAATTCAATAGGATGTATGAAATCACAGAACATAAGCGAAATGTTCTATATGATTAGTGAAATGTATTGTACACGCTGTAATGCAGAAGAGAAGATTCTATTTTGTGGAGATGCATATGGCGTGGCCATTTTGTTTTGCATCTTTAACACCATTGCATTTTTTTGGCAGTATATTACATTTCCAAGGTTAGAATATTCGTTTTCTGGATTTTCTGCTTGAAGATTTTATGACCTTTTTTTCCTACTAAATGTAGGCATGGCATGTTCGGGCACGTCAACGTATCAATCGGCTTGAAAAAAGTAGGTTGCAATTTTTGAAAGTAGGTGACCAAGAAGCATATATGAGGATGGTTGAGGAGAGTAAGAATGAACGCCTGAAAATTCTCCTTGACAAAACAAATGAGCTTCTTGAAGGGATTGGGAAAGCTGTACAGCGACAAAAAGATGCTGAGCATGTTAGTCAACCTGAAGGGTCTGAAGCGCCAAAAGGCTCAGAATCTGATGATATCTCAGGCGTCAAGAGTGAATCCCCTGAGGAGGGTCCTTCAGACGATGATGCAGATATTAATGGTTCTACAAATGATAATAAATTTAATGCAGGCCATAGGCTTGATTCTACTGTCCATTCAATCGAAGAGAAGGTAGACTAAAGCTACTTCTTTGCTATATATTATATTAATTTATTGCTTACAAAAACTCCACTTTGTAGCCATATATTATATTATTTAATCGATTGAGAAATTGCTGTGATTATTGATTATACACTCAAAACATTTATAGAATTAACACATTATTTTATTGATCACCATATCGATAAACTATTGTTGAAGAGTTTGGTAGCAAATGATTATATTGATGTACCAGGATAATGTTCCAGTAGGGTTACAGAAATTTGAATGTTAACTTATGGGATACAATAATGTTGTTTTCCTTAGATCTGTGATGTGATGGTGGTAGATAGTTTGTTTAAGGAATACAGTAGGGGAGAGCCCTGCTGTTAGTAGATGATATGATGGTTTAAATAAATTATATGGAACCTTGATTCACTGGGACCCAATAGCCCATAATTTGATATAGAAGTCATTATTTTTCCTTTGCATTAACTGATGTTTGGTGATGTTTATTTGCTTTCAGTAATACTTGTTATATTTCAAACTGCTCAAGGGTTTATAAATGGAACATTCTGAAGTTCTTAACTCATACCTTTTCTAATTGGTGTTTATGAATCTTGCCCTTTTATTACAATTTATAATGCCCTGTACTTCTCATGCAACTAATGTTTCTTTGAACTCTTCTCAATTTACAGGTGACAGAGCAACCATCAGCTCTTGAAGGCGGGGAATTAAGACCATATCAATTAGAAGGCCTCCAGTGGATGCTTTCTTTATTCAACAACAACTTGAATGGTATTCTAGCTGATGAAATGGGTTTGGGGAAAACAATTCAGACCATAGCTTTAATCGCTTATCTATTGGAAAAGAAGGATGTTGTGGGGCCACACTTAATAATAGCTCCAAAAGCAGTCTTACCAAATTGGTCTATTGAATTTAAAACTTGGGCTCCCAGGTGCAAATTTTAATATAATTTTTCATCTACCATGTATCAAAGAGACCCAAATCTAACATGCTTGTGTTTTGCAGCATCGGGACAATTTTGTACGATGGTCGTCCAGATGAGAGGAAATCACTAAGGGAAAATAATTTTGGAGGGGGACATTTTAATGTTCTGCTGACACACTATGACTTGATACTGAAAGATAAGAAGTTCCTGAAGAAGGTTTACTGGCATTATTTGATAGTTGATGAAGGACATCGCTTGAAAAACCATGAATGCGCTCTTTCTCGCACACTAGTTTCTGGGTATGATTTTTACACTCTACTAATGACTTTGTGATCCACTGGCCTACACTTGATACTGTATCAGCTACCAAAAGACTTTTAGATTTATCTGTAGTGCTAGGTCTCTAACCTTGTGAATTCACTAGTTTAGATCTGTTGACCAGTTAGCACACAAATTTCCTTTTCTATTCAAATTGATATAGGGTCTCAAAGACCTTACTACAGTTTACAAATGGGTTTCAAACATCTTTACAGCAGGTTATCACATAGACCTGGCCTTATATGTTCTTTACATTATAAATTGTAAGGTTTTCTTTATTTTTCGTAACATTTCATTGATATCTGAAATATAATGGGAGCTAAGTAAATTTGGGGCTTGCTATAATATTTATATAATATTGATGGTCCGACAAGCTGATTTTTTGTTCTCTTCATGTTTTATTCTATCCTTGAAATAAACACCTATGTGCTAAGAAAGCGGGGACCTTAGTCCATAACAGAGCTTATAGTCTTGGTCGGTGCAATCAGTGCTAATTTATCTAATTGGGAATTGGGCAAAGCCTTTTTTTCCTAAAACACTGGAAGTTTTTCCTCCTTAAGTTAATAACAGTGCAATGAAGGGTACTGTGAATGAATTATTCTGTGTGACTTAGGTCCTGTTCTTTTGGGCTAATCTGAACGGCTGAACAACTGAATAGCTGAATTTCAAAAGTTTCTTGAGGTTGTCTCAAGATTCGGATTCATTTCGTTTGACTTGATTTTTAAAACGTTAGGACATACCTTCAAGACAGCGAAAAAACAGACTCAAAAAACCCCAAACATATCTTTTCAAACCGTAGATAAGCTGTTGAGCTGTTAACTCTGTTTTAAAGTCGGGCAACTAGTCGCGACTAGTCGGCAAGTCGCTGCGGCAGGAGAAGTCGTGGACCTCGACCCGACTCGCCGGCAAAATCGGCCGACCTACCGCCTAGTCGGCGACTAGGCGGGGTTACCTAGTTGCACGACTTGCAGTTTCCACAGGCCGGCCCACAAAATAGTGCGCGTATAAAGCCCAGGCTGCTGCCGCCGCTCACCCTGTTCCGTTGCGAAGAATCCCTAGCCTCCCAAGATGCCGCCGCTGGTGCATCGCCGCTAGTCACCGCCGAAGGCCTACAGGTTAAGATGCTCTCCCACTGCTTCCCTTAATCCCTGCTTCCGCGCTGCTCTAGAAGACAGAGGAAGAAACACTAGAAAGAGAGAAGACCTGCTGCAGCAGGAGAAGAGCAGCTGGATCCGAGAGGAGAGAAAGACTAGAAGAGTTGCTGCTTGCTGGACGTGAAGAAGAAGCCAAGAAGGCGGCTGGATCTGGGAGGCAAAGAGTGTGAGGAGGCTGCCTGCTGCATGTTAGGGTTGGGGGTAATGTTGGGCTGGCCCATTGAGTTGTGCTAGTTGGCTGAAGAAAGCCCAATAAAGACAATTCCTCACCGTCTCTTTGTATTAAGGGTTTTTTCAACCGAAAATGTATGGTATATTTATAGAAAATAAGAGAGTATAGTTAACGAACAGCACTTGACTAGTCATGACTAATCTCACCTAGTCACGACTAGTCCACAAGTTGGTACCCATACGACTCGACTCGACTTACCGACTTTAAAACCTTGGCTGTTAAACCCAAAAGAACAGAGCCTTATATGGGCTATTGAATTGCTGTGTTTTAAATATTTTAGGGGCAACATATCTAGGGCTAATATCCATCGGGTGCTAACATCAAATTTGAGACATCAAATCTATGATGAGCGGCTCATACATGGAGAGGTAGAAGCATCTTTTCCACTTAGAAAGTTAGGGGGTTTTGTGAAAGCGTTTTAAGTGAGAAAGGGGGTTTTCACCTCTATATCTGATGTTAATATGTTAGCACCTAATGAGTATTAGCATTGAATATCTTGCCTTTTTTAGGTATGCATTCATTATATTTCCGCACAAAGACCAGGGTCATTTTTTGTGGTGCGGGGGGGGCGTAATAACTTCGTATAGCATACATTATACGAAGTTATACGATGCCATAGGAAACAACCAAGGCACTGACTTGGAACTTCACCATTCTCCACCCCAAATCTCCACCGTAGGCCGAGGCGTCTTCTTTGTACCTCTGGGGACGAGTTCCGTCGGACGCACCAGCACTGGCCACCATGGATCTGCCACTAAGGTTCTTATTGACACCTACACAAACCAAAAGAAGATGTGGTGGAGCCGTGGAGGCCCGTTTGAGGAGCATCCACCACTTCGAAGGCACCACTGACAACCATCAGGGGTGGAGATAACGACCACCAGCTGAACATCTCTGAAAGCGGCTCTGTTGCTGCCTCGAGATCCTCCATCGCTGCCGAACTCCACCACCTAGGCCGTCCACGTGTGCTGAGACGAAGCTAGCCCAAAATTTTCCAAAGAACCTTATTAGTGAAACACCTAGATACCTAATCTCTGTGCAGACCAACCTTCTCCCCTTGCCGGTCACGACCCAACAGCCATCAGTAATGAAGAAATCCGGTGGATCTATGCCTGCGGAGATGCCGCCTAAAAGTCGCCCTTCTTCCCTGATCCTAATTTTATGAATTTTGCACAATTGGGTGTATTTAAATCTATACCAGGGTCATTTTTTAATCATTGTGTTCTCTTTAATGTCTGCACAAAAGACAAAAGCCATTGTTTTATGTCACAGCCTTTGAACTTTATATTTTGATTGGCGAAAAGAAAATGTTGAAAGGCAATACTGAAAAAAATATGCTTGTGACGTTTTCAACTGTGTATAAAAGCTTTATAGCGTCTGGGTCAAGCATCTGGATTTTATTCATTAAACAATTGACTATTTTTCAGTCCTGAACCTACCATTATTTGTATCAAAATTATAGTACCAAGTGATAATTTATTTAATGTCACCATATTGTATATTTGAAATTGAAAATAATGTGAATTTAACAGGTTAAAAACCAATCTTTAAGTTGTTTGAACTCCAGGGTAGACCGATAAATTTTACCAAATATATAAGAATGAAGCTTTTTTTGAGAATGCAATTGAGATATAATTAAGATGGATGTTTTTCACTTTATTCTAGTGCTGGCTTGCATGTGGCTATTTGCCTGCTCTCATTTTGCAATTTATAGTAACCTCATGTATACTTCATCCTTCTAGTGACTGTTATAACCTATTTGTTCATGCTTAACAAACTAAATGTTGATAATTTGTTTGCATAATTTGACAATCTGACTTACAGATCACTGATTTCTTTTTGTAGATATCAGATTCGTCGCAGATTACTTTTGACTGGCACTCCAATCCAAAATAGCCTGCAAGAGTTGTGGTCTTTGCTTAACTTTATTCTACCAAACATTTTCAATTCATCAACGAATTTCGAGGAATGGTTCAATGCACCGTTTGCATGCGAAGTGAGCCTTAATGACGAGGAGCAGCTACTAGTCATACATCGTTTGCATCAAGTGAGTGATTCTGCCTCAATCCACTTTCCAAACATTCAGTGCTTTTAGCTCCTTTCCATGTCGCCATGTGATTCCTCCAACTACTTGGTATTCCTGATTCTTTTGTTTGGATGGAAACCAATTGGAGAGATGACACTATGTAAAGTGTATGTGAAACATGAACTGATGATTAACTATGTTTTTTGGAAAAAAAAAATTCATTGCATCTTTTGTTTTTCCCAGGTTTTACGTCCATTTTTGCTGAGGAGGAAGAAAGATGAAGTCGAAAAGTATCTACCTGTGAAAACACAAGTGATACTTAAGTGCGACCTGTCTGCTTGGCAAAAAGCATACTATGAACAAGTCACGGGCAAGGGAAGGGTTGCACTAGGATCTGGTATGTTGTACTTCTAATCCTTTTTCTCCTATAGGAAGTATTTCTTATTGAATAAATTTGTAATGTTTGACTGGTCCTCAGAGAACAGAACAGTGCATAAAATCAAACTTTTGTTACAATGCTATTGTTTGTGTTAAGAGTATTATAGTCTTTTGTGTATTGGAATGTTAGGATAGTCTTTTTCATTCTCTAGTTTTCCTCTTTGTACTCTTTATATAGTCCTTTGGACTGTTCAATAGAAATCTAACTATTGCACACACACACTAAATCTAACATGGTATCAGAGCTAAGATCCCTCTAACTCACCACCGGTCTCCAGCTGCCACTCGCCCCTGGGAGGAGCTCCTCTCCCGGGCACAGGGCCACTGTTTTGCTCTGGCTGACCCCCGGAGTCTCTTTCTTCCTCAAATCAGCCGCAGCTGCACAAGCAACAGCAACTGCAAGCTCCCTCAGCAGCAACAAAGCAAAGCAACATCTCTTGCTCTTTTCTTGCTTCTTCTTCCTCAAGCAGCAGCACAGCAGCAGCCATGACCTACTTCTTCAAGCGTAGCTGCTACTGCAACCTCCAGTGTCTCCCTAGCCTCTAGAAAGCAGCAGTGTGCATGCTGCTCTAGGAAGGATCTGGCCTGTCCCATGCCAGATCCAGTGGCCCCAAGCTCCGCCATTGCCGAGGGCTTCCTCATCCACCATGGTGCTTCTCCACCTCGCTGCCG
Source organism: Raddia distichophylla (assembly GCA_005191435.1). Classification (NCBI taxonomy): domain Eukaryota; kingdom Viridiplantae; phylum Streptophyta; class Magnoliopsida; order Poales; family Poaceae; genus Raddia; species Raddia distichophylla. The sequence goes on from SPJY01000232.1 coordinate 603,451, forward strand.
TCTTGGTCCCATGGTCGGATCTGCAGCAGCTCCATCGCCAGCTCTTCCTTCGTCCTGGGGAGTCCAAGCTGCGCTTGGATCTGGCCGCCATGGTGGTACTCCCAGCAAAATCCGGCCACATCCATGCCAGCCGGAACCACCTCCAAGAGCTTCGCGACTGCCTCTCCCATGCCATGGTTGGCCGCTTCTGCCTCGTCGCCTCCCCACTGCCCGAGCTCCATCTAGTGCACATGCTAGACCTCCACGAGTTCCTATCTCTAGCAGCTTCCTCGACCTGCATCCTTGGGGCTCTTCGGTTCGCTTGCAGCCCTACATGACGCCTCCTCTAGTGCCTCTGCTCCCTGCGCCAGCATCGCGTCGTCGCCTTTGGATGAGCCACCTCTGGCCACTTCCTCTTTGCTCTGCTCTGTTCTTCATATTACAGACTTCTCTGTGGTTGGCATCAATTGGCAGAGCAGCAGCATCCTTGAGGTCTCCACCGCAAACTACTGCCCTTTGGCCATACTTCTTCTACTCGTCTTGGTGGTTTCAAGCTCTGCTCCTATTCAACACCACACATTGTCATGCTTCTGTCTTGTCGTCGTAGGCTCACAGCACCACTCTGCTTCTTTGTGGAGCGATGTTGCGAAGGGGGGAAATCAGGACATATGCTTGTCTCTTATTCATGCTGAGCTTGCTACTGGAGACATCTACCTTTGTCATCGCATCTTACTGTCCATGCTGCTTGTATCTTGTTGTTCGCTGCTTGTATCCTTGAGTCTTTTCATTTCTAGCTTCCGTTGTGTCCATCCAAGTCTGTTGCTCCTTTGTGTCAGTTCATCGCCGTGCGAGTCCACCATTCCATGTCAAATCAGCTGATTCTTTGCTAACTTCTCTTTTCCCGTGGTAGCTGCTACCGCGTCTTGGTCTTCTTGGACGTCATGAGCTCTTCATGGCGCATCACATCCTTCTCTTCGTGATGATGCCTTCCAAGGTTGCCATCAGTCACTGCTATGCTTCTAGCTCCTTCCTCAACTTGATTTGACCACTCTCTATTTTGCCAATTGCATCGCTCCACTTTCAAACTCATCCTCCTGGCCGTCCTCTACTGACATTGCTTGCACTGTCGGAAATCCTTGCAGATTGTAGAAGCCTTTACCTCTAAAAGGCTTGGCCTCGACTTCTCGATCGTTGCTCCTTGGTCCTTCTGGATGTCGTGTCTCCCTTCTTTGCGACGCATCACGTTCTTCTTTCGTGATGATGCCATTCAAGGATATGATTTGTGCCACTTCTTCTCCTTCATGCTAAGCATTGTCACCGAGGGTTGACCTAGATGGTTGAGTTCTTCACGGAGTTCAGTTTATTTTCCTTGAGATGCACATTTCGACGACATTGCAAGACTTGGGACTTTGGATCTTCCCTTTATTAGCGTGTGTATTTTCCTCCAAATGCAAAGCTATTGCATATGCCTTGCATTTTAGGGGGGGGGGTGTTAAAGAGTATTCTAGTCTTTTGTGTATTGTGAGGGTAGGATAGTCTTTTCCCTTCTCTAGGTTTTCCCCTTTGTACTCTTTATATTGCCCTTTGGGCTGTTCAATAGAAATCTAACTATTGCACACACACTCTAAATCTAACAGTTTGGACCTGTTTTGTTTTGGTATCTAATATGCAAGTTTGCCGTCATGGCATTCTTGCACTTTCACTATCATTATGTTTCACTTAAAAAAAATCGTGTGCTTATTGTTCTATATGTGTATGTACAGGGGTTCAATCAAGGGCTCTGCAAAATCTTTCAATGCAGCTTAGAAAGTGTTGCAACCATCCTTACTTATTCGTAGAACATTATAACATGTATCAGCGGGAGGAAATTGTCAGATCATCAGGGAAGTTTGAATTACTAGACCGGCTACTTCCGAAACTGCAGAGAGCTGGTCACAGGGTTCTGCTTTTCTCTCAGATGACAAAACTGCTTGACATCTTGGAAGTATATCTGCAAATGTACAACTTCAAGTACATGAGGCTTGATGGGTCTACAAAAACAGAAGAGCGAGGGAGATTATTGGCAGACTATAATAAGAAGGATTCAGAATATTTCTTGTTTCTTCTCAGCACACGAGCTGGAGGCCTTGGATTGAACTTGCAGACCGCAGACACTGTTATTATTTTTGATAGTGACTGGAATCCCCAGATGGACCAGCAAGCTGAAGACCGTGCCCATCGTATAGGACAGAAGAATGAAGTGCGCGTGTTTGTTCTTGTTAGTGTTGGTTCAATCGAAGAAGAGATCTTGGACCGTGCAAAACAGAAGATGGGTATTGATGCAAAAGTTATCCAGGCTGGGTTGTTCAACACAACCTCTACAGGTTAGTTTGAATGATTCAGTACCTGTGTCGTTCATATAGTTTTCATGAGTTTCCCTTTTCCGTGCATATCTTTGGAACTTACAAAAAAAATTGTCACATGGATTTTTTTTTTTCAGCACAAGACAGGCGAGTGATGTTACAGGAGATTCTGAGGAGAGGAACGAGCTCACTGGGAACTGATATCCCTAGTGAGCGTGAGATAAATCGTTTGGCTGCTCGAAACGAAGATGAATTCTGGATGTTTGAGAAGATGGATGAGGAAAGGCGACAAAGAGAGAACTACAAATCAAGGCTTATGGAGGGAATCGAGGTTCCAGACTGGGTGTTTGCCAAAAATGAAACCATAACCGAGAAGCCCATTGCTGACGAATTGCAAAATATTCTGCTTAATACCAAGAGGCGTAGGAAGGAGGTTGTCTATTCTGACTCCTTCGGTGATCAGTGGATGAGATCCGAGGATGGCACCGAGGACATTCCAAAGATGACTCCAAGAGCAAAGCGGAGCGTTTACTCATCCGACCTACAGGAAGGTGATCTACATGACAGGAGGAAAAGGTCCAGATTTCTAGAAACTAGCTTGGACGGTGCAAGCAACCCAGCCTGGACACCTGACAAGGGAAGGACCGGAGTTTCCTCCCACAGCAAGGATGAAAACGATGACGACGGCGAGGATGAAGTCACCACCAACAGTTTGCAGCAGGGAGGCAGTTTCACGTGGAAGCCCCTTAGAAGGAAAAGGTCAAGCCACTTCTCCAACTCATCAGATTCCAAAGGGCGACCGGCATTCTAATGTAAAGGAGTGTTGCGTAGATGCATTTGACGTCCTTCCTTTTGGGGGAAGGAGCACTCCTGCAGAGAAACTGTGTCTTCCATTTAGGTGTACCTGTAAGTTTTTTTTTTTATTAAACTCATAGGATTAGCGCTATATATCGTAGGTATGAAGTGAACTTGGTGGTATTAACTCTTAAGTCCTCTCTCCACCAGAACTCACAATGCCGTGGAATATTGAATTTTATGATTTTTTCTGTTGATAAGTTGGTATCTTTCATGAGTCCAGCTTGGGGGAACAAGACGAGGCACGTGGCTCGAGAGGGAGCCAATCCTTGTTCACAAAGGGTAGGCTCAACAAGGAGCAGGGGTTTGGCTTCGAACCTTGTGAAAAATTGTCTTGTCCCCTTTACGTATCGCATCTATATTTTCACAGTTTAGCTTTCTCACTTTACTTGCTTATAGTTGTTGAATATTGTCTTGTTTGGTGTAGCTCTTGCTGCTAGAGTAGCTTAGGGTAACTCTTAATGTGATTAATCAATAATATCAACAAAAAAAAGTTTAAAAATTATCTATTCACCCATGAGACCCACTTGAAGGGAATATAAGATTTTCATGAGGCCGATCCTAAGCTGCCATCCACGCAAGAATACCTTCGTTTAAAAGAATATTTTTGGTGTAGAAAGTTTCAAATTCGGGATCTTCCGCTGCATGGATTTTCTGGGAAACAGAGTCATAGGCATGTTGATGTGGATGTTCTCGATCAAAAGCTCGCGTACCAGGACGCTGGCCAGATCGAGAAGGGATAGGGAGCTGCGGCGCCAAGCGGCGGCCTCGCCCCGAAGATTGGCGGTACGATGCCACCAGCCAGTTGTCGATGGCAGCGCCTAGGCTTTGGTTTGGTGGCAACTAAAACGTGCCTTTTTCTGCCTGCTTTTCTCCTCTTTATTTCCCAACACACGCTGGACTCATCCAGCTAACAAACACACTAACAAACACCCAACTAACTCAAGAGATAAGGGAAAAGGATTAACTCACACCAACTAACAATAACGGCTCAGAAGCAAATCCGAAGAAAGATGGAATTAAGGGGACCAAATGTAATTTTCTTTCAAAACCGGCTTGGTGGAGCATCATGGTGTCTAACACAACCGTTGTGTGGGGTTGCCCCTCCGATCACCATGAGTCTCCTAGAATTGAGGAGATCGCGCAGAACGGCTTAGAAGCCAATCCGGAGAAAGAGGGGGGGGGGTCCAAAACTAATTTTCTTTCATAACCGGCTTGCGTGGAGAATCATGTTGTCCAATAACACCACTATTGTGCGGGTTTCACCTCGGATCGCGATGACTCTCTGGGAATCATGGAGATCATGTAGAACGTCAAAGAGTCCAAATTAAAGAAAGTGGGGATTAAGGGGCCCAATACTAATTTCCTTTCAAAACCGGTTGATGGAGCATCGTGGTGTCCAACACACCACAATTGTGGGGTTGCCCCTCGGATCGCCACGAAACTCCTGGAATCGAGCAGATAGCGTAGAACGGCTCAGAAACAATTACGAAGAATGAGGGGATTAAGGGGCCAAAAACAATTTTTCTTTCAAATCCGGCTTGTGTAGAGGATTTGTGGTTTCCAACCACACGACATTGTGGTGGTTTCGCCATGGATCGCGACGACTCTCCCGGAATCAAGGCGATCGCGTAGAACATCCTAAAAGCCAATACGGAGAATGATGAGGACATCACCAGCGTGGATACGATCACAGTGACCGCTGCCCCTCTTTCCTCTCCGACCGCTACAACGACGACCGACGCTGCTCCATCTTCGTCGCCGAGGGGCCTTAATCCAGAAGCCCAGCCTTTCAAGCCTTCTCCGAAGAAGCGGCGCAACAAGTCCAAGACTCGCGAGGCCTCGATGACTTAAGGAAGGCCCACGTGGAGGCCAAAGACGTCAAAAAGACCGGTTCGGCCATCCAGCAGCACGTCAACTTCAAATGGGCATAACTTGGGCTCCCGAACTCCGATTTCGGCGTGCGACCACTCGTTGGAAAGCTTAGGAGATAAGCTTTCCAACGGATCCAGCCCCACATGTAAATTCGTCCAAGAGCATCGGAAAAATGCAGAACAATGTTTCGGGCCAGAAACTCAGGGTGCTGCGACACCATATTTTTGGACCTATGGCCCATGTAACTTAGGTTTTTGGTGGTGGCCCCTGATTTGGCCGCCCCACTCCCCCTGGCCGCCGCTATATATGTGGCCGTCGCCGTTTTTCTACGTTTAGGTTTTTTTGTGTTTTGGTTGACCCCTTGTGTGTCCCTCCTCGTGTTCGCGTGTGTCGACTAGACCACCCGTGACGAGAAACAGAACCTCACCCTATAGCGTAGAACGACTCAGAAACAATTACGAAGAAAGAGGGGATGAAGGAGCCAAAAACAATTTTCTTTCAAATCCGGCTTGTGTAGAGGATTGTGCTTTCCAACCACACGACATTGTGGTGGTTTCCCCATGGATCGTGATGACTCTCCCGGAATCAAGGAGATCGTGTAGAACATCCCAAAAGACAATACGGAGAAAGAGGGGATTAAGGGGAACAAAACTAATTTTCATTCAAAACCAGCTTGCGTGGAACATCGTAGTGTCCAACTCACCACATTGTGGTGGTTGCCCTTTGGATCGCAACAACTCTCATGGAATCAAGGAGATCGAGTAGAACGGCTCAGAAGCCAATACGGAGAAAGAGGGTATTAAGGGGACCAAAACTAATTTTCTTTCAAAACCGGCTCGAGTGCAGCATTGTGGTGTCCAACCACACCACAATTGTGGTGGGTTGCCCTTCGGATCACCACGAATCTCCAGGAATCATGGAATTGTGTATAACGACTCATAAGCCAATCCGGGGAAAGATGGTTTTAAGGGGAGCAAAACTATTTTTTTTCAAAACCGGCTTGGTGGAGCATCATGGTGTCCAACACAACCACAATTGTGTGGGGTTGCCCCTCGGATTGCCACGAGTCTCTTTGAATTGAGAAGATCGCGTAAAACGGCTCAGAAGCCAATAAGGAGAAAGAAGGGATTAAGGGGACCAAAACTAATTTTCTTTAAAAACCATCTTTGGTTAAGCATCGTGGTGTTGAACTGCACCACAATTGTGGGGGGTGACCCCTCGGATCACCACGAGTCTCCCGGAATCGTGGAGATCACGCAGCACGACTTAGAAGCCAATCCGAATAAAGAGGGGATTAAGGGGTCCAAAACTAATTTTCTTTCATAATCGGCTTGCGTGGAGATTCGTGGTGTCCAATAACTCCACAATCTTGAGGGTTTCACCTCGGATCGCGATGACTCTCCGGAATCATGAAGATCACGTAGAACGACTCAGAAGCCAATACGAAGAAAGAGGGGATTAAGGGACCCAAAGCTAATTTTCTATCAAAACCGGCATGCGTGGAGAATCGTGGTGTCCAACTACACCACAATTGTGGGGGGCTGCCCCTTGGATCGTGACAACTCTCACGGAATCAAGGAGATCGCGTACAACGGCTCAGAAGCCAGTACGAAGAAAGAGGGGATTAAGGGGACTAAAACTAATTTTCTTTAAAAACCGGCTAGTGTGTAGCATTGTGGTGTCCAACCACACCATAATTGTGGGGTGTTGCCCCTCGGATCACCACGAGTCTCAGGGAATCGTGGAATCGTGTATAATGGCTCAGAAGCCAATCCGGGGAAAGACGGAATTAAGGGGACCAAATCTAATTTTCTTTCAAAACCGGCTTGGGGGAGCAACATGGTGTCCAACATAGCCACAATTTTGTGGGGTTTGCCCTCGGATCGCCACGAGTCTCCTGGAATTGAGGAGGTCGCCTAGAATGGCTCAGAAGCCAATCCGGAGAAAGAGAGAATTAAAAGGACCAAAACTAATTTACTTTCAAAACCATCTCTGGTGAAGCATCGTGGTGTCCAACCACCCGACAATTGTTGGGGGTCACCCCTCGGATCTCCACGAGTCTCGGAATCGTGGATATTGCATAGAACGGCTCAGAAGCCAGTCAGAACAAAGAGCGGATTAAGGGGTGCAAAATTAATTTTCTTTCATAATCGGCTTGGATGGACAATCATGGTGTCCAAGAACACCACAATTGTGAGGGTTTCAACACGGAACGCGATGACTCTCCGGGAATCATGGAGATCATGTAGAACGGCTCAGAATTCAATCCAGAGAAAGAGGGGATTAAGTGGACCAAAACTAATTTTCTTTCAAAACCGGCTTGCGTGGAGCATCGTGGTGTCCAACCACCCCACAATTTTGGGGGATGGCCCCTTGGATCGCAACGACTCTCCCGTAATCAAGGAGATCGCGTAGAACGACTCAGAAGCCAATTCGGAGAAAGAGGGGATTAAGGGGCCCAATAGTAATTTTCTTTCAAAACCGGTTGCGTGGAGCATCATGGTGTCCAACCACGCCACAACTGTGGGGTTTCACCTTGGATAGCCAGGAGTCTCTTGAAATCAAGGAGATCGCGTAGAACGGCTCAGAAACAATTACGGAGAAAGAGGAGATTATGGGGCCCAAAACAATTTTTCCTTCAAATCCGGCTTGTATGGTGCATTGTGGTGCCCAACCACACCACATTGTGTGTTGGTTGCCCTTGGATCGCAACGACTCTCCAGTAATCAAGGAGATCGCGTAGAACTGCTCAGAAGCTAATATGGAGAAAGAGGGGATTAAGTGACCAAAACTTGTTTTCCTACAAAACCGGCTTGCATGGAGCATCGTGGTGTCGACCACACCACAATTGTGGGGTGTTGCCCCTCGAATCACGACGACTCTCCTGGAATCAAGGGGATCGCTTACAACGACCCAAAAGCCAATTCGGAGAAAGTTGCGATTAAGGGGCCCAATACTAATTTTGTTTCAAAACCGGTTGCGTGGAGCATAGTGGTGTCCAACCACACCACAATTGTGGGGTTGCCCCTCGGATCGGCACGAGTCTCCTAAAATCGAGGAGATCGCGTAGAACGACTCAGAAACAATTACGAAGAATGAGGGGATTAAAGGGGCCCAAAATAATTTTTTTCAAACCCGGCTTGTGTGGAGCATTGTGGTGTCCAACCCACACCACATTGTGGTGTTGCCTCTTGGATCATGACGACTCTCCCGGAATCAAGGAGATCGCATAGAACGACTCGGAAGCCAAAACGGAGAAAGAGGGGATTAAGTGGACCAAAACTAATTTTCTTGTAAAACCGGCTTGCGTGGAGCATTGCGGTGTCCAATCACACCACAATTGTGGGGGGTTGCCCCTCGGATCTCCATGACTCTTCCGGAATCAAGGAGATCGTGTAGAACGGCTGAGAAGCCAATACGGAGAAAGACGGTATTAAGGGGACCATAACTGATTTTCATTCAAAACCGGCTTGTGTGTGGCATTGTGGTGTCCAACCACACCACAATTGTGGGGGGTTGCCCCTCGGATCGCCACGGGTCTCCTGGAATCGAGGAGATTGCGTAGAACGGCTCGGAAACAATTACGAAGAAAGAGGGGATTAATGGGCAGAGGGGATTAATGGACCCAAAACAAATTTTCTTTCAAAACCGGCTTGCGTGGAGCATTGTGTTGTCCAACCAAATGAGAGAGTGGGTTGTAGTTTTGATTAACAAGAATGTATTGAATTTTTTATTAAGCCCTCTAATGAATCGAATTTCAGTAGTTTTCTCGCATTTTTCTAAACCGCAACGCAGCAAATGATTTTGCAATTGTCCGAAGTAATACTTAACACTTTTGTTGCATTGTTTCAAACATTGAAGTTTATTGTACAAAAAATCAGCATGATAATCTGGAATATACATATCTCTCTGGCATTCTAGTTATGAGGTTGTCCCTCTTTTCTACTACTACACGATATTAACGTAAATCCATTTAGCACACTAGCGGCGGCCTTAATCTTTTGTTTTTCGGACAAGTCATATTTTTTAAATTCACTGTCAATCGCAATTTCACAATCAATCTAGGCATTAGGATCATATGTAATACTAAGAGGAGGCAAGGTACACTTCTTATTACCTTGATCAAGATTTGGAGATGGTGCATTGTTATTATTGATCCTGCTAGCCTTCCTTGCAAAATGATGAGAGCCCTCATGAAAGTTGCAATCCAATTCTCGCTTGATTGATGCGTGTAGTTTCTTATCGCCATAAGTGATAATTGCCCTATTCTCACGATATTGCTTGGAACCATTATCAACATACGACCCTACCATGGTTAGTAGCAAACAAGCATAGCACACAAAAATATGTGAAACCCTATCAACTACTAGGTGCTGGAATTCTTAAGTGTCACATCTCTCAATCTTACCAAGCTCTTACCAATTCTTACAAATGCTGCAAGTGATGCAACCGGCGGCTGGTTCATGATAAACCGATCTTAAATGTGAGTAAAACAATTGCAAGGCTATTACCTGTATGATTAGTAGAATTGGAGCTTGGACAGGCTATGTATGAGTAGCAATGGAAACAATTAGCTAATTTCAGATTTGCACAAATTGAATAAATGTTCAAAACTAGCACATACTCTATGTTGCTGATCAAACAAAGATGGCTAATAGGTTAAAGCAACTATGTGGAGATGAAAACAAGTGCTACACACTCAACAAGTCCGGACTTGCACTTTAGAGCAAGTTAACACACATTTGATCGAACTTTGCAATTTGCTGTTTTTCTACCCACAAGACAGCTGGTAGGTATTTTGTCCGTAACTTTTTGTCAGTTGACTCTTTGCTTATGAAATTTTGTAAACTGCTTCCTAACGTCGCTTTCAAGAACTTTTATATTGGGCCAATGTTCTAAAAACCAACCCAAAAATTCACACAAAATTCACAAATGGACTGATCTGCAGTTTTTAGGATAGCAACAAGGTCTGAATTAAACATCCATAACTCCTTGTTTCTTTTGTGTATGGGGTTGAAACTTGGTAGGATGATAGAACAACAAGTCTAGGATCTCCTCCTTTTGGTTTCACTTAAAAAGGATAAGGGAAGTAGGAGATATATGACGTTTTTGGTGGTGGCTGCAGAAATGGAAAATTTCTGGCTGAGATTGCTCTTTTTGTTTTTGGGTGTTATAGGTGGATTTTGGTATGGGGAGATGAACATCAACAAGACAACACTAGAACAAACACAAACACAAACTCAAATTAACAAACCGAAATAACAGATTGCAAAGACACAAAGGGGTTTGGACAGTGGGTAAACAATCTTTTTGTGGGGGCAAATTTTTTGTACTATAGGAAAAATACAAATAAACAACTAAACAGGATACAAGAACTCACTGGTCAACCGTCACTCTGAAACAAAATGATGCGCTCACGGGTTCCCGATATTTCGGTGAGAGGGATAACTTCGATTTAGGCGGAGAATGACTTTTACGATGCGGCTACGAACCACACAAGGATAAGCGCCCGCAATCGCTAAACCACACTCCTGATTGTTATCAACCATGCCAAAGCCTCGATGACCTGACCACGAAGGTCTATCCTTGCAAGCTTTCGAAGAACTCGCAAGGACACACTCGAACTAAGGTTTTGAAACTTATTTACAACTGCTCTAGCCGAGACAGGAGAACAAGCGATATAGTTCCACACATGGGGGAGACTGATATAAAACAAAACCTAAGGAGAAAAGGGAGAGGCTTGTCCAATATATAGAGCAGGAAGATGACTCTAAGAGGTGCTCTCACACAGTAGGAATACATGGTGATGCAGTCCAACTTAATGGTGATCATCAGCACCCAAGAAGAGCAAAAGACTGGCTCTGTCCACGAGATGTTTTTGACTGCTGCGGCTAGCTTGTTTGGAATTTAAATATGACGTCAGATCCATTAGAAATATGGTGAAGTTATCTTTCGAACGAGTGCTCACATGCCCCAAACGGAGTCCGGTTGCATTTTCTAGGCCTGTTTGAATTCATATTGGTTAGCCAGTCGGGAGGGGAGTATTTGGTCGTTGATCCTATGGGTGTATTCGATGTAGCGATGTCCTCATCATTCTCCCCTTCTTTATTTGGAGTCGTCCTCGACTTTAGTTGATCTTCTATTACATAGTATGATGTGAAATCTTGATGTGATTCTGGGGGATGAACTAGATTTCAGAAAAAGGAGCACTTCCACATATGCATTGGTGCCATGATGTTATCAAATTTGAAGATGTGGGAGGAATGTCTACTTCATGTGGAGTTCGCTTACAACAAGTCACTTCATCCTACCACAAAGATGACCCCTTTTCAGGTTGTATGCGGCTTTAACCCTTGTGTTCTAATTGATCTTTTACCTTTACCAACTTCTGAAAAGGTAAAATTTGATGCAAAGAAACGTGCTGAATTTGTTGTTAAGTTGTATGAAACAACCAAAGAAAATATTGAGCGCTTGACTGAAAAATATAGGGTTGCTGGTAACCTTGGTAGAAAAGAGTTAACTTTTGAACCGAGTGATCTTGTCTGGTTGCATTTGCATAAAGAAAGATTTCTTGATTTGAGGAAGTTTAAATTGATGCCTAGAGCTGATGGTCCATTCAAAGTGTTAGAGCGACTTAATAAAAATGCATATAAACTTGAGTTACTTGCAAACTATAGGCTTAGTCCCACTTTTAACATTGCAGATTTAAAGCCATACTTGGGTGAAAATGATGAGCTTGAGTCGAGGACGACTCCAACGTAAGAAGGGGAGACTCATGAGGACATTGTTACCTCGGCTACACACATTAAACCAACGACCAAAGACTCCGACCAACAGCCAACGACCAACATTCCAAGACCAATTACCCGAGCCTGCGCACGTCAACTTTACTATCAAGTGAATTAGTTTCTCGGGTTACATATTTCTAATTGTGAGAATAAAACGCAGCCTAATAATATTATTATGCTTACGAATTTGTGCATGGACTAGCTAAGAGGCATTAAATCACCAACAATAGCCATAAAGCAAGGTGGGAATGCAAAAGGACTCCATTCGGCTCCCACTGACCAGTCTGCATTCAAATGATCATGGGGAATGCAAATGGACTCCGTTTTGTGAGTTCAAGCGCTTGTTGGAAAGATAAGTTCGCCATCTTTCGAACGGATCTAGTCTCACCTTCAAATTCCAATCGACCTGCCTACAGCAGTCGAAAATATCTCGTGGACAGTAACAGTCTTTTGCTCTTCTTTGGTGATGCACTACCATTACTTTGGGATGAGTTCCCATGTAGCTACTGCTGCGTGAGAGCGCCTTCTAGAGTCATCTCCCTGCTTATATATTTGACAAGGCTCTTCCTTTTCTCCTTATGTTTTGTTTAGATCAGTTTCCCCCAGCTGTGGAACTATATCACTTGTTCTCCTGACTCAGCTAGAGCAGCAGTAAACAAGTTCAGAACCTTAGTTTGTGTGTGTGCTTCACCCTTGTTCTTGTTTGTTCTTTGATTGCTTGCAAGGATGGACCCTCGTTGGTCAGATCATTAGTGTCTTGGCACGGTTGATAACAATCAGTAGTGTGGTTTAGCGATTGCGGGCGTTTATCCTTTTGTGGTTTGTAGCTGGATCATCAAAGTCATTCTCCGCCTCAATCAAACTTATCGCCTCACCAAAAGATCTGGAACCCGTAAGCACATCACCCCGACTCTCCCGGAATAAAAAAGATCGCGTAGAATGGCTCAGAAGCTAATACGGAGAACGAAGGGATTAAGAGGACCAATACTAATTATCTTTTAAAACCATCTTTGGTGGAGCATCGTGCTGTCCAATCACACCACAATTGTAGAGGTCAATCCTCAGATCACCACGAATCTCCTAGAATCGTGGAGATCATGTAGAACGGCTCAGAAGCCAATCCCGAGAAAGAGGGGGATCAAGTGGACTAAAACTAATTTTCTTTCAAAACCATCTTTGGTGGAGCATCCTAGATGTCCAACAACACCACAATGGTGGGATGTCGCCCCTCCGATAGCCACGAGTTATCCGGAATCGTTGAGATTGCATAAAACGGCTAAGAAGACTATCCGAAGAAGGAGGGGATTAAGGGCACCAAAACTAATTTCCTTTCAAAATTGGCTTGCGTGGGGCATCCTGATGTTCACAAACATCTTTGGTGGAGCATCCTCGTGTCCAAACACACCACAATTGCTGGGGGTCTCCCCTTGTATCTCTACGAGTCTCTCGAAAATGTGGAGATCGCATAGAATGACTCAGAAGCTAATATGATGAAAGAGGGGAATGAGGGGACCAAAATTAATTTTCTTTCAAAACCGGTTTGTGTGGAGCATAGAGGTGTTCAACCAAACCACAACTATGGGGGGTTGCCCCTCATATCGCGACGACTCTCCCGGATTCAAGAAGATAGCGTAGAACGAATCAAAAGCCAATCCGGAGAAAGAGGGGATTAACGGGACCAAAACAAATTTTCCTTCAACACCGGATTGCGTGGAGCATCATCGTATCCGAACCACACCACAATTGTGGGGGGTTTCCGTTCGGATCGCGACAACTCTCCCGAAATCAAGGAGATAGGGTAGAATAGCATAGAAGCCAATCCATAGAAAGAGAAGATTAAGTGAACCAAAACTAATTTTTCTTTCAAACCGGCTTTGCGTGGAGCACCTTGCTGTCCAAGCACACCACAATTGTGGGAGATTGCCCCTCCGATAGGCACGAGTCTCCTGGAATTGAGGAGATCACGTAGAACGGCTCAGAAGCCAATCCGGTGAAAGAGGGGATTAAAGGGACCAAATCTAATTTTGTTTCAAAACCATGTTTGGTGGAGCATCGTGGTGTCTAACCACACCACAATTGTTTGGGGTCATCCCTTGCATCACCACGGTTCTCTCGAAAATTGTGGAGATCGCATAGAACGGCTCAGAAGCTAATCGACTTGCGTGCAGCATCGTGGTGTCGTCCAAAACCACAATTATGGGCAGTTGCCCCTTGGATCGTGACGACTCTCCTAGATTCACGGAGATCGCGTAGAACGAATCAAAAGCCAATCCGGAGAAAGTGGGGATTAATGGGACCAAAACAAATTTTCCTTCAACACTGGATTGCGTGGAGCATCGTAGTATCCAACCACATCACAATTGTGGAGGATTGCCCCTCGGATCACGGTGACTCTCCCGGAATCAAGGAGATCGCGTAGAACAGCTCAGAAGCCAATTCGGGGAAAGAGGGGATTAACTGAACAAAAACTAATATTCTTTCAAAACCGGCTTGCGTGGAGCATCTTGCTATACAATCACACTCCACAATTGTGGGGAGTTGCCCCTTGGATCGCAACGACTCTCCCGGAATCAAGGAGATCACATAGAACGGCTCAAATGCTAATCCGGAGAAAGAGGGGATTAAGGGGACCAAAACTAATTTTTTTCAAAACCATCTTTGGTGGAGCATCCTGGTGTCCAACCACACCACAATTGTGGGGGGGTCGCCCCTCGGATAGCCACGAGTCTCCCGGAATCATGGAGATTGCATAGAACGGCTCAGAAGCCAATCTGGAGAAAGAGGGAATTAAAGGAACCAAAACTAATTTTCATCCAAAACCGGCTTGCGTGGAGCATACTGGTGTTGAACCACACCACAATTGTTGGGGGCTGCCCCTCGGATCACCACAATTCTCCAGGAATTGTGGATATCACGTAGAACGACTTAAAAGCCAAGCAGAAGAAAGAGAGGATTACGGGGACCGAAACTATATTTCTTTTGGATCACCATACCACAATTATGGGGCGTCACCCCTCGGATCACCATGAGTCTTCCGGAATCAAGGAAATCGCGTAGAATGGCTCAGAAGCCAATCCGGATAAAGCGGGAATTAAGGGGACCAAAACTAATTTTCTTGGAAAACCGTCTTATGTGGAGCATCGTTGTGTCCAACCACACCACAATTGTGGGGAGTTGTGATAGCAACAAGGCTCTCGATCTTTTGACGAGAGTGGTTAACTCTGATTTGAGTAGGAGTCGATGTTGGCGGCCCCGGAAGCGCGATCAACCTGACCACGAAGGTCCGTATCCCTGCACGCAATCGAAGAACGAGAAAGAACACGATGATCAGAAACTAGGTTTGCGGATATATGATGAAGTACTCAAAACAAGAACAAGATGGTGGGGTTCCGATTACGAGTAATTCAGGTGGTCTAACCGACACACGCGATTACAAGGATTAGCAACGACTAACACAACTAACACAAAACCCAATCCTTAGAAGTGGCGGCGGCTGGCTATTTATATCATAGGAGGGTTCCTAGGTCGGCCAAACCAGGTTCCTAGACCTAGCCTCGAAATAGAAGGTCGAAATAGAAGGCCCAAGTCTACTTTAACTCGGTTTTTGGCTCGACAAGAAAAAGCGACGTGTGGTTTTTGGAAATTTGTGGATGACTCCTAAGGAATGTTGAAGTGAGACCAGTTTCGTTGGAAAGTAGACTCCGAGATCTTTCCAATGAGTACTCGTGGGCCTCCAGCAACCTCCGGAATAAAAAAATCATGGCCTTTTAAAGTCAGCACTATCGGTGAGGCCCAACTGGACTCGAACTGGACCTTCTCCACCAAATCCGACTTGAACTTCATCTTTGGCCCAATGTTGATCCATGAGGGTCCTTCTCCATGGTTTCTAACTACAATTAAATTATCAAAAGTATTAAATAGCATCACATTCAAATTATAACTTATCGGGATGCTTAGGAAAGCATTCACCTGGTGATTAAGTTGTCGTGCGCGAGCTTGACTCATCAGTCCTTGCAATGCTGTAGGATCAACTTGTTGGTGAGTTTGTGCAGACATGGTTGCATCAAGTGAAGTGATGTCCTCATCATCCTCCCCTTCTTGCGTTTGAGTCGTCCTCGACTTAAGTTCATCGTCGTCCCTCAAATACGGCTTCAAATATGCAATGTTGAAGGTGGGACTAACACCAAAATCTGCAGGCAACTTAAGCTTATAGGCATTATCGTTAATTTTTTCTAACACCTTGAAAGGACCATCAACTCTTGGCATTAACTTTGACTTAACTCAGGAAAACGATCTTTTCACATATGTAACTGATGCGCCAAAGGGTCGGCCCGATCTTCTGATGAGAACGATCCGTCGATTTGGTGTTGTGACGACGCTACTAATCCACGGGATCAGCAACCGAACAATCGCAATGTCACCACACGAGTCAATCAACCGAGCAAGGCACGATTGATCCTTGAACCTGCTGCAACCGAGAACAAGCAAGAACAAGATGATAACTGATAAATCACGTCAAAAGGGCACATCTTCATAGTAGAATTAGTGATCGATTATAAGCAAACTCAATATGAGGCAGACATTATTCCCACATTTTTATATTCTTTTTTAAAACAGCCCTAAGAATGGTACATAAAGTTCTATTGAAAATCTCCGTTTGCCCATCAGTTTGGGGATGACAAGTAGTGGAAAATACAAGTTTAGTTCCCAATTTAGCCCACAAAGTTCTCCAAAAGTGGCTAAGGAATTTTGTGTCACGATCTGAAACAATTGTGTTTGGCGCACCACGTAAACGAACAATCTCACGGAAGAATAAATCAGCAATGTTTGTAGCATCATTACTTTATGACAAGGAATGAAATGTGCCATCTTAGAAAATCTATCCACAACAACAAATATGCTATCCCGCCCCTTGTTTGTCCTAGGCAGTCATAGAACAAAGTCCATAGAAATGACCCAAGGCACGCTGGGAACAGGTAAGGGCATATACAAACCATGGGGATTAAGTCGTAACTTAGCTTTTTGGCAAGTAGTGCAACGAGCAACGAATCTTTCAATGTCCCTTCACATTTTTGGCCAATAAAAATGGCCAGCAAGTATGTCTTCCGTCTTCTTTATGCCAAAGTGTCCCATCAAACTGCCTCCATGTGCTTCCTACAATAACAACAAACAGACGGAACTAGCTTGAACACAAGCTTGTTAGCTCTAAACACGAACCCATCATTGAGCACAAATTTATTCCAAGTTTTCCCTTCTTTGCAATTCAATAATACATCCTTGAAATCATCATCATGCTCATACTGTTGTTTAATCGTCTCTAATCCAAAGATTTTGAAGTCAAGTTGTGAAAGCATGGCGTATATTCTAGACAAAGCATCGGCAATAACATTTTCCTTTTGTGCTTGTGTTTTATGACATAGGGAAAAAATTCAATGAATTGAACCATTTGGCATGTCTACGATTCAATTTAGCTTGGCTTCGAATATGTTTTAAAGATTCATGATCAGAGTGTATGACAAATTTCTTGGGCCACAAGTAATGTTGCCATGTTTCTAAAGTTCAAATTAGAGCATATAACTCCTTGTCATAAGTAGAATAGTTCAAACTAGGCCCACTCAAACTTCTCACTGAAATATGCGACTGGTTTTCCCCATTGTAACAACACACCACCCAATTAATCCAATCCCAATAGCATCACTTTCTAGTTCAAATGTATTAGAAAAATCTGGGAGTTGTAGTAGAGGTGCATGTGTTAACTTATCTTTCAATGTGTTGAAGGCGTCCTCCTGTGCATCGTCCCAAGCAAATGATACACCCTTCTTAGTAAGCTCATTCAATGGTGCAGCGAGGTGCTGAAGTCCTTCACGAAATGACGATAAAATCCCCCAAGGCCGAGAAAACTTCGCACAAGTGTGACTGTTTTAGGAATCGGCCAACTCTGGATTGCTTCCACCTTGCCTTGATCAACTTCAATTCCCTATGGAGTAACAACATAGCCAAGAAAAGAAACTCGATCCGTGCAAAATGTGCACTTCTCAAGATTACCAAATAAACGTGCATCTCTTAAGGCAGTAAAAACAGCACGCAAACGGTCAAGGTGTTCCTCTAAAGATTTACTGTAGATCAAGATATCTTCAAAATACACCACCACAAATTTACCAATGAAGGATTGCAAAACCTCGTTCATTAATCTCAGGAAAGTGCTAGGTGCATTAGTTAAACCTAAAGGCATCACTAGCCACTCAATTCATCAAGCATATCATCTAGCCTAGGAATAGGATGCCGATATCGAATTGTGATGTTATTAATTGCTCTACAATCCACGCACATTCGCCATGATACATCTTATGTGGCTGGTTGCTCACCACTTTGGGAAGGTTTTGTTCCTTTTGTTGTCTTCCACTTTAGAGAAACACCCTTGAATCCCTTGTGCTTGTTCGTCAATCGTTTGAAGCTACAGAACCTCAAATCTATTGCTGTGAGCTTAGTCTTATTTGCATTTCAGATTACCTTTTACTTGTTCTTACTTGTTTCTTCGATTGCTAGCAGGAATAGACCTTCGTGGTCAGGTCAATCACATTCTTGGTGGGCTTGATAACAAGTAGGACTTTTTATTTAGCGATTGTCGGGCCCTGTCCTTGTGTGGCTGGTAGCTGGTTCGTCAAAGTCTCCTTTCCGCCAAATCGAGCATATCCACTCACCGGAAGATCGGGCAGCACCTTGAGCACATCATTTGGTATCGGAGCAAAGGTTGACCGGTGAGTTCTTGTATCTTTGTTCTTGTTGTTCTACCTAAAGTCCGAAAAAAGCCCATAAAAATACTTATTGTTTGTATCCCCACATGCCAAACTCGTTGCGCCTTTCGATCTGTTTTTCTTGGTTTGTTAAATCGAGTTTGTGTTCATTCTAGTGTTTTCTTCTTGCTGGTCATCTTGTTGTTCTTCCCCCCATATCAAAATGCCCCTAAAAAAAGAACTAAAAACCAAAGCTTCAATCTAAGCTAGAAAGATTCCCTTTCTACAGCCGCTACTAAAAAGTCATAAATCCTATTTGCTTTATCCTTTTTGAGTGAAACCAAAAGGAGAAGATTCATGACTTAATTGTCCACCTTGCTGCCAATTTCCATGTCCATACATGGATGCATCAAAAATCTGTGAGTCTTTATTTCAGACCTACTTGCTGTCCTGAAATCTGCAAGTTTGTCCACTTGTGAATTTTGTATAATTGTTGCAAAACGTGTCAAGAATAATAGAAAAAAAGAATCATTGAAAAAGAGTGACCTCACCAAAAGTTACAGCCAAAACACCAACCTGCTGTCTTGTGGACAGAAAATCAGCAATTATCAGATTTGGACAAATCTAGTGTTTCTTGCTCCCAAATTGCATATACTTGACTCATTTTGTATCTAGCATTCAAATCCATCGCCACATACTTCTTAAGCCTATCATCCACCTTTGTTTTGGACAGCAATTTTGACTATGTGCTAGATCTAGACTATTACTCAATTATGTGCTAATATGAGATTAATTGATTGATATTCCTTTGCTATATATATAGACCTGTCCAAACTCCTCTCTACTACTAAACAAACAGGGATAAGGACCGAGCCATCGCTTTCCCACCATATTGGCTCGGTTAATCACAAACCAGCACTGATTATGCCATCTACTAGCTTGGTAAGAACATGCAAGAACAAGGTAAAGGTTAGAGTGTGAGAAGGAGCATACCAACAATTCCAACAAAAAGTAGTGGATAGGGAATTGCATTGCTTTGTGTATTTTCTCTATTCTTACTAACCATGGTAGATGATGAAGAAAGCAATGATGAGAACCGAGCGGATGTTCTCACACCTCGATCGAGAGGAATCATCCAACACTTCACACGACTGCTAAACGCACATGCTGACAATCATGATATTGCGTTGGCATCTTGAGGGACAACAACCACCACCTACTGTAAATGTGCCAAACAATGTAGTAATATGAAATGGCGCACAGGATCGCCATCCCCACCTATTGCTCATGATCGGGGAAATCAGATAGAGGAAGAAGAGAACCATTACGTTGCTGACTCCGAGGATGATGATTGTGGGTACTCCCTAGTTTTCACTCGGCTTATTAGAAATATAGCTTGATTTCGACATGCAATGATTGAATACTAACATACAGGCCGACAGGAGGTGGGCCGAGTACGTTAACATCCAATCCGACTGCATGGCGCAAGCACTCTCTATTAAAACGAGTGCATACTCGGGTACCGGATATGTGCTCAGTAACGGCTCCCAAGATCAGCTACCGTTGCACACATATCCTCATTTGGATCGATAACACAACACATAAGCCTTAATATTACAAATGGGTATGGACTTCTGTCCATACATATAAGTTTAACATAGTTCCGAGTGGTTCGCAGCGGAATAGACAATTGTTTCACAAAAGCAGTGGAAGATCATAATCTAGAAGAACAAAAGGCCAGCGTGGTATGCCTCCCAACCCAAGGGCAACCGACTGGAAGTTAGAACTCGGCACTGATGAGGACATTGTCCACATGGATGCGACCACCACTCCTTCCTCTACTTCTTGCACTACGATCGTGACACGTTGGCGACAATTCATCGCATCCACTCCTTCGGCTACATCAACATGGCTTCATCGGCCCCCACCTTGGCCAGGTCGACCACACAGTTGGTCTTCTTCACCTTCGGACATGATGCTACGGTATCCATCACTCGGGCCGCCACCTTGGCCGCCACCCATACTTGAAGGCGCATTCAACAAAGGAGCATCACCACCTCCTCGACGACCTCAGGCCCAAACCCGCATGTTGCTCTAGGCCCAACCAAAGATTAAACCCAATTCGTTGTCCACGAGCCCAGTTTGGCCACCAGGAGCAGTCCAACTTGAAATGATCATAACTCGGTCATACAAAGTCCGTTTTGGACGTTCTTATGCCACCACAGAGAAGGAACTTCTAGCCGTAGTCTTTGTGATAGAGAAGTTTCGATCTTACTTGGTTGGAACGAAGGTGATAGTTTATATGGACCATGCGGTCCTAAAATATCTTCTTACCAAGAAAGACGCGAAACCCCGACTCATCCGTTGGATCCTTCTGCTCCAAGAATTTGACCTAGAAATTAAGGACAAGAAAGAAGTAGAAAACTCTGTGGCTGACCACCTTTCCCAAAGGCAAGTCTAGGAAACCACAAGCATGCCTATAGATGACTACCTACGGGATGACATCCTGCTTCCAGTTTCAACTACTGACCCTTGGTACAACATAGTGAATTACTTGGTAGCGGGGTATATACCACCAGGGGAGGAATAAGCTGATCCACGATAGTAGCACGCATCTGTGGGATGAGCCATATCCGTATCGAGACTGTGCTGACGAGTTGCTTCATAGATGCATACCCGTAGGTGAAACGCACAAGATCCTCAAAAAATGTCGTTCGTCACCATACGGGGGGTAGGGATGCAAATGGGTTGGCAGTAGGGCCACCTTTGGCCCTCCCTATTTCATTTATTTGTACTAAATAGATTAGGAATCAAATTTTTAGTACAAAACAAATGAACTAGAGAGGGCCAAAGGTGACCCTAGGGTCGGCCCATTTGCATCCCTATACGGGCGCCATTATGGCGCTTTTAGAACCCATGCCAAGGATTAGCAAAGTGGTTTTATTTGGCTCTCCATGTATAGTGACACCAAAGAGTTCGTTAGACGCTGTGCTAGATGTCAAAGAGTTGGGAACATTAATTCTCGAGATGCTATGCCCTTAAGAAGCAATTTACAAATTGATATTTTCGATGCTTGCGAGGAAAAGATTTTATGGGCCCATTCCCTAATCAGACTTGATGAGGACATCGCTACATCGGATACACCCGTAGGATCAACGACCAAAGTCTCTCCTCCTGACCAGCAACCCTTGACTTGCATTACAGGACCAATTACTCGAGGCCGCGCGCAACAATTAAACTATCAGGTGAATTCGTTTTTCGGGTTACATAATTTAAATATGAGAATAGACCGCTTCCTAATAATATTCATGTACTTAGGAACTTGGGCATGCACCAGCTTGGAGGTATTAACTCACCAACAAGAGCAATAAAGCAAGGTGGGAATGCAAAGGGATTCCACTCGACATTCAATGATCCCTCTGACTTCAAAACGGCCTAGAGAATGCAAACGGACTCCGATTGGAACGTGTGAGCACTCATTAGAAAGATAACTTCGCCATCTTTCCGACGGATCTAACCAGACCTTCAAATTCCAAGTGAGCTGGCCGCAGAAGTTAAATCAATCACGAAGACAGAATCTGTCTCTTGCTCTTCTTGGGTGTTGCATCACCATTACTTTGGGCTGAGTCCCCATGTATTCCTAGTGGAAGCCATCCCTCTCCCTATATATTGGGAGGACTCTTTTTTTTTCTCCTCAGGTTTTGTTCATTTGTTGTTGTCTTCCAGATTGGAGAAACACTCTCGAAATCCCTAGTGTCGGTTGACCTATCGATTCCGAGCTTCAGAACCTCAGTTCGAGTGTGTGCTTTATCCTTGTTCTTGCGAGTTCTTCGATTGCTTGCAAGGATAGACCTTCGTGGTCAGGTTATCCGGGTTTTGGCACGGTTGATAACAATCAGGAGTGTGGTTTAGCGATTGCAAGAACATGTAAGAGCAAGTTAAATGTTTGAATGGGTGTGACTTGAGTGACTCTCCACTACCTAGTAGTTTATAGGAATATACCCGTGTATTTTCTTGTTTGCTATTAACAATGGCAGGTTACACCTCTCATCATCAGGTTAAGAAGTACAACGTATTTCCATTACCACCTAGAGATATGTTTGAAGACTATGATGCCGAAGATGCTTATCTTGACCTGAAATATCTGAAACAAGGTAAGTTTAAGGTAAAGGAATAATATCGCAAATTCAAGACCTTATTAAAACTAAGTGGATTAATGAAATGTGAAGAGCCAATTGAAAATAGATTTTTAAAAGGCCTTAATGAGGATATTCAGGATATTCTCGTTGAGGAAACATATTGTTCTCTTTCCCAATTATTGAAATGTGCATGTAGAGCTGAAAGTATGATTAATGAATCGTTGAATGAATTTCTAGCTTCATTAGACAAACCCATTGTTCCATTGCCTCTTCTAGCTAACATTTTGCAGGAGGGTAAGCATTGTCGAGAGAAGTAGGATGAAACAGAGAAAAAGAAGAGAGAACAAACCATTGTTGTCACATGTGTAAATGAAGATAAAAAAATTGATGTTTCACCTATATCAACTAAAGAGGTCGTACAAGGTAATGAATAAGGTAATGCCCGTGAGCAAAATTTGTCCACTACTCATGCTATTGTAGAGCAACAATTAGTGAAAACCACTTCTGATTTTCCTTTGCCACAAGATGATATGCTTATTGTCATTTGTGATAAAGAAGAGTTGTGTGAAAATGTTTCACTTATATCATTACCACAACTACTGAATGAACATGCAACTTCTATTTTCGAACCAATTACTTGTGAAGATAATAGATATGTTCTTCACATTGCAAACGACGAAGATGAGCAAAAATTAATGTCTTCTTTAAATACTTTAGGTTACATTCAATTCAATGTTCGTTGTGATCTAAATAGTTTGGAGGAGAAGCTTTGTCAACACTCAGATTTGCCATGCATATGTAGAAATAGTTTACATACTTTTGGCAAAATAATGATAAAGGAGAGTATAGGGTGCATCGAGTTTATATTTGCTCCAATATGAAACCATCTTTTGTTGAAAATGAATGCGCCCAACTCGAGGATGACAATCTTTCTATCCATGTCATGCCAAATTCCTCTAGTTACTTAAAAGGTGTGCATGTTCTCTTGCCCCTTGTTTCTACTAACCTTTTGCAGGAACATGTAAAGGAGTCGAGGACGACTCCAATTGAAGAAGGGGAGAATGATGAGGACATCGTCCACATGGATGCGACCACCACTCCTTCCTCTACTTCTTGCACTACGATCGTGACACGTTGGCGACAATTCATCTCATTCACTCCTTCGGCTACATCAACATGGCTTCATCGGCCCCCACCTTGGCCAGGTCGACCACACAGTTGGTCTTCTTCACCTTCATGATGCTACGGTATCCATCACTCCGGCCGGCACATTGGCCGCCACCCATACTTGAAGGTGCATTCAACAAAGGCGCATCTCCATCTCCTCGACGACCTCAGGCCCAAAGCGCCATGTTGCTCAAGGCCCAACAAAAGATTAAACCCAATTCGTCGTCCACGAACCCAGTTCGGCCACCAGGAGCAGTCCAACTTGAAATGATCATAACTCGGTCATACGAAGTCCGTTTTGGACGTTCTTGGTATGCACGGACAAGCCCACGATGGGAGCTTTCCAATGGATTCAGTTTGAGGACCAAATTCTATCAGAATCAACAGAAATCGTGAAATCAAGAGAACGTCAAAATCTGTCGATGCTGCGCCACCACCACTTTAGGCCCATGGCCCTAGGGTTCAGCGCCCAAACCCTAGCCGTTGCTATATATTCAGTAGCCGTCATTGTTTTGACTCAGGTTTGGTTGTGTGTTGGTAGACCCCGTGTGTGTCCCCCTCGAATTTGCGTGTGTCGACTAGACCACCCGAGTCGAGTTATCGAACCTCAAATTTATCCAAGTGCTTCATCCATATTTGCAATTTTAGATTGCGTTTATCTTGTTTCTTGCTTGTTCTTCGATCGCTTGCAGGAAACGACCTTCGTGGTCAGGTCAATCGCGTTCTTGGCGTGGTTGATAACGAGTAGGTTTGGTGGTTTAGCGATTGCCGGGTTGTCATCCTTAAGAGGTTGGTAGCCGGATCGTCAAGGTCGCCTCTCCGACTAGATCGAAATTATCCCTTCAAGTCTCATCAGAAGATCGGGCCGCCCCCGTGTCCCCATCAGGCACCGTACCCACTAGCGTCGTCGTTTCCCGCTTGATAGTAGTACTCAAGCATGGGGTCACTATCACCTGCAACAATTATCAGCACATCGGTTGAGTACAGATGGTACTCCGCACTATAAGGTACTTATAGCCTTGTTCATGTATAATAGATATCAAATGAAGGGTTAGCATGACTGTTGGTGATTCATAATCGGCCTAGCCCGAGATGGGCCTTGGGCCGGATCCGTACCGGCCTGCTGCGCGTTAGAAGGAACCCAAATAGCCATCCTCGGTCGTACCAAAGGAGTTGTCTAGCCTGCCGGGGCCATCCCCGGGCTTGACCGAGTCAACCGCGCCTCCCTCGGACCTAACCTGTGCTGTCGTGCACCTCCAAGGCTATCCTTAGCCTGGGAGAGGGGCTCGCGGACGGCTCACCTATCCCCTAGACATGTAGCGACAGCTGTCACTCCCACTACGCTTTCCTCGGCCTTGACCGAGAGGACCGCGCCTCCCCAGGGCTTCGGTAGCCCAGAGAGAGCCGCGCGGGCAGCTCACCGTGCCGTTTGTCCCTTGGGCAAATGGCAGCGGCTGCCGCTCTACGCGACGCCCCCAACGGGTGGCACGAAGCTGGCTTCGACCAGTCAATGCTATATTGGGGATAAAGGGAAAGTGCTTTCTCCCTGTGCAGGCTGCTCCCCCGTGTAAGCATACCAAGACGAACACGTGTCCAGTCCACAGACAGGACGGAGCCCGGAATGAGACAAGGGCGCCATCACTAAAGATGGACAAAGCAGAAATAGGCGCGGGGCCAGCCATATTAGCTCCTGGCAGCCCACCGCGCCTATAAATGGAGAAGCCTGCCCAACGTAGCGAGGATCCCCAGGCCCCTCGATCCGATCCAAGCCGAGTCTAAGAGCACAAGCAACACCAGCATCCGAAGCTTCTTTAGCAGTAGCCGTAGTACAGTGGATCCTAGCCACTTGAGTGTCAGAAACTCCCCTGTAAGCTTGGGACCGGTGCCTTCTAGCCCGGTCTTGGCGCCCTTGTATTGTTTTCCTCCAGATAATCAACGAGTGCTGGAGTAGAGCTATTACCCGGTAGTGGGGGCTCGAACCAGGGTAAAAATCACTTGTCCCCTACGGTTTGTATCTCTTTCGCCTCTTCTCTCACCCCCTCTCAATCTCATCGTACGACGGATCTGTACCCGGATCCCAAGTCGCACCAGACGTAGTCCGGGAAGACCGCGCGGCCAAAGCCCCCGAGAGCTCGGCCGCCGCACGGGGCTGCGAGGAAGGGTTGTCGTTGGGCCTCACTTCAACTATAAATTCGTCTGCCGGTCCGTGGACCCGCTGCCCTCAGCAGGCGCGTTTCTCAGACACCGACAATGACAATTTCAGCATAAACAGCATCTGCAAGACCTAAACATAAATAGATTGCAAATGGCATTTCAGAAAACATGTAAAGAGTTGTGAACCAGCAGTAACATCATTAAGTGTAACATTGTCAATTCCATCAAGATCGAATCACAGGGCTCTATCCGCCCATGGTCTCTATCCGAGCATAACATCAACGGGACTCTATCCGTCCCCGGTCTCTATCCGACCGATCACCACGAGCAACCCAGTGCTCGAAAACATAGCCTAGCCAAAACCATAATCATCCTAGAAACCCAAGTGTTAACCGAAGTGTCTCGATTTAATGAGCTTTCATCCCTAACCCAGGGATACGGCTGTTCAAACAGTTCAAAACTCTACAGAGGTGTACGACTTTACCCACACGACACAGCAAGCCATGCCGAAACCTCCTGGATGTACATGCCAGATCAGTGGATCAACCGGTAACTGTAGCCCAATGTTCCACGTGTCGTGTTGTGGTTCAATGGAGTTAACCGTTGTTGTGGACGTTACTCAGGGCCTTCTATCTAGCCATCCCTGAACCCGCACGGAAGCTACCCATGGCTAAGAAGCGGCCCTTGGGCAGTCCCCACCCACAAAACACAAGCGAATAAGCAACAATAGCTCCAATGATCACCAATGGTACAAGCACGCACATAAAGTTGGCTAAGTATCCCCATGATACACGTGTGGTCGTACGTATAGTAGCTCAAAATGATGGCACCATGTGTGGTCCTTAATCGCCTGAACGGGGCTACATGACCGGGATCTTAATTTCCTCCCGTCATCTCCTATCACCCGTTACGGCACAACTCCAAATCCTGACACCAATCATCATCAAGATATCATAATCAAGTATTGCTCTCAACCACGTGGACTCTAAGCAAGTCTAAGCATTCATGACACAACCATAGATAAATAGTACCCACTTAGGCTATCTAGGAATGGAGGTATCAACCTACTAACAAACTGACCACTAGTAGGACATAACTACTTCTACCCATCAAATAAATATAGAAACTAGGATGCAACGCTGTTAGAACATAATCAAAGTAATGCAAGTAAATAGAGTTCAACATGATTGAGTCAAATGAGAGGAGTAATAAGGGCCTTGTTGCTGATCGCCGAGAGGGAGAGCAGCTTGCTCAAGTCTGGGCTCCTCCGGAACATCGCTTCCTATCGTTTCGGTAGCAAGCACATCAAACAAAATCCAAAGAAAATGCCAAACATAGAGAAACAATGAAACAACATAATATTCAAAAAGTTCATGAGCTATTGCAGGTTTTACAAAAAAATCACCTAAATCCGAGTTTGGATGAGGGAGATATGGTCATAAGAATTTGGGCTGCTAAAGATCACTCGGGATAAACCAGTCAGCTCGTCTGCTGCTCGGTACGAACAGATTTGGAGGTAGAATAACCACTCGGCTGAGTTTGGTGTCAAAATGAAAGTTGTAGAGAATTTTCTGGCGCACAACTTTCATGTAGAATACTTTTCTATCGGAGCTATGGTCAATTTTATAGAAATTATTTACTGAGTGGCTGTTCTTGAGAACAGGCTGAAACTAAATGAGTCTGGGACTGCTGTGTTTAGCTGAGATATAAACTTAAGGATGGGGCTTAGGTGATGCAAAACATGAGGAAAGTATGTTCTAAGGTTCTTACCAAGCAAGGGATGCCTTGCTTAGGTTCCGACATCCAATGGATGGATAGATCGGAGAGGAAGAAGCTTGGCTGCGATTTTCCCCTCCGTTGCTTGCTGCTGTACGAGTCGTGTCCTTGCTGCCGCCTCCTCCTTCCTTCTTGTGGCTTCTCTTAACGTTCCTCGACTCCTTTAGGTGTTGAGGAAGCTCCTAATACACTCTCTTAGGCCTGGGAATACAAGAAATGGTGGCAAGAGGAAGAAACGGAATGAGGTTCTTGCTGCTGCAAGTTCAGAACATGCGAGGACGAAAATGATAGGGGACACACCAAATCCTTCGTGTATGTGAATGCCCTCGAAGGTGTAGGGAGCTCAGGTGATGGAGAGCTTGGATCTTGACATGCACAAGCTCTCTCCAAGTTTTTAAGTGGATTTGAGAGTGGAGAAGTGGAGGAACTGCTGCTGTTTCTTTTCAGTTCGAGCAGCAGGAAGAAAGGGCAGAAATGAAGGTGTAGAGGAGAGGAAGATGGCTGGGCATGGCCTTAAATAGGGCTGCTGATACGGATCAACGTCCGCGGCTGTGGCCCGATCTTCACGGCGTAGGATTGGAGATAATGGATCCGTGCAACCTGATGAATGGCACCACCAACCACCGTCTCAATTATGGCAACCTGCGACACTCGATTCACCCAACCACACGCTTCAATCCGATTGTCTACTCGCTAACATGGAGTAAACACGTTCTTACAATCATGACAGTAACCACAAGAGCAACGGAGTCAAGAACACTCAGCTAATTCCTAATTCTAAAGGGGTGGAGTCTCTCACACAAGCCCTAGAACAAGAACATGTATTGCTGAAATTTTCACAAAACTGCTTACATATGAGGTGTTAGCCTCTATATATAGGTGCATGGGCTGGTTTGCTACAGTAGGTCATTGCTACAGCACTGCTACAGTGCACATGTCCACATACATTGCATTCT
Organism: Raddia distichophylla; assembly: GCA_005191435.1. Lineage (NCBI taxonomy): Eukaryota > Viridiplantae > Streptophyta > Magnoliopsida > Poales > Poaceae > Raddia > Raddia distichophylla. The sequence goes on from SPJY01000232.1 coordinate 632,216, forward strand.
TATGATACAAGACAACCTATTTGGTGCTAGTTGGCATTCTAGATGTGTCTTCTTTGCTTTGCTTGCAAGAAACCATGTGGCAGCAACAATATTTTGAAGAGCATGAAGTTGAATTGGAATTCCACTTCTTGTGACATATGCGATGATGTGATACTTATATATGACCTAAGGGATGACCTCAGATGGCCGTAATGAAAATTGGACTTCCCATGTTACTCTAGCTTCATCCAAAAATCTCATTCACGGTACCTGATCATGAGTAGAGTAGAGACATTAGGTAGTAATACATTCTCATTTGTATCAATGTTTTGCTTTCTAAGGAAAAGATACACCTGTTGTTGTATTTGTTTTGCTCTAGCTCGTGTAATTGGTCCTATTGGTGCAGGTGGTGTTTGCGACGAAGTTCGTGATGTATGTGTACTAGTAGTGTCCTCATCAGCTGCTATGTGTGGGTGACAAGCGGGGCCAGGTCCCACCTGTAAACGAGGGGTTTTGGGAAATGGAAATGGTGAGAAAAGTGTGGGTGCTGTAGCTGCACGAGTTTCTCCTCCATTTGGCGTTGCTCTGTGCTGACGAGTGCCACCTGGTGTGGTTCCGCGGCTTCTCTGCGCCGCGTGGGTGAACCGTCTGGCGTTCCGCCAATTTGGGCCAATGAGACAAGAGGAGCCGGGCGACTGTGTTCCACCGCCCATTCCATCTAATGGGAGGCGAGGTGCTCAACCTTATGTCGGGAACAGAAAGAATAATGGGCAAGCGGGACTTTGATCTTTCGGGTAAAGCTGGAGGGGTAGCCCGGGTATCTTTCTACTCGGGTGATGTGTCTAATCGTTATGCTACCAAGTGGAGACCAGTCGGGTATGGTGGCTCGACTGCTTTCCAAGTGAACTTGAGTCCAGGTCGCCCATCACACGGGTCTGGTTGGGGAAACTCGGCGAGTGCAAGGGAGCACTCGGCAATACACGGCATGATGCCTACTCACTTGGCTAACTAATAAAGGTACTCGGCGAGCTATGTAACTGCTCGCCAAGGCTCGGCCTATCTATATCTCACTACTCTAGGGGCTTGGCTCATCAGCGTACTAGTTGCTTAGGTTTAAAGTTCTATGTTCCCACTAGGTTACCTGGTGCTTATATGCAACTTCATGAAAAGTTTTAAAGAGCCACAATAAAACCAATAAACACAACTATGATATGCATGCTCGACTTAAATTAACAGCTGGGCTGTTACAATGATGGTTTAAACTCCAACAATGATCGCGACCATCGACTATTTCGACATAATCGGCAAGGTATGGGTAGAAACCAGCGAGAACCACGCGAGGTACATGACGATCCTTTAGGAAAGATTAAATTTACAATGCCTTCATTTGATGATAAGTATGATCATGATGCATATCTTGATTGGGAACTAGCAGTAGATCAAAAGTTTGCATGTAATAACTTTCCTGAGGATAGAAAAGTAAGGGCTGTTAGTACTGAGTTCACTACTTTTGCTTCCATTTGGTCGAATGAAGCTTATAGAGACCGTAACAATATACCTAGAATATGGATTTCCTTAAAACAATTGATGAGAGCTAGATTTGTACCTTCATACTATGCTAGAGATTTACTTAATAAACTCCAACGTTTAAATCAAGAAAATAAATCTGTGGAGGAATATTATTAAGAGCTGCAAATCTGTATGTTGCGATGTGGTTTAGAGGAGAGTGATAATGCTATGATGGCTAAGTTCTTGGGAGGAATTAATCGCAAAATTCATAAAATTCTTGATTATAAAGATTACAATTCTATCACCCGTTTGTTCCATCTTGCTTGTAAAGCTGAAAGGGAAGTACAGGGTCAACACTCACGGATGAAGGGATCTTTCGGGGCTCCTCCTCTTCACGTCCGAGTCAAATGCAAGCGAAGGCAGCACCTGTTTCCTCCACTGTCCGTGCATCTCCGTCCATGAATCGAGTGCGCGCAGCAACCTCTTCTTCGACTCCTTTGCGTGCTCCTGATGTTAGCAAGTCAGCCACGATGCAAGCTCCTGCAAAAAACACATCTTCAGTCGCTTCCACCGGTCGCACCCGTAATGTGCAATGCCACCGATGCAAAGGATTTGAGCACTTCATGCGTGATTGCCCAAGTCTATGAGCTCTAATTGTGAAGGAAGATGGTGAGTATATATCAGCTAGTGATATTGAAGATGAACATGCTTTGGTTTCCACTAACCCTACAGGTGAAGATGATGATGAGGATTTCCAAGAGGAGCATTTGGGCGCTGAAATGTCTAATAAGTACATGAGCATCATCGTGAAGCGTGTGCTTAGCGCCTAAATGGAGCGTGTTGAACAGAACCAACGCCACAATCTGTTTCAAACAAAGTTTGTGGTAAAAGAGCGATCGGTTCGAGTGATCATTTGGCGGGAGTTGCAACAACCTCTCTAGCATGGAGATTGTTGAGAAGCTTGGCTTCACCACAAATCAGCACCCACGACCTTATTACATTCAATGGTTCAATTCGAGTGGTAAGTTGAAGGTAACTAAAGTCGTGAGAGTTTACTTTTCCATTGGCTCATACCATGATTGTATTGATTGTGATGTTGTACCTATGCAAGCCTGCTCACTTTTGTTAGGTAGACCATGGCAATATATGACAGAGATACAGTTCATCATGGTAGAAATAACCAATACACTCTCATGTTCAAGGGAAGAAAAATTATGTTAGATCCTATGTTTCCTGCTGCCATTTTGAAAGACGAATTAGAGAGGGCTGAAAGTGAGAAGAAAACAAGTGTTAAAAGTGAGAACCAACTTGTAGCTAAAGTGGTAACCCCACCAAACAAGAGAGAGCATAGAGCTCTAGAAAATCTGAAATTAAATTAAAAGGTGCTGTTATGTTAGCTACAAAATCTGATTTGAATGATATGGATGGGGCTAGTTCTTGCTGCTATGCCTTGGTTTGCATGGAAGCCTTGTTCTCTTTGAACGATATGGCTTCTTTTTTGCCTCCTGTTGTTGCTAACCTTTTGCAGGAGTAGAAGGATATATTTCCTGAAGAGGTGCCACTGAGGCTGCCTCCAATTAGGGGAATTAAACACCAAATTGACTTGCTTCCTTATGCACCCTTGCCCAACCGTGCGCCATATAGGACCAATCCTGATGAGACCATGTTCGGCATAGATATGACCAAGGCTAATTTATCATCATCGCTTCATCGACCTACACATCGGCCAGGACCATCACATAGTTGGCCCATGAATTTAACGTCATCACCTCTAACAAGTAGGTCGCCACCATGGCCGCCTCCGCCTCCCATACATGATGGCATATTAAAGAAAGGCGTATCTCTGTGTCTACAATGTCTACAACTCCTACATGTTATATCGATCAAAGGAAGACATGCAAGGAAACAAATTACGGGCTCAACTCGAATTCTACTCCGGTTCGGCCATCATCGCGCAGCAAGCATTCAAACGGGCGCCCAGGCTGCATACGAACTCCGTTTTGGATGTTCTTGGTATCCACGGAGAATCCCACGATAAGATCTTTCCAACGGATCTAGCCTCATCTCAAAATTCGTTCGGAATCAGCGGGAATCGTCAAAACAAGTTGCTGCACCAATAATTGGGCCAAACCTGGGCCTTGTAAGCGTGCTGGGCCATGGCCCAGGTGGAGCACGCCCCGAGGGAACCCTAGAACGGCCAGGGATCCCTCTTGGCCGCCTTTCCCATGATAAATAGGGTAGCCGTCGCTGTTTTTAGACTCGGGTTTTGTTTTAATTGTGTTAGCCATTGCTAATCCTTGTAATCGCGCGTGTCGGTAAGACCGCCTGAATTACTTGTAATCGGAACACCACCGTCTTGTTCTTGTTTTGAGTACTTAAACATATATCCGTAAACCGAGTTGCTGTTCATCGTGTTCTTGCTCGTTCTTCGATTGCGTGCAGGAATACAGACCTTCGTGGTAGGTCGATCGCGCTTCCGGCGAGGTCAATAACCAATTGGAGTTGGTGTACCGGTCACTAAGGCGCAACGTCTTGTACGGTTGTAGTCGGGCCGCCAACATCGACTCCTACTCAAATCGGAGTTAGCCCCTCTCGTCGAAAGATCGGGACTCTTGCTCCTATCAAATCCGAAGGAGACTAAAGAGATTCAGCATCAAGTGCAAGAATTGCTTGACAAAGGGTACGTATGCGAAAGCTTTAGTCCATGTTCTGTCCCTGTAGTTTTCGTACCTAAGAAAAATGGGTCATGGAATATGTGTGTTGATTGTAGAGCCATTAATAACATCACCATTAGATATCGTCATCTGTAGGTTAGACGATATGCTAGATGAATTGAGTGGCTCTACCATGTTCTAAAGAGTTGGCTTGTGAAGTGGTTATCACCATATTAGAATGAAACTTGGGGATGAATGGAAAACAACGTTTAAAACTAAATCCGGTTTATATGAGTGGTTAGTGATGCCATTTGGCAAATGCATCGAGTACTTTCATGCGATTGATGAATGAAGTTTTACGCTCTTTCATTGGAAAATTTGTGGTGCTAAACTTTGATGACATCTTAATTTACGGCAAGTCACTTTCCAATCATCTTGACCATTAACATGCTATTTTTAATGCTTTAAGAGGTGCACGTTTATTTGGTATTCTTGAGAAGTGCACCTTTTGCACCGATCGAGTTTCATTTCTTGGCTACGTTGTCACACCGCAGGGAATTGAGGTGGACGAGTCCAAGATTGATGCAATTTAGAGTTGGCCGACTTCTAAAACGGTCACACAAGTGCAAAGCTCAATGGTCTTACTGGGTTCTATCACCGCTTTGTGAAAGATTTCAGCACTATCGCTGCACCATTGAATGAACTATCCAAGAAGGGTGTTGTGTTTCATAGGGGAAAAGCTCAAGAAGAAGCATTTAACTTGTTGAAAGAGAAGCTTACTAATGCACCATTGCTCCAACTTCCTGATTTCGGTAAGACCCACTAGTGGAATAGGGATTGGTGGTGTGTTGATACAAGACAGCAAACCAGTTGCTTATTTTAGCGAGAAACTTAGTGGACCTGTTCTTAATTATTTCACGTATGATAAAGATTGTATGCTCTTGTTTGTTTTTTAGAAACGTGGCAACATTATTTATGGCCTAAGGAGTTTGTTATTCATTCTGATCATGAGTCACTTTGATGCGCGCTAGGTCGGCCGATCTTCTGGTGAGGACGATACGTCGATTTATGAGATGAAGATGTTGTGATATTCGGCTACCAACCAGTGAGGGTAAGAAACTGGCAATCGCAATACCACCAACTCGATTGTTATCAACCGTGACCAACACGATCGATCTTAATCCCTGCGAGCAATCGAGAAACTTGCAAGAATCAAGTAGATAGCAATTGGAACAAACCAATACCTCAAACCAAAGGTGAGGTTCTGTTTCGCATATCGGGCGGTCTAGTCGACACGCGCAATCTCGGGGAGGGACACACAAGGGGTCTACCAAACACAACAAAACCTAAATGACAACATACGACGGCGGAGGCCATATATAGAGTGGTGACCAGCATAGGGGCGCCGTCCACCACCATAGGGTCGGCCACCACCATAACCCTAAGATACATGGGCCATAGCCCAAAAATAAGGTGACGCAACACCCTGAAATTGTGGCCCATGACCTTCTTCGGCGTTTTCCCGATGCTGCTGGACAAATTTGGATGTGGGGCTGGATCCATTGGAAAGCTTATCTCCAAAGCTTTCCAACGAGTGGGAGACCGAGTTACGCCCGTTTGAAGTTGACGTGCTGCTGGATGGCCGAACCGGGCTTTCTACCATCTTTGGCTTCCATATGGGCCTTCCTTGGTGCTTGGCACTTCCTCGTGGTGCAGGATTGATGCGCTGGTCCTTTTTCTTGGGCTTGAAAGGCCGAGCTCCAGGATTTAGGCCCCTAGGTGATGACGGAGTCGTAGCGTCGAGTGTGGGCGAAGTAGACGGTGCGGTCGGAGAGGAAGTAGATGAAGTAGAGGCAGCGGTCATATCCTTCATGTTGATGTCCTCATCACACTTAGGCATATTAGAAACCAAAACAAGTTGAACCGTAGACATGCTAAATGGGTTGAATTTATTGAGTCCTTTCCTTATGTCATCAAACACAAGAAAGGGAAGGATAATGTGATTTCAGATGCCTTGTCTAGGAGGTATGCTATGATGTCTCAACTTGATTGTCGCATTTTTGGCTTAGAAACGATAAAATATCTTTACACTCATGATCCTGATTTCAAAGATGTTTTCCTGCATTGTAAAGAGGGAAAAATATGGAATAAATTTTGTGAACAATGACGGATTCTTGTTTAGGGCTAACCGATACAGTTGGATGCGTTCGTCTTTTGTTGCTACAGGAAGCACATGGAGGAGGGGATTGATGGGTCACTTTGGTGCTAAAAAGTCGAAAGATGTTCTAGCTGCACATTTTTATTGGCCAAAGATGAGGCGTGATGTTGAACACTATATGGCACATTGCACCACCTGCCAAAAGGCTACGTCTTGATTGAATCCACATGGTTTGTATATGCCTCTTCCTGTCCCTTGTACTCCTTGGGAAGACATTTCGATGGATTTTGTTCTAGGACTGCCTAGGACGAAGAAGGGTAAGGACAACATCTTTGTTGTTGTGGATAAGTTTTCCAAAATGGCGCATTTCATTCCATGCCACAAGAGTGATGATGCTTCTCATATTGCTAACTTATTCTTTAAAGAGATTGTGTGCTTGCATGGTATGCCTTCTACTATTGTTTCAGATCGTGATGCCAAATTCTTTAGCCATTTTTGGAGAACGCTATGTAACAAGTTAGGGACGAAATTACTGTTTTCTACCACTTGCCACCCCCAAACCGATAAATTGAAATTGTCAACCGCACATTGTCAACTATGTTGCGGGCTGTTTTGAAGAAGAATTTGAAAGAATGGGAGGACTGCCTTCCTGATGTGTAGTTTGCCTATAACCATGGTGTGCGTGAAACTACCAAGGTGAGCCCGTTTCAGGTAGTGAATTATTTCAACCCTCATGCTCCCATAGATTTGTTGCCTTTGCCATCAACTGAGAGAATTTGATGAGGGCATCATCCACATGGATGTGACCGCCACTCCTTTCCCTACTTTCACTACGGTCATAACAAGTTGGCGACAATTCACAGCATTATCTCCTTCTTGTATGTCTACTATGATGGCTTCATCGACATGGTATCATCGACCGCCACCTTGGCCAGGTCGATCACACAGTTTGCCTCTAGATATGGCGTTATCGTCTCCGTTACTTCGACCGCCACCCATAATTGAAGGCGCAATCAAGAAAGGTGTATCTCCACCTCATCCACTCCTTCAAGTCATAAAGATCTTGTCACTCCAAAGACGGCTCAAGAGAAAGCCCAGCTTGAGTCCAAGTCCAGTTCGGCAATCTACACATGGCACAACTTCAAACGGACGCTACGATGCCCGTTTTCGGCGTTCTACCACTCTACGGAAAGTTTAGGAGATAAGCTTTTCAACGGATGCAATCTCACCTCAAAATTCGTCCTGAAACAACGGGAATCAACGAAACAAGTTGCTGCATCATCTGGTTGGGCTAAACCGGGCCTTGTACACGTGTCGGACCTAGGCCCTGGTGGAGGACGCCCTAGGGGAACCCTAGAACGACCAGGGAACCCCCTTGGCCGCCACTCCACCTGTATATTTCATAGCCGTCGCTGTTTAGACTCAGCTTTGGTTGTGTGTTGGTAGACCCCGTGTGCGTCCCCCCTCGAATTTGCGTGTGTCGACTAGACCACCTGAGTCGAGTTATCGAACCTCAAATTTATCCAAGTGCTTCATCCATATTTGCAATTTTAGATTGCGTTTATCTTGTTTCTTGCTTGTTCTTTGATCGCTTGCAGGAAACGACCTTCGTAGTCAGGTCAATCGCGTTCTTGGCGTGGTTGATAACGAGCAGGTTTGGTGATTTAGCGATTGCGGTTGTCATCCTTGTGAGGTTGGTAGCCGGATCGTCAAGGTCGCCTCTCCGACCAGATCGAAAAGGTTGCCGGGTGAGATTCTTGTATCTTAGATTAGTTATTTTAATACCTAGAGTCCAGAAAATTTCCCCACAAAAAATATTGGCATCACATACCAAACCCGTTGTGCCTAGATTTGTTCTTAGTTTTGTATTCACGAATTTTAATCCATGTGTTAGACTACTCGCAGTTGCTGTCTTTGTCTCTCTTGCACCTAGAACCAAAAAAAAAAACAAAAGAAATCCATTGCTTCCATCTCGTCATCCATTAGCCACCGGCTACAATCAGGGAACAGCCACCTAATTTCATCGCCGCGACCACCAAATAAGAAAAGCCTGAAAACAGAAACTTTGTTTTTGCTGGTGCTGTACTCGCTGAATCACGGAATATACGCAACCATCGCTTGCTGGCTTGCCCCACGCGCTATCTTTTTATGTGCGTTACATCTGCGAAAGAAAAAAAAAAGGAAGGGCGGCTCAGTTTTTGTACCTACCATGTTTAGCCTTGTTTATTACCTATCTTTTTGCTAATTCGGTTGGTACACTCCTATTTTACCGAACCTTGTTTGGCTGCAGCACCAAACCTTTCTAATTGCACTTAATTATTTTCGTGCAAATACCAAACAGTGAGTTTTGATTGGCCTGCACAAGTTCCCATAAAATCAACTTGCCTTTCATATTTTTCAGCCCTGTTCCGAGAGCACAAAAGTGAAAAAAAAGAAAGGAAAGCACTTTTGGCAAAAAAAAAAAAGAGAAAAGAATAGAAAAAGAAAACAGCTCTCAGCTGAAAAAAAGGAAAAAAAAGTCCTCGGTGCTACCATAATCTGCTTCTATGGTGTTAGCTCAGTTTTTGTACCGTGCTTACATCCATTTGTTTGAGGTCCTATTTTGCTAGCTTCATCATATATATCTGTGACAGCAACCTAGAGCATTGTTAACTTTTGGATTATTATTTGATTTTGCAATTACTGGGTTACATATCTATTATTTCTTTGCTACATATACTCGCCTGTCCAAACTCCACGTACTACTAACCAAAACAGGGATAGACCTTGTGTCGGGGATAAAATTACGGCCCATTGCCATGGCCCACTCCCTGACGGCCCAGTCGAACAGCCTGCCAGGGCCTAGCTACCTGGAAGGTTCTATCTGGCCCATATGCATCCTGCTGAACAGCTTCCTGGCTGGCACGGTGCGTAACGGCCTAGGATTCTTGTTTGAGTCCGACTCGAGCAAGAGTTCTGCACGGCTACGTGAAGACCCGGACGTTGGTTTCCCGGATTGGAATAGGAGTCGTGATCCCCAAGAATTGGAGTATACCTTATCTACCTCGGGATGTATTTGGCATGTATGAGTTCGTTACGAACTCGTAGTTAGCCCGGCCCGATTATCCCTTGGTAGGTCGGTTGTTCAGCACTATATAAACCGAGCCCCTACGGCGTGTAGAGGGCACGAGGTGCATGACTTATACGCACGAGGTCTTT